>PVIA01002579.1:0-202198 GCA_004024845.1 Tonatia bakeri
GGGGGGGGGGGGGGGGGGAGTGTAAGACTGAGTTATTTAGATAAAGCCAGCGTTGTAGAGGTCCTTGGAAACGAGGAGAGGAGATTTAGACTTGTTAGTGAGAACTGACTGAGGGACTGAGAATCTGGCGTCCTCGTCCACTTCCTGTGGGATTACAGGGTGCGAAGCTTCAGGAAACATACTTAGCCTCTCCAGGCCTGCCCTCTGACCCCTGTGCGACAAGCCTGTTAGGGAAAATATGTGGATTTGAACCGCGTTTTACAGAAATGCTTCTGGAATTCAACAAATATTTACTTCAAAGTTCTTTTTAAAATTAGAGTGTAATTCAGGGTTGTAAAAAATCAGTATCAACACACACTAGGTAATAAATTTTAATCCATTGGAAACTACGTGCTAACTCTCGCCACGTGATCTTTTTTCTCCTATAGAGTCACTAGCAGAGCTGCCTCTGCCTTTATCTGTGTACTTAAACTTTTTATAATTATGTCTTTGCTTAGGAATAGTATAGCTTGGTATTAATACATTGCTTATTTTGGCCTATCTATGTCTGTCCATAACAATTTAACAGTTTTACTGAGTTGGTGCATCATAGTCAATAGCAGTTAGTGCTTTTGCTATGATACAGTAATGAGGTAGTTTTAATGGTTTGTGTAAATTTGGGGTAATGCATTCTTTAAATGTAAGTGATTCTTAGACACAAAAATATTAATAATTTTTAAATTCTAGTGATATAACTTGAAAAGTTTCTTTAATTTTCCATAACTTTGTGTTTCACTTTTTGTGGTCAGTTAAATGGATTAATATTCTGGCACTGGAAAGCAAGGTAATTCACAAGTTATTAAGACTTTATTAATATTTACATAAAGCAAAACACAAATACTGGATGCCAAACTAATCTGTGACTGCAGCTGCCACCTATAGCCTTAATATCAAACTTTATTTTTATTAGACCAGCCTGTTGTGAACTATAACTCGGTGTGTGTACCAGTGCAATTGCCGCACTTACCTGCTGACTGTGCTTGAGCTTGGGAAGTGGTTTCATTTTCTTCAGTGGATACTGTTACTACAGGTTTTTGAAAACCACCAGACTGAATTATCTTTGAGTTTTTTCCTAAAATAATATTCTGAAACAGGGAGCCCTTAAATAATTTTTATAATAGTTTTATTGAGATATAATTCGCATATCATAAAGTTTTTACTCTTAATTTTAAAGTATACAGTAACAGCTTTTGGAATATCCACAGAGTTGTGTTACCATCACCATTATCTAATTCCTGAACGTTTTTAGCTCCCAAAAAATAAAATCCCATACCTATCAGCAATCACAGCCCCTGGAAACCACCAGTCTGCTTTCTGTCTCTCTGGTTTTGCCTCTCTATGAATAGAATCAGGCAATTTCTGTTTTTTTCTGTGTCTGAATTCTTAAAGTAATGTTTTCAAAGTTGATCCATGTTTTGGTATGTATCCACACTTCATTGTTTTTCAGGGTTAATAATATTCCATTATATGGATATACAGCATGCGTTTATCCATTCATCATTTGAGAGTCATTTGGGTTGATTCTTGACTATTATGAATCATGGTGCTGTGAGTGTTTGTGTGCAGTTGTTGTGTGGACATACGAGGTCTGTCCAGAAAAAGACTCGCCTTTGTTAATATAATGAAAAATGATTTGTGCAACATCAGTATAACCTGGCAGCCCAGGAGAGTGCACTGGAATGTGCATGGGGGAACAGTGATGACTTCACTGTACTAGTCAGTGGGGAAGGGTAGACACTGTTGAGTGAGCATGTGTACTGTGTGTCTGTCATATTCAAAATGACTGAATGAGTAGGGCAACGAATCTGCATCAAATTTTGTGTTAAATTTGAACATTCCTCCATGGAAACTATTCAGATGATTCAGAAGGTCACAGCTATGAGCAGCTGGTGATTGGCAGCTTCGTCATAACAGCACACCCACTCATGCATCATGTCTTTTGCAGAGTTTTTTGGTGAAACATCAAATTACCCAGGTGACTCAGCTCCATTACAGCCCAGATTTGGCACCCTGAGACTTCTCGATTTTCCCTAAACTAAAATTACCTTTGAAAGGGAAGAGGTTTCAGACTGTCAGTGAAATTCAGAAAAATACGATGGGGCGGCTGATGGGGATTGGAACTGTGTGAGGTCCCAAGGTGCCTACCTTGAAGGGGACTGAGGCGTCATTGTCCTGTGTACAGTGTGTCTTATATCTTGTATCTTCTTCAGTATCTCTGTTTTTCTTATCACATAGCTGGTTGCTTTCTGGACAGACCTTGTATGCTGTCAGTTCTCACAAGGGTGTCCAGCCCGTGGGCTGCATGCAGCCCAGGATGGCTATGCATGTGGCCCAACACAAAATTGTGTATTTACTTAAAACCTTGTGTTTTGCTCATCAGCTTTCATTAGTGTTTGTGTATTTACTGTGTGCCCAAGACAACTCTTTTTCTAGTGTGGCCTAGAGATGCCAAAAGGTTAGACACCCCTGCCAGACCGCTGCCAAAAGGATACACCTACTTCTGGAATTGACAGTAACTCTATACTTAATGCTTTTAGAAACCGCCAGAGAGTTTTAAAGTGGCTGCATTGTTTTACTATCCCGCCAGCAATGCATTAGAGTTCCAGTTTCTGCACGTCCTGTTCAGTGCTTGCTGTCGTCTGGTTTTCTGTTTTGCTCTTAGCCATCCCCGCGGCTGTGCAGTGGTTTCAGTCTGCATCTCGTGCTGACCGACGGTGCGGAGCATGTTCTCGTGTGCGTGATGGTAACTGATGGTGTCTCTCAGGTCTTTAAGGCTTTTTTTTTTCTCATTTTGACTCTAAATAACTTTTTAAATTATTAAATTAGTTGAGATACAATATTGTATGTTTCAAGTGTACAAGTCAGCGATTAGACATCCTACAATTTACTGAATTATCACCCGATAAATCCTGTACCCATTGACGCCATACGTAGTTATTACAATATTATGGACTGTATTTTCTTTGCTGTGTTTTACATCCCCGTGACTGCTGTGGAACTACAGATTTGTACTGCTTACTCCCTTCGCTTCTTCACCCATTCCCCAACCTCCCTCCCACCTGAAGACCCTTTCACATTTCCTGTAAAACCGGTTTAGTGGTGATGAACTCCTTTAAGTTTTTCTTGTCTGGGAAGCTCTTTATCTGTTCTTCAGTTCTAAATGATAGCTTTGCTGAATTGTTTCTGTTTCCTTCACCAAGTTAGGAAAGTTATCTGTTGTTATTCTTTCAAATAGGTTTTTAGGTTCTTGCTCCTTCTTCTCCTTCTGGCACCCCCAGGACACAAATTTTGGTATTCTTGGAGTTGTCCCAGAGGCTCCTTATACTGTCCTCATTTTTTAAATTCTTTTTTCTGTTCTGATTGGGTGTTTTTCACTTCCTTACCTCCCAAAACTTGTATTTGACCTTCTGCTTCATCTAGTCCACTGTTGATTCCCTGTAGTATATTTTTAATTTCAGTTAATATATTCTTCCTTTCTGACAGGTTCCTTTTTTATGTTTTCTAGTTCCAATTTTATGTTTCTGTCTCTTTATTAATGTCCTCCCTAAGATTATCTACTCTTCTCCTAAGTTCATGCAGCATCTCTATAACCAGCGTTTTGAACTTTGCATCTGGTAGATTGCTTGTCCCCAGTTTGTTTAGTTCTTTTTCTGGAGTTTTACTCTCTTCTCCCAATTGGGAGGTGTTGCTTTGTCTCCTCATTTTGTCAGCCTCCCTGTGTTTGTTTCTGTGTATTAGGTAGAGCTGCTATATCTTCTAGGCTTGATAGAATGGCCTCATATAGTAGGTGTTCTGTAGGTAGGGTCCAGTGGCACAGCCTCCCTGAAGACCCAGGCTGGGAACTCCAGGTGTGTGCCATGTGTGGACTGTGTGTACCCTTCTGTTGTAGTTGAGCTTTCATTGCTCTTGGCACATTAATGGGAGGGATTTACCCCTAGGCTGATTGGCTTCAAGGACTGACTGTGACCACCATGGAGGATCAACTGTACAGGATCAACTTCAGTGGGGTCCTGATGCCTATGAATTCATCCCATGAGTACGTTGCTTGTGGAGGTGCCTCTGGGAAGTACAGACCAAGGTCACCCACTGCCTATGTCCTGCTTGGAGCTACCTGGCATGAGCTACAAAACAGTCTGCAGGTGGCTGCTACTTGTGCTGGGCTTGGAGGTGCCCAGGAGCAGCCAAACTGCAAACCAAGGCCACCTGCTGCAAGTGCAGGGCCTGGAGCCACTTGGCGAGAGGTATGGGGTATGCCAAGCCCAGGTGCTGCTTGTTTGAGAGATTTTAGAAAGTCTGAAGCATGAGCCAGGACTGACCGTTCATGTGGGAAGGCCACTGGAAACAGCTTAGGTGGTTCCACAAGTTGGGTGCCAGGATCCTTTGCTTCTCAGGGGTCCCTCCACAGCCATGATATCCCTCCAAATTGTTATTCTCAAAACGTGAGTGTGGGACCAGCCTGTTCCGTATCTCCACATCTCTTACCACTGTCAGTGCGGCTTCTTTTATCCTTAGTTGTAGGACTTCTGTTCTCCTAGAGTTCAGGTGGTTCTGAATGATGGTGGTTCTATAGTGTAATTGTAATTTTGATCTTTGTGGAGGATTCAAGTGCCCCATTTACCTATGCTGCCGTCTTGATGGGAACCCTCACTCTTTCTTTTCCTGATCATTTTTTATTCTGATCAGGATAATCGCAGTTTTGACCTATCTTCAAATTCACTGATCCTTTCTTCTGCCAATTCAGATGTGCTCTTGATCCCTCTATTGAATTTCTTATTTCAATTGTTATAATTTTCAACTCTAGAATTTCTGTTTTTTAAATAACTTTTATCTCTTTGTAAATATTCTCTATTTAGTGTGAGACATTATTCTCTTACTTTCCTTTAATTCTTTAGACATGGTTTCCTTTGGGTGTTTGAATATGCTTTTAAAAGCTGATTTAAAAAGTGTTATATCCATTAAGTCCAGTACCTGGGATTCCTTGGGACAGTTTCTGCTGACAGCTTTTTCTCCTCTGTATGAGCCATAATTTTCTGTTTGTTTGCATGGCTTGTAATATTCTGTTGAAAACTAGATATTTTTAAATATTATTGTGTTTCAGTTCTGAAGATTGTTGCTTTTGCTCTTTGGTGACTCTTGTGGGTTAATTCTAGAAGATCTGTGTTATTTGTAATGTGCAGCCACTGACAAAGTCTCTGTCCGGTTACATTAGTTGTCAGCTAGTGATTGGAGAGATTTCCCTGAAAGCCCTGTATCAGTGAGTCTCTTAGCCTTTGCCGAGGGGCGCTTTGTGTTTGGGGCGTGCCTTTGATACCCTAGTGGTTTACCACTGTGCCCCAGCTTGTCCTTCCTGTATTCGCAGCGCTTCAGACCAGCTAGAGGTGAGAGTTCAGGACCTTTGCAGGTATTTCTTAGGCCTGTGCAGAGCCTTGAACATGTGCATGGACTTTATATTCCTGGAAATACGTTCGAGTTTATCAAAGTCTCCTATGAACCTCTCGTTCCCAAGAGTTTCCTCTTAAGCTTTTTGATCAGCCTCTTGCTAGCCCAACTGATACTCTTTCCTTAGGTGGCTGTGATGTTAAGCAGTTGCCACTGACTGGTTCTTTCCAACAAGTGTCCTAAAGATATAGCTGTATTAAACACATTTATCAAAAACTCTGAATAAGGTCAAATCAAAGCCTGAGAAGGAAGCTTTTCCAAGGGCTGTCATACAAGTCAAGTAATGACATTCTCTGGAAGTCAGGCTTTGGGGAAGCTTCACACCTTTTCTTCCCCCTCCAATGTCTGCTAGGCAGCTAGTTTTCACAGCCACTATGGCTGTGAGCCTGTGGTTTTCAAGGTTGCCATGAAATTGAGGAGAAGGGGATTGAAATAAGGTAAATTAAAAATGCCACAAAGCCTATTTTTCTTACTGGTATTGTCATTTCTCTTGAATAAACACCCCTCAGATTATTGCAAGTTTTTGATTAGTTAAGAGGTATGAAAAAGTTGATTTTGACCATTTTTTGCCGGTGTTCTAGTTGCTTTCATGGAGGAGCAGATTTTTAGAGGTACTTCACCATTCTGTTCTTAGGTATGTTTGAGTAGAGGTGTCTTATCCAAGCCAGTCTTATCCAAGTCTAGCTCACCAGTGCCTTGTGGCTTTTCCTGGGCACAGAGACGGCGACACACAGTGTAATAAACCAATGCAAACGGCTGTGCAGTGAAGTGAGGCCCAAGGACGTTAGCAGAAGAAAGCTACAGGAACAAAGGTTCACAGAACCAAAAGTAAGTAACAAATTAAGTGGACAAGGAGGATGACCTAACTGAACACAGGAGACTTCACCGGTGCCAGCTCTCTCCCGTCCGTCCCCTTCCCCGTCCCCCACTTCACACGTCCATGGCAGAGTGCAGAGAGAGTGGCGTATAGGAAACATCGGGGTGGAGAAAAGCTAACTGGCATGCTGTTGCATTATAAAAATAAAGTTGTCTTAACAGCGATCTATTTTCAAAGCACTTCTCATATGTTAATTCATGTAATCGTATAACTGGGCACATGAAAAATGAGCCTCTCAATAGTTAAGTTACCCAGAGACAAGGCTCACAATAGGTATGCTTCTCCTAGATCTTCTGATTTCTTGTCAGTTATACTTTGCACTACTAGCTGATGAGACTATTAGAGGAACTTTCATAGTAAGGATGAGACAGTCAATTTTGAGATGATTTCTGGAGGAAAATATCCAGGTTGTGTCTGGCTGGATATGTGAGATTAAAAGAGAGATGTCCAAGATTTCTAGCATTGAAAGCATAATTTTAGTACATCACAACTAGCCAAAATACAAAGGCCATTCTAAGGTGGGAAAATAAAGATCAAGTTTCTGTTAATTCATTGAAAGAATCAGGGAAATAATTACTGAAGATTTAATTTAAGCCAAAAATGTATATATCTTGCTAGTTTCCACAAGGTGTCAGTAGCACTTTAAACAATAGCAATTGTAGCAGTTATTTGGAATGGGGTGTCTAAATTTGTTAAGTATAACACAGCTGTGAGTGTATTTTTTCTACCATCAAGTTTTTTGTACTTCACTGTCTTAGCAAATCTCATATATTATCTAGAGCTATAGTCAATGTTTTTCCGTCTGCAGTATTATTGTCTTCCAGCCAGTACACTGTAGGGTTACTTGACTGTAATAATAAAGTTTGGACTTTTCAGAAGACTCAAAATACGTTGGAGAAACTAGATCAGCAGGGGGCAGCACAGTCTTACAAGGTTTAAATTTTGGTTCTTTGAATGGACCATTCAGAAACAGCCTGTGAAGAGTGTGGTGCATGGTTTTTTCCCAGGTTTCTCAAGCATTCACACCATTGTTTCAAATGAAATATGATTTGTAACCCAACATATTAAACAGATAAGAGTGATATTTTACTAACAGAAATCTGATTATACCATATTTACTTACAATGTCAAACACTGAAATTCATGGAGCTGTTTGATGAACAAAAAATTAGAACAAAATGTTTGAGATAGTACTATTTTTATCTTCCATTTACAAATAAGGAAATTGAGTCTCAAGGAAATTTTTAAATATGTCCAGTGTTACACAGATGGCAAAATGCCAGAGCTTACATACAAAGTCAGCTGTCTCCCCGACCTGTGTGGCTCCATTGGTTGGGCATCATCCCACCAAGTGAAAAGTCACTGGTTCGATTCCTGGTCAGAGCACATGCCTTGGTTGTGGGCTTGGTCCCTGGACGGGGTATGTAAGGCAACTGATTGATGTTTCCCTCCCTCTCTTTCTTCCTCCCTTCTCCCTCTCTCTAAACATAAATAAATAAAATATTTTAAAATTATAAAATAAATAAAACATCCTCCATGGAAGAAATTTCCCCAATAAGAAACTTAAAAAAAAAGTCTCAATCCTAAGCACAGGTACCTACAATTATACAATTGCTGATAATAGGTATTAGTCTTACTTCAGCCCTGAAATGCAATTCAATTTTTTTGTTTTAATCATAAAGTATATCAAAAAGTTCAATTCGTACAGATAAGGAGTTAGTAAGTCGTAACTATTTTTTAAACAACTTGCCCAGCAATCCCCAAACAATTCTCAAGTAAATGAAATGGCAGGTGAATCTTTAGTTCAAAATAGAAGTGGTAGTGGATTGAACCTACAATACAAATGATAAATGCACTAGTGTTCTCAAATGTATTAGCAAGTGGCAGAACTACCAAGGAAGTGGACAGTTAGCCACGTGTTTAGATGAAGAAACTAAAGCGTAGAGGCGCTATGTGTCTTGTCCGAAGTCACATTCCCATGATTGACAGACCCTGGCAGTCAGATTTTGATTTCCTTACCAGTATATTGTACTACCTCTATTTTAAAACTCATTTGTGTGCATGTTATTGTTTTAGTTTTTTAAAGATTTTTTAGAGAGGGGAAAGGCAGGAGAAAGAGAGGGAGTGAAACATCACTGTGTGGTTGCCTCTCGAGCGCCTCCCACTGGTGACCTGGCCCGTAACCCAGGCACGTGCCCTGACTGGGAATCCAACCAGCGACCCTTTGGTTTATAGGCTGGTACTCAGTCCACTGAGGCACACTAGCTAGTGCTTATTTTAGTTTTTAAATAGTTAAAACTATGTTTTAAAAATGAAATTTGCACATTCTACTAACTACAGTTTGAAAACCAGTAACCTGTATATAATACAATATAATCCAAAATTTAGGAGGCATTTAAAAATAACTTTGGCCTATTATTTTCTAATTATCTTTCTATTATTTTTCCAATAGTAAATATATATATATATATATATATTTTTTTTTTTTTTTTTTTTTTAAAGATAGTAGCAAATCATCTCAGTTTACCAAACTAAAGGGAATGTTTAAGACATTCGGGATACACTAACTTACTCAGATACCGTGAACATAGGAATAGCTATGATTCTGGAACTCTGTAAGCTTAGTGATCGATTTTTAAAAGCTCTCAGCTTCCCCGGGTTACCTGGTATACGTAAGGGCATTTCTGGGGCGCAGAGTCTTTCCAGCCTTAGCAACCCAGTATATTTCGCCTGCGGCTCAAGTATCTCTGAGAAGGAAAGCTGTATCAATTTTCAAAAATGTGATAGACCAGTGAGAAGGCAGGGAAGTTAGCAACATTAATTTTGAAGGAGAGGTCCTCGTTCTTAGTATGCGCTAAAGCAGTTAGGTTGTAAAAATCTTACACAGTTTCTGTAACATGTTTCTAGATAGTTTCTAGATTGATTATAGTAAGTCAGGTATTTTTAAAGTCTGTTTTCCTGCAAGGTAAACACTGCAGTTTTTGGCATAAGATGTAAAATGTACAGAAACTACAGGTACTGTCTCAAGAAGAGACCTGTGTCACTAACAACAAACTGTGACCTCTGCCCAAGCACTGGGTTGAGCCACACGCTTGGCCTTACGTTACTTTTCTCAGAGTGAGATCTGAGCATGGGACTCCCCAGTTCAAAATGCTGCTCCTCCTTTCCACTGCGTACAGAGTAGGGCCAGCTTTTCTGAGCGCCACATTTCGAGTCTTTCACGATTTATGGTTTTCACTCAGTAACATTAAGTACCTGCTGAGTGATAGGCACTGCACTAATTTGGGGGCAAACAACAATCTATAAAACAAAGATTCTGCCCTTGAGTGACTACAGTCTAGTAGAAAACACAAAGTAAAGGTCACAGTGCACACGGTAAGTCTCCGACAGAAAGGTGAGTGAAATTTGCCTTCATCCTTCTCTCTGGCTGCATGTTCCGCCTCTCTCCCCACGTACACCAGCCACATCGGATCAGTGTACATTTAAAATGTGCTGTCTACTTTCGGCCCTTAGCTTATCCTCTCTGTCTGAAAGGTCTGTCCCTGTGCCTACTGAAATCCTTTTAGGCTACTTTTAATACCTCTTCTCAGGAATATGTGTCCCAGAGTTAACCACGTCCACTTACCTTCTCCCATAAAACCTCTGAAGGCATTTTTACCACCGTCTGCCTCGAAATCGGTTCACGCCTCCCTCAGTACAGTGCCTTGTGCAGAACAGACATTCCACAAACTTCCACGCTGTCCACTTTCCAAGTAGCTCTTTTGTTTCCTTCTATCCTCTTTCAGTGCGATAAACTATGTATTTCCTATTAACTGATTGTTGCAACTATCCTGAACTCTGGTCACAAGTGAAATTACAACCCAATTGTGAGATCGGTATGAGTGTTTCTAAAATTTATTAAACCAAGAATATAAATACTAGGTACAAGGGGGTAATAGACACTGTTCATTTCCTACCAGTTTACTATCCTCATTACTTTTGCCTTAAATGACATCCTATTTTGTTCAAGTAGCCAAACCTAGACTGTAAGGATTTTCAAAGAAAAAAGTATCCCCCCCTTGAAGATGAACTCACATTTAAAAAATAAAATATAGGCATAAAGAAATGATCCGCCATGAATGACACCAGACCCAAAAAATAAGTATATTGGCATCTCTAGGACATGAATTAATAGCACATTGTGAAAGAGATTATAAAATAAATGTGCTTTAAAGGAATAAAGAGCTAAAAGAAGTAATAAAAAACAGAAGAAAACAACATGACAATATGGGAAGAGAGACAGATTTAAATAATTACCATATGGAACTTCAGGAATGAAAAATGGAATTCTTAAAAATAGAATCAATGAAAAATATGAAAAAGGGTAAGGGGAATGGAGGGTGATATGAGAATGTTAAGTGGGGTTTTTTCTTTGCATTTTTAAAATATTTCATTGATCATGCTGTTAACAGTTGTCCTGATTTTTCCCCCTTTGTGCTCCTCAAACCAGCACCCCCCAGTTCCTCAGGCAATCCTTCCACCATTGTTCATGTCTTTGAGTTATGCGTGTAAGTTCTTTGGCTACTCCATTCCTATACTGGGCTTTACATCTCTATGGCTATTCTGTAACAACCTGTTTGTACCTCTTAATCCCTCACCTCTTCACCCATCCACCCACATCTGGCAGCCATCAAAACGTTCTCTGTATCCATAATTCTCTCTCGGTTCTTTTTGTTTGCTTAGTTTGTTTTTTAGATTCAGTTGTCCATAGATTTGTAATTTTGCCATTTTATCGTTCATAGTTTTGGTCTTCTTTTTCTTAAATAAGTCCCTTTAACATTTCACATAATAATGGCATGGTGATGATGAACTCCTTTGGTTTTATTCTTGTCTCAGAAGCTCTTTATCTGCCTTTGGATTCTAAATGATGGCTTTGCTGGGTGGAGCAATCTTGGCTGGAGGCCCCTGTTTCATGACTTTGAATATTTCTTGCCAATCCCTTCTAGTTTCTCTTGAGAAATCAGCTGACAGTCTTATGGGAACTCCCTTGTAGGTAACTACCTTCCTTTCTCTTGCTGCTTTAAAGATTTCCCTTTATCTTTAATAGTTAGCATTTTAATTATGGTATGTCATAGAGCAGGCCTGTTTGTATCCATCTTATTTGGGATTCTCTCTGCTTCCTGGACATGCATGTCTATTTCCTTCACCAAATTAGGGACTTTTTTTTTTTTTTTCGTTATTTTTTAATAGATTCCCAGTTTCTTGCTTTTTCTCCTCTTCTGGCACTCCTAAGATGTGAATGTTGGACCTTTTGAAGTCGTCCCAGAAGCTGCTTATACTACCCTTGGTCGGGGTGGCAGGGGTGGGGGGGTGGATTCTTTTTTCTTCTTGTTGTTATGATAAGTTGTTTTTGGTTCCTTATGTTCTGTATCATTGATTTTGATTCTCAGCTTCATCCACTTACTATTGTTTCTCTGTAAATTATTCTTTATTTGAATTAGTGTATCCTTCGTTTCTGACTGGATCCTTTTTATGCTCTTGAGGTCTTACCAAGTTCCTTGAGCATCCTTATGACCAGTGTTTTGAACTCTGCATCTAACAGATTGCTTATCTCCGTTTCGTTTAGCTCTTTTTCTGGAGTTTTGTTCTGTTCTTTCATTTGGGCCATGTTTCTTTGTCTCCTCGTTTTGGCAGCCTCCCTGTGTTTGTTTCTGTCTATCAGGTAGAGCTGCTTTGACTCCCTGTCTCAGTAGTGTGCTCTAACGTAGTAGGTGTCCTGTAGGGTCCAGTGGCACAGACTCCACCATCACCCAAACTGGGTACTTGAGGTGTGCCCTTCATGTGGGCTGAGTACACCTTCCTCTAGTAGTTGAGCCTTGATTGCTGTTGGCAGATCAATGGGAGGGATTTACCTAAGCCAGTCAGCTGCAAGGATTGGCTGTGACCACTGACCACCAACCTCCACCCTCCATGGAGAATCAGCTATGCAGGGGCGAGTGGTGGGGTTCTGATGTGATCTGTAGCTGTCCCTCAGTGCGCAGGCCCTGGGGTTTCCTGTGTGGTGTAGGCCAAGGTCAGCCCCAACCTGTGTTTTGCCTGGAGCCACCCTGTCTGAGTTACAGAGCAGCCTGAGATGGCTGCTACTTGTGCTGGGCTTGGAGATTCCCAGGTGAAGCCAAGCTGTGAATCGAGGCTGGCTGCTGCTAGTGCAGGGCCTGGGGCTCACTGAGGCCAGCTGTTGCTTGTTTGATAGGATTTAGGAAGTTGTGCAGCTCAAGCCATGACCAACCATTCACATGGAAAAGCAGCTTGGGTGGGTCCATAATCTCCAAGGTGGGTCAAACATTGTTAGCCAGATTGGTGGAGTCTCAGATAATGACACCAGCTTGTCAGCTCTGTGGGGGGAAGGTTTACAAAACGGACAATGGCCTTTGCTCACCTTTATACCAGACACTTCAGTTTCTTCCTGTATACCATTGGTGACTTCCAAGCTGATAGCCTGGTGCTGGAGCTCAATGGGAGTGAGCCTTTGTAGGTGATTCCATGTGTGGGTTTTTTAAGAGGAACTGCTTGGGGCTCCAGAAGTTTTTTCCACCAATTCAGTGCCCCCTGGTTTTTGCAGCCAGAAGATGTGGGGACTTAGCTTCCTGGCACAGAACCCTGAGCTGGTGGTCCTGTTGTGGGGCTGGAACTCCTTGCTCCTGAGATATCCCTCCCAAACTTTTATCCACCCCACTTAAGTGAGAGGCCAGCCTGTTCTGTGTCTGTGCCCCTCCTACCAGTCTGGATGGATGTGGTTTCTTTAATTCTGTAGCTGTCATACTTCCATTCCACTTGATTTCTGATGGTTCTGAGTGATGGTCGTTATATATTTTAGTTGTAATTTTGATGTGATTATGTGAAGAGGTGAGCCATGTCTGCCTACCAAATATATTTTCTCATAAGTACTTCAGAATGAGGGACTAGAGAAAATGAGAGGCAGTAGTTGAAATACGTAGTAGGTCATCAGATTGAGAAAGTACAAGCTCTAATCAAGATTATAAAAAATGATTCCATACCTATAAAACTGCAGCAAAAAGATGAAGCACTACAAAAATGATAACAGTAGCCACAGAGAAAATATAAGGGAACAACAGTTAGCCTAGCACAAGGCTTCTCAACAGCCTTGAAGACCAAAGGTAAGTGGTACAGTATCTTTGAGGTGCCAGGTCAAATGAACCACCAACACCAAAACTATCTTTTAAGGGAGAGGACAAATTCCAAATATATTCAAGCAAAGACCAAGAGTTTACCACTCACAGATCATTGCTGGAATAATTACTAAAGCATAGGAGGGTTGTCCAGAAGGTATGCGGCCAGCTAATATGAAAAATAGAGACATTTATTGAAGAACAAGGTACAAGGAACATTGTACACTGGACAGTGATGCCTCAGTCCCCTTCAAAATAGGCGCCTTGGGACCTCACACAGTTCTCCCAAGGCCCATCAGCTACCTCGTCATATTTTTCTTGAATCTCATCTCATCGACAGTCTGAACTTGCTTCCCATTCAAAGGTGATTTTAGTTTTGGGAAAAGCCAGAAGTCACAGGGTGCCAATTCTGAGCTGTAGAGGGGCTGAGTCGCCTGGGTAATTTGATGTTTCACTAAAAAAGTCTGCATGAGACGTGATCATGAGCAGGTGCATTGTGACAAAGCTGTCAATAACCAGTCGCCCATAGCTATGGCATTCTGAGTCATCCAAATGGTGCCCATGGAGGAATGTTCAAGCTTAACACAGAATTTGATGCAGATTCGTTGCTCTACTTGTTCTGTCATTTTGAATGTGACAGCTGCACAGTACACGTGCTCACTCAAAGGTGTCCTCCCTACCCCACTGACCAGTGCAGTGAAGTCCCATTTTCACACTTACACATTGCTGCCCACTCTCCTTGGCTGCCAAGCCACAGCAATGTCACACAAACTGTTCTCATTATATTAACAGTGGTTAGACTTTTTCTGGACAGCCCTCATATACTTTTAGAAGAAAAACATTGCATTCAAAAGAAGGAAATGAGGTGGAAGAAGTGATGATAAACCAAAAGTTTGTTAAACATGTAGAAAATCTAAATAAGCAGAAACGTGTCGAGCAGAAAAATACTAGTAAGAATATGGAAGATTTGAGTAACACTTAACGAATTTGATTTATGGGTATATGTGGGACCTCTAAGGAGAACTGTTATAAATGTCAACCATATGCTAGGCCACAAAAGAAGTCTGCAAAAATATCAAAAAATCAAACTTCTGGCCAAGATGGAGGTGTAGGTAAACGTGCTTCACCCTGTCGGGCAATCACAGAAGGAATTACAAGTAGACCTCAAAACAAATAGCATCTAGAACAGAAAATCAGGCTGTATGGAAGCCCAGTAACCAAGGACTTAAAGAAGCCACATTCATCCAGACAAGTAAGAGTGGGAGAGGTGTGGAGATGGGCAAAGACGTGCAGGGATGCAATGTGGCGTGGAGAGGTGGCGGCAGCGGAATGGGTGGTCTCACATTCATGTGTGGTAGGTAAAAATTGGGAGGGATACCTTGGGAGTGAGGGATCCCAGTCTCAGGCCAGACCACAAGCCCAGTGTTCCAGTGCCAGGAAGATAAATCCCCTTAACTTCTGGCTGTAAAAACCAGTGAGGGTTGGGGCGGTGGAAGAAATTGCCAGATTTCCAGGAGACTCCACTTACAGGGCCTACATGGACTGCAGACATACACAGACCCACCTTCTCTGGGATTCAGCACCAGGGCCACTGGGCTGGCATTTCCAGGAGCCAGGCAGCCCCATTGTACCATCTCCGAGCCCTCTCCCCCCGCCAACTCCTGCACACAGAGCCACAAAGCAGTGAAGCAGGTTGCCCCATCCTGGCAATTACCTGAGGCTCTGCTTCACCCAAATTACCAGTGCCTTTTCTACGGTAGGCCACACTACTAAAAAAGACTCAAAGCATCTGTATCTAAACACAGAAATAAACACGGAGGCTGCCAATTTAAGGTCACAAAGAAATATGACCCAAATGAAAGGACAGAACAGAACTCCAGAAAAGAACTAAACAAAATGGAGATAACCAACATACCAGATGCGGACTTCAAAACCCTGGTTATCTATATGTTCAAGGAACTCATTGAGTATAGCAGCAAAATAAAAAAGACCCAAGAAGAAACAAAGATTGCACTAAGTGAAACAAAGGAAAATCTACAGGGAACCAACACTGGAAAGGATGAAGCCATGATTCAAATCAACAATTTGGAACATAAGGAAGAAAATAAGCATTCATCCAGAACAGCAAAAGGAAAACAATTCAAAAATGAAGATAATATAAGATGCCTCTGAGACATCTTCAAATTACCAACATCTGAATCATAGGGATGCCACAAGGAGAAGAGGAAGGCAAGAAATCAAATACTTATTTGAAAAAATAATGAAAGAAAACTTGCCGAATTTGGTGAAGGAATAGACATACAAGTCCAGGAAGCACATACAGTCCCACATAAGTTGGACCCAAAGAGGACCACACCAAGATACATCATAATTAAAATACCAGTAATTAAGAGAGACTCTTAAAAGCAACAAGAGAAAAGCAGAGAGCTCTCTACAGGGGAGTTTCCATAAGTCTATTAGCTAATTTCTCAAAAGAAACTTTGCAGGCAAGAAGTATTCGAAGTGATGAAAAGCAAAGACCTACAGCCAAGATTGTTCTACCCAGCAAAGCTATCACTTAGAATGGAAGGTTAAAGTGCTCCCCAGACAAGGTAAAGCTAAAGGAATTCATCATCACCAAGCCATTATTACATGAAATGTTAAAGGGGCTTATCTAAGAAGAATATCACAGCTATGAACATTAAAATGGTAACAAACTCACAAGTACCAACAATTGAATCTAAAAAATAAAAATGAAAACAAAAACTAAGGAAAGAACACAGGAATGCCATCATAGTTATAGGAATAATTTGGAATGTTATCAGCTGAGAGGGAGAAGGGAGAGAATGGGGAAAATGGTGCAGGGAATAAGAAGCATAATTGGTAGGAACAAAATAAGGGAATGTTAAGAATAGTATAGGAAAGGAAGAAGCCAAAGAACTTACATGTGCAATCCATGGGCATGAACTAAGGGGAGGAATTGCTTGGGGGAAGGGGGTTACCAGGCAGAGCATGGCAAAGGGGGGGAAACTGGGACAACTGTAACAACATAATCAGTAAAATATACTTTTTTTTAAAAAGGCATTACCATCAAAGAAATTCAACCGGTAGTCCAAAGAATCTCATGAAAGAGAACCATGAAAGATGGCTGAGTTTCAAAGGGGAGTTCTACCCAACATCAGTGAATATATAGCACTCTTAGAATAACGTGTATTTGATGAAAAATGCATGTGTATGTACATGTGTTCATATATGTTTGTGCATATGTGTGTTTTTTGCTGAATTCAATTTTACAGTGTTTAATTTGGGATTTCTGCATGTTTATGAGGAGGATTGGTTTATCATTGTTTCTTACATTTTTGTCTAGTTGATGTCAGAATTACACAATTTTTTTTTAAGATTTTATTTATTTGTTTTTAGACAAAGGAGAAGGGAGGGAGAAAGAGAGAGAAACATGGATGCACGAAAGAAACATCAGTTGGTTGCCTCTCACCTGCCCCAAACAGGTTGGCCTGGCCCACAACCCTGGCATGTGCCCTGACCAGGTGTCCAACCGATGACCTTTCAGTTTACAAGACAACACCCAACTCACTGAGCCACACCAGTTAGGGCAAAATTACACAAGTCTCAAAAGAAAAGTTGGGTACTTTTTCTTTTTTAATTGTTGTTCGAGTATAGTTGTCTACTTTTACCCTACAATGCTTCCCCTGCCCCACCCATCCCCCCTCCCACCCTTAAACCTACCCCTCTTTGGCTTTGTCCATGTGTCTTTTATACGTGTTCCTTGATGGCCTTTCCCCTATTTTCCCCCATTACTCCTCTTTCCCCTCCCCTCTGGTTACTATCAGTTTTTTCTTTATTTCAATGTCTGTGGTTATATTTTGCTTGCTTGTTTGTTTTGTTGATTAGGTTCCACTTGTAGGTGAGTTAATATGGTATTTATCTTTCACTGCCTGGCTTATTTCACTTAGTATAATGCTCTCTGGTTCTACCCATGCTGTCCCGAATGGTAGGAGCTCATTCTTTCTTTCTGCTGTGTAGTATTCCATTGTAAATGTACCATATTTTTTTTTATCCATTCATTTACTGGTGGGCACTTAGGTTGCTTATAGCACCTGGCTATTGTAAATTGTGCTGCTCTGAACATTGGGATTCATAGGTTCTTTTGAATTGGTGTTTCAGGATTCTTAGGGTATAATCCCAGCAGTGGTATTGCTGGGTCAAAAGGCAGTTGCATTTTTAGTTTTTTAAGGAAATTCCATACTGTTTCCCACAGTGGCTGTGCCAGTCTGCATTCCTGCCAATAGCGCACTAGGGTTCCCTTTTCTCCAAAACCTCTCCAACACTTGTTCTTTGTTGATTTACTTATGATGGCTATTCTGACTGGTGTGTAGTGATATCTCATGGTTTTATTTTGCATCTCTCTGATGGCTAGTGATGCTGAGCATCCTTTCATGTCTCTGGGCCCTCTGTATGTCCTCCTTGGAAAAGTGTTTGTTCAGGTCCTCTGCCCATTTTTTAATTGAGTTGTTTTTCTTCCTGGAATGGAGTCGTGTGAATTCTTCATATATTTTGGGGATCAAACCCTGTTCCACATATCGCTGGCAAATATACTTTCCCTTATGGTTGGTTCCATTTTCATGTTACTGCTGTTTTCTTTAGCCGTGCAGAAACTTATTTTGATGAGGTCCCATTTGTTTATTCTTTTCCTTATGTCCCTTGCTCTAGGAGATATATCAGTGAAAATACTGCTGCATGGAATATCTGAAATTTTCCTGTCTATGTTTTCCTCTAGGACTTTTATGGTGTCACAACTTATACTTAAATCTTTTACCTGCCTTGAATTTATTTTTGTGTATGATGTAAGTTGGTGACTAAGTTTCATTTTGTTGCATGTAGCTGTCCAGATCTCCCAACTCCAATTGTTGAAGAGGCTATTTTTACTCCATTTTATGCTTCTGCTCCCTTTGTCGAATATTAATTGACCATAGAGACCCAATAAACCCAATTGGGTTTATTTCTGGGCTCTCTATTCTGTTCCATTGATCTATATGTCTGTTCTTATTCTAGCACCATACTGGTTTAATTACAGTGGCCTTGTAATACAGTTTTATATTAGGTACTGTGATCCTTCCTACTTCATTCTTCTTTCTCAAAATTGCTGCAGCTATTCAGGGTCATTTTTTAGTTCCATATAAATTTTTCGAATGTTTGTTCTATATCTGTGCAATATGTCATTGGTACTTTAATAGGGATTATGTCAAATCTATAAATTGCTTTGGGTAGTTTGGAGATTTTGATGATGTTAATTCTTCCACTCTGAACATGGTATATGCTTTCCTTTATTTGTGTCTTCCTTAATTTCTTTCTTCAGTGTTGTGTAGTTTTCTGAGTACAGGTCTTTTACCTCCCGGTAAGGTTTATTTGTAGTTACTTTATTGGGTACTTTTGCTTTTTCATCCTGTGAAATAATTTATATAGCATAGGAGTTATTTGAGAGTGTGAGAAAAAATTATAAACTTTATAAACTGATATCACAAGCAAATATGCAGAAACACTAATTAAATATAATTAAATATGTTCATGTTGAATACAGTGAAAAAATGTCTGTGTGTATATATGCATACATACATATACCCATGTGTAAATATACAAATTTTGATCAGGGCAGGAATTTTTTATGACCATTATCTATATAATTCTGTAGTCAAATATTGGTAATGTAAAAGATTGTTTTTATTTGTTTTACAGTTAATTTTGTCTATCTTAAATCTTATCAATATGTTTTTAGTGTTAATATGAAAAAAACTTTCTTCATGAAACAGAAAATGTGAATTTCCTGCCTTTTTTTAAACTCTCTTTACCTGAGTGTCAGAGTTCTGTTGACTGAACTATCTTTCCTCTTCCTTGGCTCTCGCATGGCTAATGAATGCAGACCAATCCCAGCAAAGAGTCTGAGGAAAGCATTCCCAACTGGAGCAATGGCAATGACATTGTCAGCTCCCTAGTAACAAGGGGGAAAGTGCAGCAAGAAACAGCTCCACCGAAGGGCTCTGTAATAAACATCTGTATTTTTTTCTGGCTAGTATCCATATCTTCTTGTGGCCACAGTATTCAGATTTTGCCTGGGAGCCAGCCTGCCCCTGTCCTTCTGATGAAGTGACTATTGCAAAGCCCTGGAATTAAATCTCATGAACTCTAGCCAGTTCTGGGGTTTTCGTGAGAGCGATCAGGATACCATCAGAGCTGCTAAAAACTGTGTGGCAGCTAGGAGGGAAGAGTGTACCTGAGAATAAAGACAAATTTGGGAAACCAACTCGAGAAAGGGAGGGGAGCTGGTTCCTAAGGACACAGGTTGAGGCCTGGATCAATGAGTACCTGAAGCTACCTCTTCCAGCTGTTGTGTTCTGTAAGCCAGTGAATTTCCTGTGTCACTTAAGCTAAAATCGGCTATTCTGTTGTTTGCAACCACGAGTATCCTGACCCAACAGCAGTCTGAAATTGAAACTACGCAGCCATCCCCTGCTCACTCCAGTAAGTTATCCTTTAGAGTCAACTGATGGTTTTACCTTTACACTGAATTGGGAAGGGAGTGGGCTGGATGGGGGAAAAGATCTGGAACAAGTACACTACTCTTGCTGGCTCTTCCCTGAAATTGCCTCTGGTTATCGTCTCCTGGCCTAGGCTGATACATCCGTGGTGCCTGGGGTCCGGGAGAGGGCCCTGGGGACAGCGCTGCTGTTGGAGGCGAGGCCCGCCACTGGTGCAGCAGCTACACTGCAGCAGGCGACTTCCTCTTGTGACACGCTAGCACCCTCCCTGTCCTCATCGCCCCATTCTCAGAAGTCTGACAAAGCACTGCGTGTATAACCGGAGAGTATCTTCCAGCCACAATCAAAATAAATTCAACAGAAACTATTCACATATAGTAATTGTCATTATACTGTTCAGTTTTACCTTTAAAATACTGAGTACAAGTAAGATCGGATCCAGGTTAGTATTAATAAAAGTCCAGGCATTTATTTAATAGGAGTTCTGTTGTATTTTTAATCTTATGTTTCCCTCTCTATATTTACAAGTTCCCACCTAATTTTAACCTATTAATACCATACTGATTATTCTTATGGTAAACATTGTATAGAGTTTATTCATTTCTCTGAATAATTAGTTTTTTGTGCTCTCATACAGTACGCCTTTACCCTGGGGTAGAGGACTCGGGGGAAGGAGAGGAAGTATTAAAAAAATTGTGTTAGATGGGAAAATTTACTTTGGGGAGCCTGTAGGACTATTCCTTGAAGTAGACCTAATTATGATTGGGATTTGTTTGACTTTGGGTTAATCACCTGCAGTTACTGCCACCTCGTCGAGCCCCAGTTATAAATTAATGATGGGTCTGCAGAGAGATGAGAGAGATTCCTGAATACACACAGAGCGGAGCAGCCTGCCCTAAGGAATAGTCAGAGGAAGGACGCCCCTGGAGTATGCCGTATCTGTATTTAATCCGTCCTCACTGCAGTTGCTCTGTTTGTGTCATTCTGCACTGCCCTGACTGTGCTCAGTGATCTCCTTAGAGGGCCACGGCTGCACGAATCTTAGGCTGTTAACACTGATGACAGGGAAAGGCCATGAGATTAACACGTTTTCTAAGGTGTGAATTCAGAATGAACTCTTTTAGACCATAGTTTGTTTTTCCTGTTAAACACTCTTACATGTCAGCAAGGCTTACTAAAAGAGAATGTGATCACCAAGGACTTGTATCATTTATCACTCTTGCTGTTTCGTTGGGCCTGAAGTCCATAAAGGCCTGTCCCAGGACTTCCTTGGGGCCTCACTTTGTTGCTCAGTATTGGTAACTCAAAACTGGAAAAGCCGGCATTCATGCTGCCTGTCACTACCAGAACCAGTAAGTAGAGTCAAGGACTGAATCTTTGTGGGTGCTTTATTCAGATGCCAGCGATCTGAAAAGAAGGCAGGGTATATACCCTAAAACCTGCCTTAATGTCTCATCTCAAACTGACCTTTTTTACCAGGAGAAGAGAGTAGGTAAGGGGTTTGGAATTCAGGGAAAAGGTTAATCAGATAAAAGCAGTCCAGTGACTTGCCTAGCATCCTTTCATCTGCTGGCCCGGGATTCTTTATCTGCGTCCTGGGCGGCAGACATCTCTCCCTGGAGCACAGTGGCTCAGATACCATCTTGATTGCTTGCAGTGCTCCTGAGGCACAAGGGTTGAATTGCTTACAGGCCTCCTGGACTCAGGGTGGGTCCAGTCATGCATTCCAGTTCCTGGAACAACAGCTTTCTATATGCATTAGTCACTAAGCCTAAAACTTAAAGCTAAAAAAAAATGTTAACTCTTGAATTCCCCCATCAGAATAATGTCTGTGTTGATAAGAAAATATTAGATTCACATCTTATTATCTGGCAGTAGGTTCATGTGAAAAGTACTCTATTATGAAAAATGTGTTTCACAGTATTCTAACAGATGCTGCTAGTGTAATAGCCTAACGTAGCACATGCACCCAGTGCACACGAGCATGTTTTTGACACCATTTTCATAAGTGATGATGTATTCTAATTGAAACTTACTAAAATTGTTTCCTCCAACTGTCATGAAAACATACCAATCTATATGTTTTGTGTACCCATGATTTATGAGTATAAGGCACATATTCCCTTTGGCTTTCTCCTCTGTGGTTTAGAGTTAAATTTGAAAATAGGAGTTATTATCCCTCTATGAGTCCAGTGAGTTAACTCAGTTCTCCAGTATGTATCAACTCTTCACGTAGATAGCCAACAGTAGATTCAAACTTGAAGATTTGTATAGAACATTTTTTGAAACCTAAATTTTGTTAAATCTGAAAATCTGTTACAAGAAAACATGTTATAATCTTTTCATTTAACTCATGCAGTGAATTCCTTTAGGAACCTTCCAGGAGAGACCTACTTATGCGTTTTTGTCATTGTTAATTTGTATACATGTTATCCTTGTATCACATAATTCTTTCATTAAACCTTTTCTCTTATGAGGCTCAGCACACATTAGAAAAGTGTTGAAAACAAAAATTTACTACCCATAAAACTAATTGCCATCCAGGCCAAGAAGTAAAACATCAGAAGCTCCCGAACTCGTCAGTACGCCCTTCCCCGTCACTGTGCCTTCTCCCCTCTGGAATTAACCGGTTTTCACCTCCATACTGACCGCCTTCTTTCTGTCCTCATAGCTTCACCGCAGGTTCATGGTTCTGAAATACTACAGTTCAGTTCTGCCGGTCTTGGGGTTTTGTTGTTGTTGAAATTTACATAATACATAGCTAAGTATCGTTTGGGGTTCAGTATTTTTCACTCAAGGTCATGTCTGTAAATGTAGTTATAAATAGTTGTGCTATATAGTGTATATATACAGTATGTACAGTGTAGTTGCTGTATAATATGAACTCACTACAAATTATTTATCCATTCTACTGTCTGGGCCCATTATAAATAATGCTGATACAGACTTTCCTTCATACGTCATTTGATAAACATTGCACATATTTCTGATAAATTTTATATATGTATACACATGCCAGGTCATAGGTATGTGTATTTTTAACATTTTAAAAGCCGTATCACTTTACCACCAGAGGAGGATGAGAGTTCCCATTGCTTCATGTCCTCATCACACAGTTGTTTTAGCCCATCTGTTTCTTGCCCATCTATTTGAGGTAGTGTTACCTCAGTGGTTTCAATTTGCGTTTCCTTGAACACTAATGAAGTTGAGCATCATTTTCATATAGCTATTGGTCATTCTTTTATGAAATTGCTTGTTCAATTTCATTGTTCAATATTCCCTTTGGCGTTTATATTATGTTGTCTTTTTCTTACTGATTTATAGGTGTTCTGTATATGTTCTGGATTTGAGCTAATTATGGAAATATATGTATTACAGATCTCTTCTCCCACGTGATTGTTTGCCTTTTCACTAACCTAAAAGTCTCTGTCAAAGCTGAAAAATTCTTTTTTTTTTTAAGATTTTATTTATTTATTTTAGAGAGGGAAGGGAGGGAGAAAGAGAGAGAGAGAGAAACATCAATGTGCGGTTGCTGGGGGCCGTGGCCTGCAACCCAGGCATGTGCCCTGACTGGGAATCGACCCTGCGATGCTTTGGTTCGCAGCCCGCGCTCAATCCACTGAGCTACGTCAGCCAGGGCAAAGCTGAAAAATTATTAATTTTAATGTTATTGGATTCACCAAACTTTTGGTTTATTACTAATGCTTTTTTGTCCTTTTTAGCAATCTTTTCCCTACCCAAAAGTCATAAATACAGTCCCCTATGTTAATTTATAGATATGTTGTTTTAACTTTTACGTTTAGATCCAGAATTGAATTTTTGGTATGTTTTGAGGCAGCGTTTGTCATTTAGTTCTATGTGGATAACCAGTTTCTTACCACTATTAATTAAAAAGATTATCCTTTCCTCCTTGGAGTTCCACGTTCGTTGTAAATGAAGTGCCTATATATACATTGATTAATTCATGGGCTTTCTATTCTGTTAGTCTGTTCTATATTTTTTTTGTGACTGTCTTAAATAATATAGCTTTATAATAATTTTGAGATAGGTAAACATGGCTCACCTCCTCACATAACCACATTAAAATTACAACTAAAATGTAGAACAACCATCACTCAGAACTGTCAGAAATCAAGTTGAATGGAAGTCTTACAACTACAGAATTAAAGAAACCACATCCATCCAGACTGGTAGGAGGTGCAGAAACACAGAATGGGCTGCTCCCACATCCATGTGTGGTGGCTAAAAATTTGGGAAGGATATATTGGGAGTGAGGAATCTGAGACCCACATTAGGACCCCAGCCCAGGGTTCCAGTGCCAGGAACATAAGTCACCATAACTTCTGGCCAACAGGGATTGAGTTGGTGGAAGAAACTTCTGGAGTCCCAAGTAGTTCCTCTTAAGGAACCCACACATGGACTGAATCAGACACGCCCTCTGAGCTCCAGCACTGGGATAGCAGCTTGAAAGGCACCAGTGGAATACAGGGAGAAACCAAAGTGTCTGGCATCAAGGGGAGAGCTGGGGGACTGCTCTCTCCCAGACAGAAAGATGGGCAGAGATCTTTGTCTCTTTTCTGAACCCTCCCCTCAGAGCCACAGAGCCAGTAGGCTGGTATGATAGCTGAAACTCCATCAGTCTGGCTGACACTGTTTGTCCCACTCTGGAGATCCCAAGAGACTCCATCCCACTCAAATTATAGGCCCACTCAAGCTGCTTTTCCTTATGAAGGTCTTGGCTTATGCATCACAACTTCTTAAATCCTCTCATAAAAGCAATAGCTCACCCCAGTGAGCCCCAAGCTCCCATACTACTTGCTAAATGGCCCCAGACCCAACACTAGCAGCAACTATCCTAGATTCACAGCTTGGCTTCACCTGAGAATCTATAAGCCCAGCATAGGTAGCAGCCACCTCAGATTCCTTTATAGTTAAGGCAGGGTGGCCCCAGGCAAAACACAGGTGGGGCTGACCTGGGCCTGCACCACAGGGGAAACCCCAGAGCCTGCGCACCCAGTGGACAGCTATAGACTGCAGCAGAGCCCCACCACCCACCCCTGCACAGCTGATTCTCCATGGAGGGTGGAGGTTGGTGGTAAGTGGTTACAGCCAATCCTTGTCGCTGACTGGCCTAGGTAAATCCCTCCCATTGATCCACCAACAGCAATCAAGGCTCAGCTACAAGAGGAGGGAGTACTCAGCTCACATGAAGGGCACACCTCAAGTACTTAGCTTGTGTAATAAGGGAGGCTGTGCCACTGGACCCTATAGGACACCTACTACATGAGGCCACGCTACCAAGACACAGAGTCAAAGCAGCTCTACCTAATACATAGAAACAAACACCAGGAGGCTGCCAAAACGAGGAGACAAAGAAACATGGCCCAAATGAAAGAACAGAACAAAACTCCAGAAAAAGAGCTAAACAAAATGAGGATAAGCAATCTGTTAGATGCAGAGTTCAAAACACTGGTTATAAGGATGCGCAAGAAACTTAGTGAGGACCTCAGCAGCATAAAAAATACCCAGTTAGAAACACAGCATACACTAATTGAAATAAAGAACAATTTACAAGGAAACCTCCATATAGTGAGTGGATGAAGCCAAGAATCAAATCAATGATTTGGCATATAAGGAAACAAAAAACAACCAATCAGAACAGCAAGAAGAAAAAGGAATCCAGAAAAATTAGCATAGTACAAGCAGCCTTTGGGACAACTTCAAGCATTCCAATGTTCACATCATAGGGGTACCAGAAGGAGAAGAGAAAGAGCAAGAAATTGAAAATCTGTTTGAAAAAATAATGAAAGAAAACTTCCCTCATTTGGTGAAGGAAATAAACATGCAAGTCCAAGAAGCACACAGTCCCAAACTAGATGGTTACAAAAAGGCCTACTCCAAGATTCTTCATAATTAAAATGCCAGAGGTTAAAGATAGAGAATCTTAAAAGCAGCAAGAGAAAAGCATTCAGTTACCTGCAGGGACATTGCTGTAAGACTGTCAGCTGATTTCTCAAAAGAAACTTTGCAGGCTAGAAGGGATTGGCAAGAAACACTCAAAATCATGAAAAACAGGGACCTACAGCCAATATTGCTCTTCCCAGCAAAGCTATCATTTAGAATCAAAGGGCAGATAAAGACCTTCCCAGATAAGAAAAAAATTAAAGTTCATCATCATCAAACCATTATTATATGAAATGTTAAAGGATCTTATTTAAGAAAAAGATCGAAACTATGAACAATAAAATGGCAATAAATTCATATCTATCAACAATTGAATCTAAAAAACAAATTAAGCAAACAAGAACAGAGACAGAATCATGGAGACAAGAGATCATTTTGATGGTTGCCAGATGGGAGGGAGTGGGGAATGGGTGAAGAGAGGAAGGGATTAAGAAGTACAACTTGGTAGTTACAGAAGAGCCATTTGGCTGTCGAGTTCAGTGTAGGAAATGGAGAAGCCAGAGAACCTGTACTCCTGACCCATGGTCATGAACGAAAGTATGGGACTTGCCTGAGGGAGTGGAGTATGCTGGGTGGAGGAGGAAAGGGGGGTAATTGGGACAATTGTAATAACATCAATAAAGTATAATTAAAAAATAAATTTTGATACTAGAGCAGTGCCTCCTATCTTGTACATTATTTTATTATTTTTATTGTGGTAAGAACATTTAACATCTCCCTTTAACAAATTTTAGGTGCACAATACAGTATTGTTAACCATAGGTATTATGTTGTTCAGCAGATGAAACTTTTTCATCTTGCATAACTGAACTTTTATACCCATTGAACACAGCTCTTAATTTCCCCTCCACCCAACCTCTGGCAACAACCATCCTTCTCTCTGCTTCTAGGAGGGTGACTATTTTAGATACCACATGTAAGCGGAATCATGCAGTAAATGTATGTGACTAGTTCATTTCACTTAATAATGTCCTCCAGGTTCATCCACGTTGTCATTATTGTGGTATTTCCTTCTTAAGACTGACTAATATTCCATTTTTTATATATTCCACATATATTTTAGAATTAGCTTGTCAAGTTCCAGAAAGAAATCTGTTGTGATTTTTATTGTGATTACCTTTAATCTATAGAGCAATTTAGAAAGATCGTTATAAAGTTGAGCCTTTTCATATATTAACATAGTATATCTATGTAGCACTCTTACATTTCTTTCACTAATATTTATAGTTTTCTGTATAGAGACCTTTGTAAATCATTTGTTATAGTTATTCATGGGTAGTTTATATTTCAGGCTCTAGTAAATCCTATTTTTAAATAAATTTCATTTTCAGATTTGTTGCTGACATTGAGCAATATATAGATTTAAAAATTTTACTTTCTTACGCAACCGTAACTATCTGTGGACTAGTTTAGATTTCATGCTGCATAATTATATAATCTGCCCATAGGACTGTTTAATCTCCTCCTCTCCCAGATCTTGTTGTTGTTTTTGATAAGGCCAGGCCTTCCCTGGCTGGGGTCCACTACAGCGGTAATAGAAGTGGGAACAGTTGCCATTACCATCACACCCCCAGTTTCAAAGGAGAAACATTAAAATTCTTTTCTGTTAAGTATGATGTTATAGGTTGTTAGATTTGGCTTGCTACTTGTTTGTTAGGGTTTTGAATCAAAGTTCATGAATGAAAAGTCCTGTAATTTTTAATAATGTCCTTGTCTGGTTTTAGTGTGAAGGTTTTGCTAGATCCTCAAAGGAAACAGGAGTGTTTCTTCTTTCCCTACTATCTGGAAGAATGTAGGTAGGACTAGCATTACTAATCAGAATTCACTGGGGAAGCCATCTAGCTGAAGTTTTTAGTTTTGTTTTTCTTGTTTATTTTGGAAAGGTTTTCAATTGCAAATTCAACTTTTTCAGTAAGACTATTTAGATATTTCCAGTTCATTGGGAGAGACAGTCATAGTATTGCTTTACCTTTTTACGGTCTATAGGATCTGTAGTAATGTCTCCCTTTTCACTACTGATAGGTGGTTTGTGCCTTTTCTCTTTTTTTGCTTAATTGGACTCTCCAAATTTTATCTATCTTAGTAGTGTTTTCAAGTAACTTTTTTCATTATGATTTAGTTACCCCTAGGTTGTTTAGAACTATATCCTTAATTTCCAAATACATAGGAATTGTTTCTTCACTAGAAAATGGTTTAGATTTCTAGTTGATTAAAAAACATTCTGAATGATTTCCATTACTTGAAATTCATTGTTATTTGCTTTATTTTTGTGTATTTTTACAAAAAAAAATTCCACTGTGAGCTTGAGAAAATGCGTATCCTGTAAGGTATGGTGTTCTGTATATAACCATTAGGTCAGTTCCCTTATTGTGATACTCAGGTCTCCTACATCCGTTCACTGCCTTTGTGCACATGTTTGGTCAGTTACCGAAACTAGTGTGCTGAAGTCTCTCCTGGTTGTGAATTTAGCTGTTTCTCTTCCTAGTTACGGCAGTTCTTGCTTTCTATATTTTGAATCCATGTTATTAGTGCATGCAAATACGGAATTAATTTATCTTCCTGGTAAATTGAAAGTTTTATCATTGTTGATTGTATCTCTTCATCTCTCAGCAATGGTTATTGCCTCAAAGCTAACCTTGACTAATACTAATAGAGCTACGCCAGTTTTCCTCTGCTTATTTTTTTTTCATAGTTATTTTCTGTCCTTTTCAACTGTCTGTATCTCTGTGTTTTACATAATGGTTTATAAATAGAAGATGGATTTATCTTGTTTATTTAATGAAAATGTGCCAATCTTTGTCTTTAAAGACATTGTTAAGATATTTACATTTAATGTAATTGAGTCTAATGAATCTGTCAGTCTTTTAAGGTCAATAAGCCTTTAAACAACAATTTTTACATTAAGAAAAAGTTCATTAACATCCATGAGTTTAAGAAATCTCTGATTTGTGCATAACTATGCAGAGATTTATAAAACCTCATCCCCTGTTACTCCTTTGAGTGCTGTATAATGAAAAGAGATCCAGTGACTAAAATATACTAAGAACAACATTTCTAATCTGTTGTTTGGGTCTTTTGCTTGCAACTTCTATCTATATTGTGGCTTACTTGCCCAATTCCAATAAGCACAGCATTAACAATTTATCTTTTATACAAAGTACTATAAAGATTTCACTTTTGATTACAGGGCTGTGACTCCCAAATGAGCATGTCTGAAGTGTCCTGCAGTGGAAGTACATCCTCATGTCAGTCTCTTGAACACGGCTCGGTTCCAGAAATTCTCATCGGCTTACTTTACAACGCCACTACTGGAAGACTCTCAGCAGAAGTCATAAAAGGCAGCCACTTCAAAAACTTGGCAGCAAACAGACCACCCAGTGAGTGAAAAATATTTTTCTAAATTCTAATGTTTTCTGCATGTATGGGGATCTCAGTGTTAGGGACTTCAGTCCTATCATGTAGTCTTAACCGATCAAAATGAAATGGTGTAATAATCATCAGCTAATCTGTTTCATTTTTTTTCTATTTCCAGTCATTTAGGAAGTAGAAAAATTTGAAATTCGAAACATTAATTGTAAGTTATCAGGACTTTTAATTTTTCTGATGTCAACAGAATAAATTCTCCCTGTCATAGCCATTATCTTCTAATGCCAGAAAAGAGTTACAGGGTCTTTTAAAGTTAACAGTATTCCGCAGATACAATCAGGAATATGTAGGGTTATCGTTGTCAACTGAGGACTGATGTTGTGTTTTCTGTCTGCATGCAGAACTATAAACTAATGTATAAATTTCTACCTTGTTCCTCCTTTTCTCCCTTAACAATTTAAGAAGAAACTGTTTTTCATATTTTTCTTCCTTTAAAATTATAAGTCAGTACTGCTACCAGAGTCTTCTTAAATGGAATGTACTTTGGCTTTACCAGGACAAACAAATAAGGAATATTTTTATACTTACCCTAAATACTAGGAACAGAAAGCTAGATGGTATAGCTCTGCCCTGTCTATGCTTCTCACTCTTCTTGTCTCCTTATGTCTCTCCCAACTTGAGGGGTGTGGGTAGGTCATCGGGAGTGCAGAGAAATTGTCACCTGATATATGCCCAGAACTATTTGTTAATATCTGTGGAAACGAAGTCAGAAAGTAGCAGCTTCTTTGTACTTGTCTAAATTAAAGCTGTTGATGTCCTAAACTAAAAATTTGAAAGAAAATTTTCAGTAGTAACAAACGGCCACCTTAAATTTGTTTAAAGATTTCTCTCAGATATGCTTGAAGCAATCTTTTACTCCATGTATCAAATAATTCTTGGAGTGGAAACTTTTTTCACCCTTGAAATAAATTAACTTCTAAATGTCCTAAAAAATTTTTTAAATCAAAATGAAGTCACATGTACATATTTGGTTTGCCTGAAGTGGTATTGAAAAACCTTGCGTGCATCATGAAATGTATCTATTCCTAAATTAAAAGTCAGAAGCACATATTATGTTTATATTTCTACCCTTGGACAAGTGACCTAACTCCCCTAAAGTCTGTTTACTTACACATAAAATTAAGGTGTGTCTCTCACAAGGTAATTGTGAGACTCATATCAAATAAAGGTGCAGAAAAAGAGGGAATTGTTATCCTCCCCTTTCTCTTTTCAGAAGGAAAAAGTCAGAGGTAGGAAAGAAACAGTTATTAGAATAAACAGCTACTTGGTTATCTTTGTTAATGCATACTTAGAATGCAAATTCTAATGGCCTGGGAAGTAACTTAAATGAGCAGAGTGTGTAGATGAAAGATAAGGAGCCTGGTGAGGCCTGTGACAAACGGGAGTGTGCACACCCTGCATTTAGACATTCAGACTGAAAAAAATTTAACACTAACAAATAAGATACTCTTGGGGTTGCGTTTAGCCACAAGCTATCAGTTTGCCATTCATTCTTGCTTTAGCTAATGGTTTAGTTTTTGAGGAACATTTAACTTGAGAAGCTAAGAAGGAGTGAAATGAAATTATGTGTTTGCCCTTATCTCCTTGGTCTACCCACTTGGATAGAGACAGAGAAATCACTAATCAGAACTAAACTGAAGGGAGCCGGGTAGAGGCACAGGCTGGTAATAAACAGGTTAGGAGACAGGCATGCACAACATAAAGTAGATCTTTCTGGATTTAAAGAGTAAATTAAAGCAATAGCCATTATTTTAGAATTAGGTCTTTAGTATCAATATGTTTATCTGAAATAAGTTAACATTAAAATTAGTTATATGGAGCATTTATAAAGTAAAAAAAAAGATAATTTTATCAGTTGGTCTTATACTGTATATATTATATAAGATTGTGACCCATCGCATATACCTAGGCACTAAGTTTGAATTGTGTTATAGATTAAATAATCCAGTTTTTATTCAAAGAAACAAGAGCAGTATTCAAGAGCAAAATTTTTGGTAGTTCTATTTTTTTTTTCATGACTTAATTTTATATTATATTGAGAGTAATAAAAGAATTTGAAATATTAAATATTGCATGGATAAACTTAAAAATTTAGGAGAAGAATAATGATCCTATAATGACTTTTATTCAGTCTTTTATGGTCTGATAATTTGCATGATTCTATGTTCAATGTGCTTTAGACCAAGAGGATATCATTATGAAGAATGCCCCCCTTTAAAACAGGGTAATTTTCCTTTAAGATTACACAGTGACCTTAAAAAGTCTCATTTCATGAACTTTACCCAACAATCCTTTTGTTCACCCCTCTACCTGAATTAAAATGCTAAAGTTTTGTGTTCTTCCACTCCAGTGAACAGTGTTTCCTCTTTAATTCTAACCTTTGACCCTCTTTCACCCAACAATTGACATCTGGTCATTATTTCTTTTACTGCTTTCCACCCCCTGTTGTCAGATGGACTGTTCTGTTGTCTAAAACACTTGATAGGTGGACAGGTTTATATAATCCGAGGTGAGTTCCTGTAGAGGCTAATTGGATGTTGTCTTTTCATGCAAAAACAAAATACCCTAAAACTTGCCAGCAGTGAAGCTGTCCACCATGTTGGTTTCAAAAAAATGCACATTTATTATCTGTGGTACTTTAAATAAAACTAACTTAGAATTTATCTCTGATTATGGATGATGGTATTCAGAGTATAAAATAAGCAAAACTTTTTAAATTAAAGGTTTTATTTTTTCATTCATTATACTTTGATTCATACAACAGAAATAGCTACTTCATGAGAAATATTGCAATTTTCATGAAAATGAATCGAAATTCTGATATGAAGTACACATGATGGATCAACATGCTGAAGATCATTTGCATGAGTCAAAAGAACTTAAAAGCACAGTTGTACGAAGAGAGGGTTTACCTTACAAAGACCCAGGCAGTGGCCTGTCATGTTTCCCTTTGGACACTAAACATCACATCGATTTTTTTATACTCATGAAAATAGTTAAGATGCCATACTTACATTTGACATTGAAGTGCGACAAAAGGAACCCTGTAGTATTTATTTTGACTATCCAAAAAGCACATCAAATGTACCGCTGCATGAAACCAGGAGAAAGTTGTACTTGATCTGCTGAACTTTGAGCCCTTAATGCATTTGGCATCATTTCGGTCCTTGACTGTTTTGAAAATATAATTAAAAACCACATCCATGCAGAGATTTTTTTAACATTTCATCCTAAGCTGTTTTGACGTCATCTTTGCATTCTTGTCTTCCTCTTACCCTCTTTACCATTTGCCTTCATTTCTGTTTGTTTGTTTATTCTTATTCTCTGAAAACACAGTGGAATGCTTTACAGTGTTGTGGCTAATTGAGCTTGCTAAGTGTTTATTAATGCTATGATGTCCTGCTTAGTGAAGCTAAACGGGGACGGGGCGGGTGGGGTGGTCGTGGGAGGTCAAGGCACGGGTGGGCGGGTGGAGGAAGGATTATGAGGTATACCTTTAAATTCTAACTGTAACGTAGAAAGAGTGAGGTTGAGATATTAGTGCCCCCAAAAGATTTGGTGCCTGCTTAGCATTCTCTGTACCTGTCATGTTTTACAAGCATCTGCATCAAAATGGAATTAGTTGAATTTCCATTAAACATGGTATACACCATATCCTTATAAAGTACAGATACTTAATCTTCTCAGCAGATGTTACAAGAAAGATGTTTTGAGTTGGTTTTAAATGATATTTGTGGTATGTTGTTGTTTTTTTTTTTCCTATAGATACATATGTTAAATTAACTCTACTGAATTCCATGGGTCAAGAAATGTCTAAATGCAAGACATCCATCCGCAGAGGGCAGCCAAATCCAGTATACAAGGAAACTTTTGTGTTTCAAGTGGCCCTATTTCAGCTTTCTGATGTGACACTTATACTGTCCGTGTATAACAAACGCAGTATGAAAAGAAAAGAGATGATAGGCTGGATTGCTCTAGGTCTGAACAGCTCTGGAGAAGAGGAGCTCAGTCACTGGACTGAAATGAAGGAGTCGAAAGGACAGCAGGTGTGTAGATGGCACGCGCTGCTGGAGTCGTGATGGTTAGAGCGAGCACCCACACCCCAGGCCTCCTTATTTCCAATGGCACCTCTGCTGTTTTTCCCGAGCCACCATTGGAAGAGTTCTCCTTTGAAGAATCATCTTCAGCATTTCACCAAAATGTTTTAAATTCTGTGGTAGAATATCTAATACTGACATAAGTGAAGAGAGGCTACATCTCTGGTGGAGCTTGTTTAGAAAGATGAAAGACTGATGACGTCGTCGTTAAATTCACAGCCCTCCAGAGCTTTCAGAACATGCTTTTGAGTTGAAGTTGATTTTACTTTAGCAAAAGAGCCAGTCATTTATTCTATGAAAAATCAAAATTATAAATTATTTTAATTAGACTTTTAGTTGCAACACTATTTTAGATCACGCTACATATAATCCATAAAACATATTTGGACTGGCCCATCCCTGATGTTTGAAATGCACTTTAATATGAGAAAGTAGTTCTCCACCTCTGCCGGAAGTCATAGCTGATGTCGAAGGGTTCCAATCACGTTGAAAATTGTTTTATTTCTGATGTTTTCCCTTTGTGCACTTAGGTTCATCATGCCTCAGTTCTTCTCGGCACTAAGTCTAAGTGCAAGCGAGATTTCATTGTTGTAAAAATAATTTAATGTTATTTTTTAAACTCATGACTTCATTTGCCCCTGCTTTTGCCTGATCCAAAGAGACCAGGTCACTGTACTGGTCCTTTGCAAGTCTTCTAGACAGGTTGTACTGTAGAACTACGTAACTTTCTGTTGAAAGCACTTCCTGTATTCTTGTATTCCAATGTAGGAAGCTAATAGAACAGGACCTTACATTACAATTTCCTTTCAGTGATTGACTCTTTAAAATTGTAGTAATGTGCAAGTACGTTTTTTACAAACTGAAAAATATAGTAGATAAGCTATAGAAAATTGAAAACAATTTAAGTTAAAGAAAATTTTAATGGTCTGCTCTTAGTATTTAGTAACCAGCACTGCGTAAAGCAGGCAGCGTCCAGATGACAAGCTCTTCTCTCTCTAAATCTCGTTCACTCTTACTTCAGTTTGTACTTGTGATATAAGGACTCTCCACTTCTCAGTTTGAACCAGAACATCATGTTCAAAATAGTCCTCAGATTCTTTATGGAGTTTCCAGTGACTGGTGGTTAGATTTTGTGAAATTCACAGATGCGTTCAGTGTGATGTCATCCTGTGCCTTTCATGTAAGTTAAATTTGCTCGCACAGCTTGAAGGTTGTGTTTGCAAAATTAGGCCTTCAGTTTTTATAAATGAAAGATTCCTCAGAACAGTATCACAAGCTGCTTATTTCCTCTGAAGTATGTAAAATGTGCTGTTTTTTTACGTCACAAGGCATTTTCATTTGTTGCTTTTATATTTAGGAACTCCGATTAATCAGGAATATTATAAGCTGTTTTCTTTTTAATTTTGCTTCTGACTCAACATAATTTATGCATATACTTTATTAAATAGAGTGTGTTTTGTATATATGAAAATGTTTTTCTCTTTCTAATTTCTAGTTAAACTAGACAAAACAAACTATTTGCCAATTACTAAAAAGCAGTATATCATTGTTCCTAGTCCCAACTAATTACTATATATTATTGTAAGCTAGGACTTGTTATTACCATAATAACAAAACCATAGATAGATATTATTATTTCAACCTGGCTGTACTGAAAGGCCTTAAAAGAAATCCAAAAAGACAGTGAACTCCTAATATTTTTTAGTTTAAAAAATGGCAGCTCTATGCATTCATACACATGAATTACAAGGTAAAATACAAATGTTATACTGAATGACATGAGGTTTAAGAATAAATGTTATAGAGTCCATTAAAGGGAAAAGTTCATTCTTTTATTGTTACATTCATCAGCTTTTTCCAGGGTGTTTTATAAGTGAGTTAGGTCATAAAGTTAGAACATAAATCAAATGGCATATCTCTTGGAAGTATTTTCAGCAGCAGTATTGGAATGAGATTTGAGGGGGTGGTATGGGTTTTACTGAGAAATTAGATTTAGGCATTTGATGCTACAGGTATTTGTTCTGGTTTTGAAACAACCGACTGCATTGCTAACAACTGGAATCTTCCTAATGAAAAGAGTTGTCACTAGTATTTGTAGCTGTAACGAAGCCTAATGGCACCATTATAAACCAGCTTGGTGCTTTTTTCCTGCAGTGAGGATGAGACCTAGGTAGCTGTTACTGTTAAATCTGTCTTTCTCCAGACCATGCCCAGAATTGTGTGTGTGTGCTGATATATCTTTGGGGATTTGCCTGGTATAAGTATCAAATACAATACTGCCTAAAGTTAAATAGCAGTTTTAAAAACTTTCAAGAAGCACCCTATTTCCACCCCAGCTACCAAGTCCTCAAAGATAATGAAGTATGTGTGTGTACCTGTATAGACATGCATATGCACGTGCACATACACACTGTACATGTATGTGTGCCCATGCACACATGTGCACGTGCCCATGCATGCATGGAAAGATGAAGTTGCCCTGGCTTTTTCAATAACGAAGTAGGAAAACATTTATCAAGTTTATAGATTATTTTTCCTCTCTATGTATAATTTACTAGAAATTGTATTTGGTTTGAGGTGCTATTTGCTGCCGTTCTCCTCCTCACACAGCAAAATATGTCTTTTTGTGCTGGATTGACACAACTTACAGTCATTACTCCCAAAAGTTTGTCTGTTCTTTTAGAAAAAGATTAAATAAGGCTCAAGAGACCCACTTCACTCTACTGAAGCTAATGTACAGGGTGGTACTACTGCTCTTTGTGTGTTTGAATTTGCAGGAAGGCTTAAAGCAAAATCTTATATCTCAGTAATTACAGAAAATGGAGGCCCACTGGTGGGTAGCAGGTGTTGTTTCAGAAACCTGAGAAAGATAACCCACTTTCTTATTGTTTTCTTAAAATCCTCTAAGTTTTATAATAAAAGGAGATAGTCCAAATATAGCAATTGACTGGCATTCGTGTAATTCCTGAGCCTGAAATTACAGACTTTATTTATCTCCCAAATGAGCTGCAAAATGTAGTAATTTATTACTGCCCAGGAAACAAAGTGTATTGCAAATCAGCAAAGAGTTTTAGAATAATATCCTTGTACCTTTCAGAAGTTTTCTTCTGTAGTCTTGTGTCTTCTGCACTATCCACATTTTGTGTGAAATCCATTTGCATATTTTCTTAACTATGCATCCAGAGAATTCTCAATAATGTTACATTTAGTGACAAAAATAACAAATGGGACCACAATTTTAAAAAAGAAAAACCAATGAGAAAATATCTAAACTACCCTGACGAATATACATGTGTTGAAGGGTAGGGCCTTGTAAGGCAGCTTCCTCCAGCCTAGTGCAGGTACCTAGGGCTATATGTTAAATTATTTTCTTGATACCATCATCATTTTTTACTTTTCAATAGAATCAGAAATGTAATCAAGGATTACAGAGTAAGGTAGCACCAGTAGGGGAAGAGGCCATAGGATTGTGGGTGTTCTTCACCCACAAAGATGAGTTGGAGACCAAATGATATCACAGTTGTCCAAGTGAGCTGAGAGACAGGCTATTTGAAGGTATCAATTTTAGATGAAGTAAGAGCACCAGTCACCAACAAATTTTGTTGAAGGTTCTTATCCAGATATGAAGAAGTAACACAAATCTACTTACATAAAATTGCCACTTTCATACATAGACAGTTCGCAGAGATTGTTCTCAAATAGTTGTTATATTATCTCACATTAATAATTATTATTCAAGACTTTTTTTCCCCCGTTCACCATCCCCATTTCATCCATGGCCAGCGCTGGAGGTAGCCATCAGTATCACCATCACCAAACACACTCAGTATTGAGCACAAAGTCGAACACGCTATGAAGCATTTTTAAAAATCTTGAAAACATCATGTGTCCACCAAAATGCATAATAATGATTGTGGTAACTGCTATAACTTACTAAGATCTAGCACAGTAATTTATTACTTTGATTCTTACAACAATACTATAAGGTAAGTAATATTACCAACATTTCAGAGATAAAGCAATGGCAGCACGGAGGTTATGCAGATTTGCCCAAGGTCATCCAGTGAGTAAGCGGTAGAACAATAATAGTGTAAGTATAAACAATAATAGATAGAGTATAAACAATAAAAGAGGGATTGCAGCTGCATCCCTCTTTACTGGCTGCAAAAACAAACAAACAAAATGGGACAATAGTATATTCGCAGTAACCCCACCCACCTCAGTTGAATGGCAGAACTAGAAAAAGAGAAGGAAACGGCTTGGGAAAGAGAAATGCAAGGCAAAGAAGAAAAGGTGATTAGAGATTGCTTTTCTTCTCAGGACACATGGTACTTTGGTGTCTTGTTTGTAGAGGATTTTGATGTTCAAAGACTTGGTGATTTCACTTACTCTGCCAGTTTAGCCTGTACTTATATTCTGAAAGTGTGTTAATTTATTCTACTTCTTGTATACTGTTGGAAATCCAAGATGTTTTCATTGGAGATGATCACCTTTCTGCTCTGTGGACAGCCTGTATCCTTAGCCTGCATCTTGCCAATGTCAGTGACGAGAGGAAAGACTTGTGCTGTCAGTGCAGTGTCCTTACATTTCTTCTGTGCCCTTTCTTAAGCATGGGTTTATTTATTCCTTCGTTTCAAAAATATTTATAAGAGTGCCTACTGTGTGCCATGTTGTTATTCTAAGTGCTATAGATACTGAGATAGTAAATTGGACAGTCTTTTTCCTCATGGCACTTGCATTCTACGGTCAGAAGACAGCCACGAAACAATACAAGTTTAGTTAGTAGAGGACTGAGTACAACGTGGAGTTCAGAAAAATCTTCCTGGAGAAGGTAACCCCTGAGCTGGGTCTCAAAGAACAGATACAGATCAGCCTCCTATGTGGGAACACATTCTCTCCAAGGGCAAAATTAAAACAGCAGTTCCCAAACCGTGGTTTATTTAAGAATTACTTTGAGAGCTTAATTTGTATTCCAAAGCCTCATCGCCACAAATTTGATTTCCTTTGCTCTGGGGTGGAGCACAAGAATCTGCATTTTGTTAAGCTCCCCAGGAAAGTCTCTGAGATTTATTGGTATAGAATGCTGAGCTCATTATATAGCAGTTATTGATAACAGTGTTGCAGGGCACACAGATTAGATCTTTAAATGTGATCTGATAAATAAGAGTGAGATTAAGGTTAGGATTGTGCTGTCGATCTTGTACTTCCTTAAAGATATTTAATGAAAAATTAAAAGGGACAGTTAGTTGAGTTCTGTATGCTTACATTCAACGTAACTTTTTCAGCGTGTTCCTTGGTATAATAAATAAATTCTTTTATGTTGATTTTATGATTCCTGAAGATTCTTTTGGGTTATTATCAAATATCTCCTTCGACGCTGTCTTTACAACGACAGATACAAGGTAAAGGGAGAGTCTGAGGAGACATTTATCTAGTGTGTCGCCCTCAGCATCCTAAGTGAAATAGGGCTGACCTTTAAGTGTATGTGGTGGCATTTCTCATTCTCGTGCGTAGTAAGCTTCCTGGCCTTTTGTCGTCATCCCAAATGGCTTCATTGTCATTACACTTGTGTGGTGAACCTCATCCCTGATCCTTCACTAGGAACACCAGGGTTTCTATCACCTCTGCTCTAATCTCCAGTTCCTTGATTGCTTTGTTCTTTCTCAGGGTCTTTTATTTCAAACAGCAAGCTCACACAGCAGCCTCAGGTCCTCTTCTTTCCCCAAAAGTAAATGCTGTGGACAAGGTTGATCTGAGTTTCTGTTTTCCCTCATCTCAAGGATTCCATACCTCCTCTTGGGTGTAGTATTTTACATCTTGAAAGGTCCTTTTCCAACAAAGATCTGTGATTAACCCACTGAAAAAATGAGGTGATTTGACTATTTGAAATAACATTGTTACAGAATGAGGCTTTTTTTGTGATTGCTGCCGTATCATCGGTCTGGTTGTAGCTTGAGAGCTGGTTAATGTTATCGTAATTTGAAGAAGTTCGATAGACTGGAATTATGATGCATCATCAAAAATGAATGTAAGAATCTTGTTCTTTTCTCTCCGAGTGTAGACAAGCATGTATCTCTTTCAAAATGTTCCTTCTTTCTTCCCCCCTGCCTTGTTTACCCACTTACATTCATATGCTTTCACAGTAGACACTAGACTTCATCAGGGTGAGTAACACCTGTCAAAAAGTGAACCGCTGGCTTTCTTCTCTTGATCTCACGGACTGGACAGCAGGGAGGGCCAGAGAGGTTTTCTCAGAGGAGAGGGAGAGCAAACCATGACACTTTAGTCCTTGGAGGTCTGCTGCTGCTTTTGTGGTTTTCGTTGTTGTGCACTTACCCTGAGTGGCCGGAAGGACCCGAAGGTCGTGTTGTGTGGGTGGGAAGAAGAGAAGGCGACTCGCTGATCTACCAAAAGTTCGACCGGACTTTACTATAGAATTTCAACCTCTCAGTACATACGAGTTTCTAAATAAGTAATTACAAGAACAAAGGCACTGCCGTGGCGATAGTTTCGCAGGATTTTTACATTATTTCAATGTCAGTTTGATGGTCTGTACCTTAAACTGTCCTATTATTTTAGGGCCCTTTTCACCCTTTTCTTTATTACTCTGATTACTGTGTGATATTTGAGTTTGTCCTTCAAATACTTAGTCTCACTTTAAAAAGAAAAGCCTTAACCTGTTCTGTTTATTTCTTCAACATGTTTAAAATGAATACTCAATAGATGAAATATTGATACAGTACTCTACCATACACTGCAAAACTGATTTTCTAAAATTTGTTTATATTTTAAGGTATTGCTAGAATGCTTATTTCCATAAATCTAAGCAGTTAATATAAATGTGATTATTTTGTTTAGTGAGAAAATGGGAATTTTCCCTTGTCGCTGAGATTTGTTTCTCTTGCCTTTCACGTCTGTTCGAAGGGGGCAGGCTGTGAGCCTCTCCCAGCACTTCGTTTGTCAGTTCGGAGGGCGCTCCCCGCCTCTTCATGGTATTTTAATGACAGTCACGGTTTTTCTACCCTCGGTAGGTTCTCACCAGTGGCTCCTGTTCATAACCCTCATTACTGTTGCTGAAAGAAATACATGAGCGCCCACAGGAAAAAAGATCCCTGAAGTGTGAGGAATCAGTGTCTCAGGGCCCTGGTGTAGGGTGGCAGCTTTACTACCCACATGTGACTTCAGTCACACTGGGGGAGAAGCCAGCTCCTTGGAAATAAGAGTTTAGGTCCTTATGTCCACAATTTTCTCTTTTCATCTTCTCTCTTCCCCTTGTAGCTTGCACATATATATTTTTTTTAACTTTGTGAGAAAGCCTTTTAAAAACCGGTTTTCAAAATTCTCAAATGTTCTTAACCAGGCAATTTTGTAAAAAGGAAACCGAAGTCTCTACCACAGAAGAACCATAGGAAGCCTTTGGGGGGAGGGAAGGCTTGTTTTTGTTTGGGACAGCCTTTTGGGTCAGTATTGGGGGTATTTACAACATTCTATAATTATGTCACATTTATTTTGTGAGGGGAGACCAGGGTAGCTTTTACAATACAAATTGGCTTTCTTAGTCTTTAAGTACTTTTAAACAATTACTTGAAGTACAGCTAGAAAATAATAGTGATACTGTAAACACTATTTTGAAATTACAGATATTACTTTAACTAAGAAAATTTGCAGTCATAGCTTGCATTACAAAATTAATTTAGAATTTTTCTGCATAACTTTATTGAGATGATGTGTTTTTATAGTGAAAATAATAAAGTGGCAATAATTTTGAGGAATCTTTAAAACTGTCATAGAGGGACAGGCAAACTTTGGATTTTTACTAGAATTTTGAAATATGAAAGTATATCAATATTCTCAGTTTAATTAGTCTTGATGAAGAACAGTTACATGACTTTTAAGGGTCTTGATCAATGTTAGGATATATTCTTTTTCTAAAACTCGTGATCACATCTGTTGTCGCTCAGCACTCTTCCATTATGTTTTATTTCTCAAAATAATGTACTGTGGAAAACTCAGTTAGCGGAATCTCTTATTTAATATCCCTTTACTTTTCTCCTTCCTGTTTCTTCCTCCCTCCCTCCATCCCTTCCCTCCCTTCCTTCCTATTTAATTTTTTTGAGGCAAGAAGCTTCCTTAATAATATAGTTTCTACAGAGCTTTCTTACTTATTTTTCTAATAATGGATTTACCAGTGTGACGAAGTTTAAATGCTCTGTGAGCAAAACTCTGTTAAACGGCCTGAAGAAATGCACTCCTGTTTACCATTTCCCTTGGTCTTCAACTGTCTCCAGCGTACTTTCCAGCGACTCCGAAACATTAACGGATCTTACTAATATATGCGAGTGTCTGTATGGTTCTCAATAGTGTTGTAGTATTGTCACATATTAATATGCATTTTGGGTCAAAATTATAAACAGATGTGTGTGAACTCATTTTATAGAATGATCATGTATCTAACCATTTTCATGTAATTGGAAATGTGCTGTATGTTGCATTTTATTCTCACACCTACTTTTCTACTATCTGTACACACCGATTGTCTCGGTGCCCTTTTCCTTTTGTATAATTGTATTACAAGAAGAAATTACCTCTGTGTAAACAATGTAAAAACCGTTCAAGTTATTAATCCAAGGAGATTTTAATGGCAGTTTAATTTTCCAGAAAATAAATTTTTGCGTGCGTTAAAAGTTACTTTTCTTCACCTTTCTGTAACAACTCTCTCCACATTTTAGTGCTCATAGGGTCAGGGAGCATCTGACTTCTGATAGTGATACACAAAAATCAGCCCTAATTCTTATCATGATACATAAATGTTAATGTGATTGCATGTAAAATAAAATACCTTTGGCTGCAGAGCAAACATCAAATGGGTATATATAAATGGTATTAGGATCTCAAGTTTGAAAAGAATAATTTAAATGGGCTGTAAGATATTGTTATCAAAATGTTTGGGTCACATTATTTATTTTCCTTAATTCTAAGTCAAATCTCACTGCCAAAGATGTAAACTTCAAATTAAAACATTTTAAAATAACCACCTTTAAAGGTCATAAGTAAACCAAGACTGAAATTAAGTAGCTTTAAAATTATCTCAGTATCTTTAGCTGGAATATGAAAATGCATATAATATTATCTAGTTTGCTCTTTCATTTAGTGTGAATTTGTCCTAATTCATATTGGTAATGTGATTCTGTTTAAAACAAAGTCATTTTCTATTTGGCAATAGTAGCTTGTTGCTTTTTAAATTTTTTTGTAGATTTTATTGTTTCCCAAAGACCTTGAGTTTAGATATTTTTTCATATTTCATTACCTTCATTACCATTTTATTCAGCAACACATGCTTATAAAAACACACCTAAGTACTATTTTCTATACTATAAAGAATTTAAACTTTTGGTACTCCAAAATTGACAGAAATTAAAGTTGCTACAATACCTAATCTCTGATTGTCTTTGAGTCCTTAGTTCCATAAATTAGCCAGAAGCCATTTTTAATTTTATTTTTAATTGTATTTTATCAGTTATGCTACTACAGTTGTCCCAATTTTTTGCCTTTTGCCCCACTCCACCCAGCAGCCCCCACTCCCTCAGGCAATCCTTCCACCATTGTTCATGTCCATGGGTCACGTGTGTTAAGTTTTTTGGCCTCTCCATTTCCTATGCCATACTTTAATCGCTGTGGCTATTCTGTAACTACCAATTTGTACTTCTTAATCCCTTCACCTCTTTAACCATTCTCCCCCTCCCTCCCATCTGACAACCATCAGAACGCTCTCTGTATCCATTATTCTGTCTTTTCTTCTTGTTTACTTAGTTTGTTTTTTTAGATTCAGTTGTTAATAGATATGTGTTTGTTGCCATTTTATTGTTCATAGTCATGATCTTTCTTTTAAAATAAGTCCATTTAACATTTCATGTAATAATGGTTTGATGATGATTAACTCCTTTAGTTTTTTCTTATCTGGGAAGCTTTTTATCTGCCCTTTGATTCTAAATGATGGCTTTGCTGGGAAGAGCAACCTTTGCTGTAGGTCTGTGTTTTTCATGGTTTTGAATCTTTCTTAGCAGTCCCTTCTAGCCTGCCAAGTTTCTTTGGAGAAATCAGCTGACAGTCTTATGGGAATGGCCCCTGCAGGTAACTAACTGCTTTCCTCTTGCTGCTTTTAAGATTCGCTCTTTATCTTTAACCTTTGGCATTTTAATGAAGAAGTTGGAAATCTATTTGGAAAATAATGAAAGAAAATGACCCTAATTTGGTGAAGAAAATAGACTTGCAAGTCCAGGAAGCACAGAGAATCCCAGAAAAGAGAGATACAAAGAGGCCTACTCCAGAAGCCATTTTTAGTTAACTTTTTTTTAAGAGTGGAACACCAGTACCCAATTGGTCTGGTTCAGTTCTTTTCTCTTTGTAAGAATTGTCTGTACTGAAACACAATGAAAACATGGAACGCTTCTTAAAATAAATGGGCTCATAATTTAATCTCCAACTAAATTTAAGGAATTTGTATTTCTTCCCAGTGCTTGCCACTGAATTCCTCCTTTCTCTCAAACCTTTGGGGCTTTCATTATTAAGGTATTTAAGTTTGAAGAAGCAAAAATAATAGACTTATTTATGAGCTTACTCCAGGAAAAGTCACATTCATCTGGGTCATGGCTTACTGTCTTTGACAGAATTACAATAGATACAAAGCAAAATTTCTGCAAAAAAAAAAAAGCACATCTGTATTCTAACTAGTAAATCATTAAATTATCTTTTTTATTTTTACAAAGGATTTAGCTGGTTACTCATCACACCATGTTATATGCTTGAGATTGTTTTAATTGCAAATCAAGTGTAACTCCTTTGAGCTCCAATATGCAAAATAGTATTTTTTTCTTTTTTTATTTTATTGATTATGCTGATACAGTTGTCCCATTTCCCCCCTCACTCCCCTCCACCCTGCCCCCCCTTTAGTTCATGTCCATGTGTCATAAATTCTTTAGCTTCTACATTTCCCATACTATTCTTGCCCTCCCCCGTCTATTTTCTACCTACCATCTACGCTACTTATTCTCTATATCTTTTCCCCTTCCCTCCTCCTCCTACTTCCCTGTTGCTAACCCTCCATGTGATTTTCATTTATGTAGTTCTGTTCCTGTTCTAGTTGTTTGCTTAGTTTGCTTTTGTTTTAGGTATGGTTGTTACTAACTGTGAGTTTGATGTCTTTTTTTACTGTTCATATTTTTAATCTTCTTTTTCTTAGGTAAATCCCTTTAACATTTCATATAATAAGGGCTTGGTGATGATGAACTCCTTTAACTTGGCCTTATCTGAGAAGCACTTTATCTCCCCTTCCATTCTAAATGAAAGCTTTGCTGGATAGAGCAATCTTGGATGTAGGTCCTTGCCTTTCAGGACTTGGAATACTTCTTTCCAGCCCCTTCTTGCCTTCAAGGTCTCTTTTGAGAAATCAGCTGACAGTCTGATAGGAACTCCTTTGTAGGTGACTGTCCCCATATCTCTTGCTGCTTCTGGAATTCTCTCCTTCATTTTTACCTTCGGTAACGTAATTATGATGAGCCTTGGCGTGTTCCTCCTTGGGTACAGCCTCTTTGGGACTCTCTGAGCTTCCTGGACTTCCTGGACGTCTATTTCCTTTGCCAGATTGGGGAAGTTCTCCTTTATTATTTGTTCAAATAACTTTTCCACTTGTTGTTTTTCCTCTTCTCCTTCTGGTACCCCTATAATTCAGATGTTGGAATGCTTAAAGATGTCCTGGAGGTTCCTAAGCTTCTCCTTGTTTTTTTGAATTCATATTTCTCCATTTTTTCCTGTTTGGTTGTTTCTTTCTTTCTTCTGGTCCACTCTATTGTTTTGAGTCCCAGTTTCCTTGCCATCACTATTGGTTCCCTGTGCATTTTCCTTCATTTCTCTTATTGTAGCCTGTATTTGTTCATCTAATTTATGACCAAAGTCAACCAATTCTGTGAGCATCCTGATCACCAGTGTTTTGAACTGTGCATCTGATAGGTTGGCAATCTCTCGGTCACTTAAAAAAATTGGCTCTGGGGCTTTTAATTCTGTTTGAGCCATCATTTTTATTTTTTATTCTCCTTTGGTCTGGTTGTGGCTGTTACGTATGGGGGGGCGGAGCCTTAGGTGTTCACAGGGCAGGGCACCCCAGTTGCTGGGTTGTGATGTAGGTGGGGGCGGGGTCTGAGAGGAAACAATGGCGCCTGTTCCGCTCTCTCTAGGACTTCTGTCCCCTCTGCCGCCTCCCACAAGCAAATTGGGTCCCCTTGGTGCTGGTTCCTGGGCGGGTGGGCCTGTGCACTTTCTCGGACTCTGTGGGTTTCCCCGAGGAGCCTCCTGCGAGGCTGAGAGAATCTTCCGGCCTCAGCTCCCACAGGTGCTTTCAGTCGGTGCTCTTAGGCTTTGTTTCCCGGCGGCGCTGGGGCCCTGGGTTGCGCGGTCTGTGTCGCTGCCCATTTTGGCTTAGTTTGTCTACGTGCGAACGTGTGGCTGCGGCACACTGGGTCTGCTCGTTGCCTCCCGCACCTGGGGTCTGACACCACTCCATCAGCCACCCCTGCGTTTCTGGGGTCTGCCAACTGCTGTCTGGCCGTGCGCGCCCACATCTGCCAGCCACCACTCTTTCCTGCCGGAACCCCTCGACCCCTCTCCGTAGGCCTCCAACTCCACCCCTCCTTACCGGTCTGGATGTACGGTAGACTTCCATTCCGCTCATTTCTCTCTGTTCTGGTTGTTTTTTGTTTCTCAATTTTTGTTGTCCTTAGTTTTGGTTGTGCGAGGAGGCACAATGTGACTAGCTACGCCTCCATCTTGGCCGGAAGTCCCTGCAAAATAATATTTAAGTCAACTTTTTGTTTCCATAGACAAAATATTCTGTGATGTTTTCCATTTGAAAATAAAGCCATTCCCAATTTTAAAATAAAAGGTATCAGTAAAATATCAAACTAGTCTGTTCGATTAGTACTTTATAATGAATTATAGTAGGATAATACAGTAAATACATCTACATGATTAAATGTCAAAAAAATGGAGACATTTATATAATCTCATAAATGTATATTAATAAGTAAGAAGAAAAAATGAAGACTTATTTTCAGTTGGCATAAGGAAAATATATCAAAAGGAAAATCTTCCAAACAGTACTTTTAATATGTGATAGAAACAGCCCACTCTTTACCAAAATCTATTTTTCTCTTCTTGGTCATGTGGCTAGCTTATATTTCTCAGCTTTTCTTGAAATTAGGTATGGCCATATGACTGAGTTCTAGCCAATGGAATTTGAGAAGAGGTGGTATGTACCAATTTCAAGGAGGCTTCTTAAGAACTTTCCAGCAGCTAGATGTGGAGGAAAGTGAAAACTGAGGGAAAGGCAGAGCCACAGGTTGGAAAGATCCTGAGTAACTGAGTCACTTCAAAAAAAGGCAGCCAGGTATCATCTGCCTTGGAATGTTACCATAAAGGAGAAGAACACCTTATATTGTAGCCATTACACATGTTAGACTCCATTTGTTACTGCAGCCATGGAAACAGACCGATATTGGGACCTTCCACTGGGATTCTGTGAGAATGAAACCTACAGTCTGCCACTCTGGCCTGGCAGCTGCAAGGAGGGAGGCGATACAGCAGGCCGAAAGCCTGAACACGTGATGCAAAGCATTCGGTAAAGGAGTTGCCTGCTCTACTTGGTCACTGTGGCTCCTGAACCTGTAGTTGAGGGGAAGTGGATGGGACGCCAGGCAACAGGTCACGTGATATGTTTCTGCTGCAAGATATTACAAGAAAGCAGTAAACTGTCAAGAAGTGAATGGTTTTCAAGCAGGTATCAAAGGGAAATGGAGAGAGCCCAGACATTTAAGTGCCTTAGGGGTATGAAAAGTCTGCTTCTGAAATTGTGTACCTGAAACCTATACCATTTTGTTAACCAATTTCACCCCAATAAATTCAATAAAAAGCTTTAAAAATGTAAAAAAAAGAAAAGAAAGAAAATCTACTTCTGAATCCCAAATAATAAGATTTAAGAACAAAAGGAATTTTGAGTGAGAAAGACTCAACTAAACAAAGGGACACAACCATGTGGCAAAGGTCAGAATTTTTACTGTTGCCTCTTATTTTAGAGGAATTCAAGGTAAACTTGATTCTTATGAAGCAACCTGTGAATGTTGTATATCCCCCAGAGGGAAATGATCCTCAACACAGACTTCAAATGAAAATGTAGCCTGCAACGGACAAGGCACGCCTTCCCAGAGTTAGAGCAGGGTACCACTGAGCATAATGGACGAGGAAGTGCCCCTCAGAGAGCAGGTCTAGAGTCAATCAACTCAACCCAGAGAGAAGCTGGGGTTCTCACCGCTGTGAATCAGTGACTGCTGTGTGCTTCTCATTTTCCCCTTGTCAAGCAAGTGCACTCATCCACGTCCTGCACTACACTATATATTTTGTGGAGGTTGGGGGGCAGGTAACTTGCTTTTAAAGTCCCACTTGATGGGAAGAAGAGTGCATCACCAGAAATACAGGACTTTGAAAAGACTGCAATAATTGGATGGGACTTGGGGTTGTGTTTCTTAGGGAGAATGTAAGTAAGAGAAAAAACTTTGTTCTCTTTCTGGACACATGCTAGACTACATTTCCCAGCCTCTCTTGCAAAACTTTGTGGTAACATGACCAACTTTTAGCCAACTGGAATGTAAGTGGAAGTGATATACTGTATGTCATTTCTAGGTCAGATGCCTTCTTCAGTCTCTTTCCCCGATCATTAATCAGCTGGTTACAGATGACAAGTGCCCAAGGGGATAGCGGAGCCACGAAATGGAAGGAGCCAAGAGTCCTAAATCACTGCTTGGAAATCACCTTACCAGCCAGTAATATCTTCCACATATTACATGAGCAAAAAATAAGCTTCTGTGTGTCTGAGCTGTATCCACTCAGAGCCTACTTTGTTCCTGTAGCACCTACCTTATACTTAGGTAAACTCATGGGTTCCAAGCTAGTAGCTGAGAGGAGTCCAGGAGGCACTAGAGCCAAAAGGACCAGACTTTTCTCCAGTCTGAGGAAGGACAAGGTCTGCCACCTGACTGTTTGGTGGCCAAAACCAAAGGATGAGGCTTCCCAGTATCTATTGTATTTCCTTTTCCTTACTTACTGGACTAGCTAGGACTTGCAGTACAACAGCGAATGGGAGTGTTTACAGAGGACATCATTGTCTTGTTCCTGATCTGAGAGGGACAGCATCCACTGTCTTACTATTAAGTACTGGGTGGGTTGGCCAAAGAGTTCATTTGGTTTTTCCCATAAGATAGCTCTAGTAGTGCTTAATTGTCTTCAACTTTATTTGAAACAATTTTCAAATGAAAATTTGAAAATCAGATTGTATTGTGACACCTCTATTGTGACCTAGACCGTTTTCCTTTACCAAGAATATTTCCTTGTGTCCCGTAGTCAGTTGCACCCAAAGCCACCAGTATTCAGCGTATTCATCTTATGTTAATTTTGCCTATTTCAGAATCTCAAATAAACATACTCGTATTGTATGTAGTCCTTACGTCCAGCTTCTTTTGCTCAGCATAAGGTCTTTTGAGATTCACTCATGTTGTTGCATGTGTAAGCACTTCCTTCTTTTTTATGCCTAGATAAAATTCCATTGTATGGATATACCACTTTTGTTCACCCATTACCTTGTTCCAGTTTTCTATTGGTCCATAACAAATCACTCCAAACCACTTAAAAAGCTGACAAGCATGAATTTCACTCATGAACCTGCACTTTGTGCATGGCATGGGTTGGGGACAGCCTCTCACTGTTCAACTCGGCATCAACTGGGTGACTCAGAGGTTGGCTAGGGGCTGGAATCACCTGAAGACTCACTCCTGTGCCTGGGGGTTGATGCAGGCTGTCAGCTGGGGCCTCGATGGGGCCTCGATGGAGCCTCGGCTTCCTCACAGCTTGGCAGCTGGGCTCCAAGAACAAGGCAGAAGTGTGGGGCATTTTCATGACGAAGCCTCAGAAGTCACAGAGCACCACTTTCTTCATACTGTGTTGGCCATAACAGCGATAAAGTTCTATCTAGGTGGAGAGCACAGACTCCGTGACCTGGAGGGAGTTCCACTGAAAGAACTTGTGGGATAGGACACGCTACCGTAGCCATCTTCGGACGGTGCTTTCTGCCGCAGTCTCGTTTCTGGCCGTAAGAGCAAATATCCCTCCCACATACAAAACCCCTCCTCCAAGAGCCCTAAGTCTCTCACTGTTATGACGTCAATTCGCAGTTCAGGATCTCATTGTTTCAATCAGGTCTACGTGTGGATGTGGCTCCTTGGGAGCAGTTCCTTGCGTTCAGCTGCTTGAGTGGACTGCTGAAGAACTGGGAACTAAACAGACAAGTTACCTGCTCAACATGCACCGGTCGCACAATGATGGGACAGGAAGGGGACAAACCCTCCTGTTCAAAACAAGTTCCACCCTCTGAGCATTCCTTCTTTGTATGAAATGCAGCCTGTGTTTGCAGCTGAGTGGTTTTATCAGACTACTTTCTGCCCATAGAGGGTTAGGGATCCAATGGCTTCTTTTCATTTTGTACTGTCTTTGTTGAAGTAGGTAAGTGTTATTTAAAGAAAACCTGACGGAGTAAACCTCCTATTTACACTATGTGGGCCATCCTCAAGAGTGCAGCTACAGCCCCTCAGCTTTCTCTCCCAGCTTTCAGCATAAACCAATTTTTAAAGCCAATGGTCTTGTCTTCTCATTGATTCTTCAGTGGACCCAACTGAGTTATTGAATTTTCTAGATAATAAACCTTTAACACTGTCCAGATTATCAGTAGGCTATAGGAAATCTTAAAAGGTGAAAACTAATTGGTTATTCATGTTATTCAAGGTTTTTTTAAGTCATAATTTCCTGAAAACCCTCAGTGGCTGGTCGTCATTACCTGCTCTACGCCAGTACAAATACAGTCACTTTGTTCCCAACGAAGTTATTTCCTAGTCCGCCTTGATTTTGGTTTTGTTCTAAACGGTTCTCTCTTTGACAGCCGTAGAGTGAAATGTCTTGAAGGGGAAATTGCTTCATAGATAGTTTTAAGGTAAAATGCCTGCCAGAATGGATTGATTGGGGCTCTGAATGCAGCAGTATTAATATTAAGTGAAGAAGACATCTTCCATGAAAACCTTTGGGTGAAATAATATACTGTGTATGTCGCAGGGCTGTATTCAAGGTGTGAAACGGGGGTTTGTGGTTTGAAAATGAAACACTAACGGAAATAATGCGAAAGGCACTAGAAACTATGGAAATGGGCTTGAGGCACACTGGGGACAGAAAAATCATCTGGATTACCCAAGGCCTTTCAGTCTTCATTCTGTGAAAGCCATCCATGACTGGTCATCATTACCTACTCGTTAATACTACCAACACAATGACTTGGTTCCCAATGAAGTTATTTCCGATTTTCCTCTTGGTTTTGATTTTGTTCTAAATGGGTTTCTCTTTGACAACCACAGAGGAAACTAGCTAGAAGGGCACTTGGAAGGCGAGGCAGTAGAGGGAGGCATAGGAAAAAAGATCTCAGGTTTCTCAGTTCTCAAGCTTTCATGAGCTTAAGATTCACCTGGAGAGGGAGGTGTATTAAAAATACAGATTGTCAGACCTCGTCCTCCCAGGTCCCCCACAGATCGATTCGATTACCTCTTGAGCCAACTGAATGACTCTTGACTGGATCTACACATCGGTTTTTCTCAACTTTGTAGATTTACTCTTCCTGGTTCCTTCCTCTGAAAACTCTAAGTATTTCCTCTGAAGTAGCCCGAACCTGGGGCTAGTGAAACACCAGGTGCAGAATCTGCTCTCCATCTCCTGGCTTTAAATGAATGTGTGGTCCTAGAGGTCTAAAAAGTTTTACCTGGCTGTGATGTTTGTTGAGGACCTGAAATGTATTTATTGTACATTAAATATTGTTTTAAAACTGCTTCAGTAATTTATGTGTTCATTGAGTATGTTTGCTCCTAGCAAAACAGTTGATTTGGGCAGGAACTTCTCTTTAGCCCTCACCGCTAGAACCGTTTTTGGACTGAGTCCAGTTCATTGGTCCTGAGGTGTGGATTCAGTCGGCGTAAATTCCACTGAGTGGCCACGCATGCGCTGATCTACATGAGAAGTGAAGAGTGAGAATATAACTGTCACCCACTGAGGTTTAAGAATAAAATAACATTTCTGATGAACTGGGACAGACCCAAATCAAGTCTGGATCACAGGAAATGGTAATGGGATCCCTAAGAGTGAAGGGAGATTTTTTAATTCTCTGTTGCTAAATAATAAACAACCTCAAAACTTAATGCCTGATAACCAAAAAAAAAAAAAAAAAGGATCATTTCTTTTGCTCACAAATCAGGAATTGGGACAAGGCACAGAGAGAATGACTCATCTGTGCTCCATGATGTCAGAGGTCTCAGCTGGGCTTATCCCAAAGCTTTAAAGCTGGAACACCTGGCCACCCAGGTCCCTAACTGCCCCTTGTCTGTCGCCGCGCGCGCGCGCATGTGTGTGTGTGTGTCTGCACACAGCCTCTGAGCATCCTCCAAATATGGCAGCGTCAGTGATGTCAGACTTATTACACAGCAGCCAGGGCTCTAACACCAGGTTCTGAGAGGCCCAGGTGGAAACTACAAGGTTGCTTATGACCCAGCTTCGGTAGTCCCAGATTGTCACTTCTGGCATATTCTATTAGTCAAGTAGGTCACCAAGACCAACCCAGATTGCAGGAGAAGGAAACAGACTTTGCCTGTCAATGGAAGGAGTAGCAGGGAATTTACAGCCATCTCTGTAGTTTGTCTTCTGGCCACAACCATCACATTCACCCACGTGCAAAATGCACTTACTGGCTCCCAAGTCTTCCAAAAGGCTTAACTCATTTCCGCATTGACCCAAAGTCCAGCATCTCAGCATGTAAATCAGGGTAAAGCTCGTCAATGCAGTTTCTTAAATACAGTTCATCTGGATCTGAAGACCTGCAAAAAAAAAAAAAAGATACAAGTTCTCTGCCTTTTCCACAAACTTAATATCCAATGGTGTCACAAGAGTATCAATGAACAGTAAACACTGCCATTCAAAAAGAGGGTGGATGGATCTTGGCCAGTGTGGCTCAGTTGGTTGGGCATTGTCCTACAAACCAAAAGGTCGATGGTTTGATTCCCCAAAAAGTCCTTACTCCTTAATGTGCCCTCTAGAATCAGGGGTGTCAAACTCATTTTGACCCAGGGCCACATCAGCCTTGAGGTTGACTTCAAAGGGCCAAAATAACTTTAGGACCGCCTAAATGTAACTACTCCTTAACTGTTGAGTTGAAATTACATTCAGCCCTTTGAACCAAAAGGTCCTTCAGCCCTTTTGAAAACTTGAACAATTTCATTTTTTGTTTTTTCCATACTTCTCATATTTTATAATGGGCAACTAGAACAAGCCAAGTAGCACTTTCAGCATGCTGCCTGGAAGTTCGTTTAGCCAGATCCTCAAGACCGTTCTCTGCCCCTCATTGCCTCATCACCACAGTCAACAGTCTGGCTGATGGTTCTATCAGGGCATCCCCTTGCATGCTCTGTCTTCGCACCTGCAGTACCATTCTCCTCACCATCCTTCAAGGCTCTACTGAGAGTTTCAGGGGGCCCTTCCAGTTCCAGTTTCTGCCTTCCTCCCAGTCCCAAACCAGTATCATATGTTATGGGTTTTGTTAAGGCAGCACCCTACCCATGGCATCAAAATATGCTCCAGCCCTGACTGGTGGGGCTCAGTTAGTTGGGTGTCACCCCACAAAGTGAAAGTCACTGGCTCAATTCCCAGTCAGGCCACGTGCCTGGGTTGCTGGTTGAGTCCCCGGTTGGGTGGCACGTATAGAAGGTAGCCAGTTGATGTTTCTCTTTCTTTCTCCCTCCCTCCCCCTCTCTCTAAAAATAAATAAAATATTTAAACAACAGCTGTAAGATTTAAATATATAAATATATACTCCAGTTACCTGTGCTGTGTGACTACTTGAAGCAACAATCATTTCCTTTGCTCATAAATCTGTGGGTCTGCAATTCAGACATTGCACAATGAGGTTGGCTCTTCTCAGCTCCATGACGTTGGGAGCCTCGGCTGGCAGGTGTTGAGTGGCTGGAGGCTAGGACAGGGTAGGACCTAGCTTGGATATCCTTACAGCATGGTGGCTTCGAGGTAGTCAGACTTTTAAACCTCGTAACTCACAGCTCCAAATAAGTGTACCAGGACCCAGGCAGAAGCTGCAAGGCTCCTTATGATCTGGCTTCCAAGGTCCTAGAATGTCACTTCTGCCATATTCCATCTGTCAAGCAAGTCACTGTAGCCAACCCAGATTCAAGGAGAGTGAAATCAGACTCCATTTCTTAATAGGAGTAACAGAGACTTTGCAGCCATTCAAGAAATCGACTTTTATAATATGATTTCATTATTACTTGGAACATGAACAATTTTTTATATTACAACACCAAACAGTAGCACATAGTTTGGGAGCAAATGGAAAGTAAAATGAGTGACTGAATATAATCAACAAAAAATTGAAATCTTTGGAATGGTGAAAATATAGCCACACATTGGGTTTCATATTTGGATTCTTTTAGGTCTGCAAAACTTTTCTCAAATATATTTAGATGCAATGTGCCAGCAAAATCTTGAGCTTAATTAATTCTCATGAAATAGCCAGATAATTGGATAAGGCAGATTTGGTCTAAAGACTCGACGTAGCTTAGTTTTTCTATTTTGTGTTAGGAATTATGCTTAGTTATTTAATACTGATGATTTTAAATGCTGTAATATAAACTCAAAGGGGTGCTCAAAAGTAATATTAAGACAAAGCACAAAACCATAGGAAAGCAATAAAATTTATCTAATGGGATCACATAATAAGTCATACGGATTTTACAGAAACAATTTATATGGTAGTAAACCTCTAATATGATGTGAACAACGTGTGAAGTTTGCTGTTGTTTGTTTTCTGCCTAATTAGAAGCCATGCATCTCAGACTATTAATAATAAAAAGCTATTTCTACAAATATATGTTCATTTGTTATCACTAACATGTACCTGCTCAGGCTCAAACAGAATCCAAGCAACTATTTTTAATAGTAAGCTAAAGGCACAGTTTTCAAGATTCCCACTTTTTATAATAGAAATGTATGTATTTGTTTCTTTCCGTTGACTGGCAGAATGACTGGCTTACTCTGCCCACAGTGCTTAGGCATGCAGGGGACATTACATTTTGATAAAAGGGTCAATTCACCACAAAGATACAATAATCCTAAATGTGTAGGCACTGATAGCCGAGTCTTCTCATTCATCCTCAGTTATTGTCTTAGAGTAAATCTGCGAGATACAAGTTTGCACATTTTAAACCTTCCGATAAATCATGCCATATCGCCTTCCAGAAAGGTCTTACCAATTGTTCCTCCTAGCCAGAAACATATGAAACATGCCTGCAGATGCCCATTTCATCTAAAATAGTTGCAGCCCTGACTAGTGTGGCTCAGTGGACTGAGCATTGGCCTATGGACCGTGGGGTCACTGGTTCAGTTCCTGGTCGGGGCACATGACTGGCTTGTAGGGCAGGTCCCCAGTTGCGGGCATGCGAGAGGCAACTGATTGACATCTCTCACACATTGATGTTTCTCTCCCACTCCTTCTCCCTCCCTTCCCCTCTCTCTAAAAATAAATAATTTTTAAAAATAGTTGCAAAAGTGTAGGGGTTTTTTTAAGTATGGATTCTTGTATCTACAGTCACAAACAATGAGACTGATGCTATTTGTAGGTAAACCTAGTGCTTCAAAAATGATTCAGAGTGGTTCAAAGATTTTCTTTAAAATTCGATACAGAATGGTCATTTCAAACAAAAGTGCGTTTCGGTGCCGTAGTCAGTCAGTTCTCTCCTCGTAGCCTGTGTACATTTCTGTCACTAGATTTCCACATTAGTTTGTAACTATCAAATTATATGTTTTGTCTGACAGATTGTGACCCTCTTTAAGGGCAGGGATTTCTGTTTTAGATGTGTTTGAGTTATTTTGCAATTACAGAGTCTGATATAGTAACCATTCAACAAATGTTTGGTGAGGGAAGGCTGAAACGAAGGAAGAAGTGAGAGAGGGAAGGAGACGTAAACTTCAACTTGGCCTTATTTTCTGTATCGCAGATTTCACTTAGCGTAATCCTATGAAAAGGGGTTAACTGTATTCCTTACTTTTAAAATTAATTTGTTGTTTTGTAAGTCAGTCACCTATAGTAAAACCCACATAGACTGCATCACAGATCCTACCTAGAGCCCACTGGAAAGTTCTGTCTTGTCTAAAGTGTTTTTTATAAGCAACAGCTGATAACATCCATTTCACAGTCATGAGAGTCTGGACTGCTTAGCAAGTGTCAGAATGCTCCACGTGACCTTGTTCAACTTGTATATAGGGGATTTACATGCCTTTCGTTCCCGGTTGCAGAATTAAGTTTTGTTTTATTAAAATGCGGTAAATTTTGTATTACAATTAAGATTTTATATTTGTGTAAAACACTTTAAAGGCTAATGGAATGAGGATTCCATTCGTCTGAAACTTCTGTTTAACCAGAATATTGCTGGGCATTCACAGTGATGACTCCAGTGCACACAGTGTTTTGAAATGCGTTCTGAATTATTGAGGATTTAGTTACATTTAATAGAGCTTTATACATCATATTTAAATGATCTGAAAATTGATGGTACATGCAGAATCACCGATGACTTTAGACCCACAGTCGATGTTAGAGCTGATCACATTCAACCGCATCACTGTGCACATGAGAGGAGCGACGTCCCAGACAGGTGGAGCCAGTTGTCCGAAGTCACACAGCTAGTTAATGTCACGGAATTGGACCCCAGCTGATCACCATATCCACTGATGGGCCACATGGACTAACTGACCATTTCTTTCTTACTTAGAAAATAGATTTTTCTGTAATAACACGTAAAACAATGAGAGGCCAAAAGGCCCCTCACGTAAAAGATATCAGGTCTCCATGATGAAGACAAAGTAAGTTAATGTCGTAAGTTCTGAATAGTTTAAAGTGGAATCTGTCAGAATTGAGTCTTCAGCCTAAGATCCTCCTTTTCTTTTTGTAACTCTGGTTTTGGCACAACACTAAGCAGCCGGTACCTACTTGCTCGCTAACAATGAAGAATGATAAGAATGAACAAGAAGTAACTCAGTCCTTATTCTTCTCCACGTTAATGATCAAGTTGAGCATTTTATCTCGTTAATATCTGACTGTGAAACCCCTTGACACCTGGAAACACTAGCAATTTATAAGGATATGGTACTGATCGGGAAGCCTTCTGCCAGCAGAGATTTTTCAAAGACTTTTCTTTCTGCTGGAGTAAATATCATATTTTTAATTATTCATAATGTTTCTCCTGTTTTACCACAAGCTTCCTCAGAGGACAGAAGTGCATTAAGGCGCTTCTGTTGCCGTAAGAATGTGAAGTGTGAATAGAATATATACATGCATATATATTTTAGCATTTCATTGTTATCCTGGGCAAACAAAATTAAACATGACTTGCGAATACTGCCGTCAGAAACAACAAAAGGTAGAAAGTGATGCGACAGAATTTATATTACATACACACCAGAAAACCTAAGTGAAAAATGCTCACAGTTGAAGAGGAAACTGGAAATTTTTCACATTCTTAACAGCTATATTAGGGAGGTAAAAAAATGTGCACATGCCTATAAATATGACCAGAAGAGCTTTATTTATGCTAAAGAGATACTCTACAATTGTGAGCATCTTCTATCCAAGCTAAGTTCAGTAACCTTCCTTTTCTCACGTGGAATACTGACTCGTTAAAAAAGAGAGATGCGTTCTCCGTATTAGGAGGTTCCCTGGAACCATTAGGTTACTGTCTGACAAATGCAGAAGTTGAAAGCAGTCCCATAGGCTATTCTTTCAGGTTCGTTAAGGAATAGTTCACAGAGAGCAGAAGGCATCCTTTATAGTGACTGAAGTGCAGTCCTGTGAGTTCCCGCAAATGCTCACAGTCACATAACCACCACTACTATCGGGGAGCACCACGTCTCCTCTCCCCAGACCTTCCCTTACGCTTCTGTGTGTTTGTCTTTCCCCACTTTCAACCCCCCAGGGCCATCGGCTTTGCTCTGTGGTTGTGCCTTTTGAGAATGTCTCACCAGCAGAACCACACAGTATCCAACCCGGTGGGGCTGGTTCCTTTCACCTAGCAGAATGCGTGGGGATTCGCCCCCGTGTGTTTATCAGCCACGTGGTCCTTTCGACTGCTGAGCAGTGTCCCATGGTGTGGGTGTACCCCTCACCACCTAATGGCCATTTCTTCTGTTCCCAGTTTTAGGCGATTATAAATGTAACAGCTATAAGCATTCACGTACAATTCTGGTGCGTGTGAACGTAAGTTTTTATTCCTCTCAGGTAAATATCTCAGCGTGGGATTTCTGGATCATACAGTAAGCAGATGCTTAACTTTATTAAAAACTCCTAAACTGTTTTCCAAAGGGTAACATTTTACATTTCCACCAGCAATGTATGAAAGGTCAAGTTGCTTTGCATCCTTGCCAGCACTTGACATTGAAAGGTGTGTTTGTCTTATTTTCTGTTTGATGTTAGCCATTCTAACAGCAGTGTAGTGGTAACACATTGTGACTTTAATTTGCATTTCCCTAATTACTAATAATGTTGAACACCTTGTAATGTACTTATTTGCCATTTGTATATGTTCCTGGGTGTGGTGGATGTTCAGTGTTTTGTCCTTTTTCTTAATGTGTTGTTTCTCTATTTTTGAGGGTTTTTAAAAAGTTCTTTGTATGCATAATACAGTTACCAGTCCTGCAGGAGATTTGTGTTTTGTAAATTTTTTCTCCCCGTCTGGAGTTTCTTTTCATTTTCTTCACAGTGTTTTTAAAGAGCAGAGGTATTCAGTTTTGTTTTTGTGGGGTGTTTTTTCATTTGTTTGTTTTTTGGCCTATGGGTGTCCAGTTTCTAACACCAGTTCTTGAAAAGACTGTATGTCCTCCAGTGAACTGCCGTGCACCGCTGTCAAAAATCTGTGGACCATGTACGAGCAGGTCCGTTTCTGCACTCTTATTTGGTTGCTTTGACTCTCACGTCTACTCTCTCACCAAACGCTATGCTGCTTTGATGACTATAACTCGATAGTAAGTCTTGAAATCAGGTAGTGTCAGTCCTCCAACATTTCATATGTAAGTCAACAGGGAGTAATGAGAACTGTGAGTGAAATGGAGAATGCAGAGCAATCTATAAATACTCAAATTTAATATTTGAACTTTGTGTAGGCCAATGATCCGTTTCTGCAGGCTGAATTCAATCTGTCGCTGCCAGTTTGCAGAGGGGAGGGTTCCCGCTGGACCCCTGTGGAGCAGGAGCCCTTGCAGACTCTTCTTCAGCCCTCCCAGCTGCCGCTTGACCTCAGCAGTGTTTACCAATTTACCCAAAATAGAAAGGAGCCTTGTGGTGCACAGCCCATCTCCAGCGAGGGCCTCGGGCACGCTACAAAGCATCCTCAAAGAATGAATTCAGAGTTCCCCTTGCTCACTGATGCTTGAATTTCCTTAATTGAGGAAAAAGACATTAAATTCACATTCAGAGATGAGATTTACAATGCAAGTACAGTTGACCCTTGAACAACATGGGTCCATTTATACTCAGATTTTTTTTCAATAAAAATACAGTCAGCCCTCTGTGTCTCCATGTTTTGCATCTGCAGGTTTAACCACCTGTGGGTTTTTGACTTGTGGTTGGGAGTCCCTGGATGTGGGGGGCTGAATGTATGCATTATTCTATGTCATTTAATATAAGGGGCTTGGATATCTGTGGATTTGGGGATCTCAGGGACCCTGGAATGAATCCCCCATGGGTTCCAAGGGATGATTGCAGTTAAGTTTGGGGAGGAGTCAAAAATTATAGATGAGTTTTCAACTGTGTGGAGGTTGGTGCCCAAGCCCCTGAGTTATTCAAGGGTGAACTGTAGCTATTTCTTTCAAAGCTGAGCATACACTTACCATGTGACCCAGGAATTCTACTCCTATGTATCTGCTTAAGAAAAATGAAAACATATGTCCACAGTAAGACTAACATGTGAATGTTCATAGCAGCATTTTCATAATAGCCCCAAAGAGGAAGCAACCCAAATGTCCACCAACTAGTGAATGGAGAAACCAAACGTAGTATAGCCACTCAATGGAGTACTATTCAGCAATAAAAAAGAGGAATTGATGACTCCTTCCACATTTCAAAAGCACGAAAGAAACCAGACACAAAACCACACACTGAAGGGTTTCATTCATATGAAATCTCTTGAGGAAGCAGCTCTGTGGAGACGGCAAGCAGACTAGTGGTTGTCTGGGGCTGAGGGTGGCTACAGGGGTGAGTGACAAGTACAATGCAATTCGTCACCTCTGTCACACTCAGAACGAGTACAGGTGGCTAGTTACAGAGCTTACACCTTTGTTCAGGGAGAGCATGAGGACAGCAGAGAGGCTGTGGGGGCAGGTGGAAGGGGTAGGGAGGGGCACAGGAGACGGGCACTGCAGAGGGATTGGGAACTAGGACGGCTGGAGCTTGATTCCTGTTCTGGCCCCAACACTGCCTGACCTTCCTCGAGATATTTATCTTTTTTAAATCTCTGTTGTCCCTCTGCGAAGTAATGTTCATTATAGGGCTGCACACTGTGAGTAAACTGTGAGATAATCCACGTGAAGTACTTAGCATAGAGCCTGGCCCCTGGAAAGAGCTTTTAAAATTACCTATTATTATTTAAAATAGTTTACCCAGGGTAATTCACGTACAGCTTCTTTTTATGTCTTAGAAAACATGCCTATGTTAGGGAAGGTGGTGGAACATTCCGATACATTTCTAGATAAAACCCCAAGAGATGAGGTCATTCTTCACTGTTAGAAGATACTTTAGAATAAAAATTAAGAACTGATGCTAGAAATTACTTTAAGGATGGATAGAGATTTGGATTAATTTAGCTGGTGAATTATACGCAAAGCTTATCTGGCCTATCACCTCCTAAGAAGTGCTTGTCCTGATAACTCTTTGCTATAAGTCAGATATACATTGGACAGTTCATATGTGTGTTAGGGGTTGACTTGTGAACCAGAAATCCCCTATGTGAAGCCTCAACCCCAAGTATCTCAGAATATGACTGTCTGGAAATAGGGTTGTCGCAGATACAATTAGACAAGGCACGGTCATTATGGTGGACCCTAAGCTAATATGGCAGATGTCCTTAAAAAAGAGGGAAATTTGGACATAGACGCACACAGGGAGAGCGCCATGCGAAGGTGAAGGCGGAGACTGGGTGACACTTCCGCAAGCCAGAGAACACTGCAGATTGCCAGTCAACCAGGGTAAGTGCTTGTAGGGAACAGATTCTCTCTCGCAGCCCTCAGAAGGCACGAACCCTGTCAACACTCAGACTTCTGGGCTCCGCAACTGTGAGAAAATAATTTTCGGTTGCTTAAGCCACCCTGTTGGTGGTCCTTCCTTACGGCAGCCCTGGCAAACTCATACAGTGTGCAATGTGCTTTTTCTATTAAGTGATCGGCTATTCCCCAGATGACTTTCTTTTTGTTACAAATCTTTCCCAGGGTGTCAGTTTATAGTATATCTTCTAACATAATTGCATCATCAATTGAATTAAATTCCTCTTGAGTTACATTTGTAGAGTTGTATACAAAAAGTTGGTGGGGGGAGATAACAGAGAAAGAAAATGTAATTGCTGTTTTTTTTAGGCCGAATGAATAAATTTACTTTTATATTGGAGACAGGAAGGGCTCAGAGTCACTAAGACTTTCCAGTTGCATGCCTTATTTGATTTTCTAACTAATTCAAGTCCTTTCAGTTTACATTTGGTTTGTAAGTTTTCTCAAAAAATAGGTTGCACATGGTTGTGTACTGATTGTGTAAGATCTATACACTGTCAGGTAAGAATCAGCCTGCCTTTCCATTTAAAATGTTTCTCGCTGGCAAACTGCTAAGGGTCTCACTAAACAACATGATCCTAAGACATATGTGTAACACAGAAGTTCAAGTGCTTTAGGTATCTGTGAATACAACTGAAAAATGTTCTCCTAGCACAGAAGAAATTTCTTTTTTTGCTCTTTGGGGTTTTTTTTTTATTTTATTTATTTATTTTTAGAGAGGGAGAAAGAGAGGGAAAGAAACATCAATGTGTGGTTACCTCCCATGTGCCCCAGACTGGGGACCCATCTCCAAAACTCAGGCATGTGCCCTGACTGGGAATCAAACTGGCGACCCTCTGGTTCACAAGCCGGCACTCAATCCACTGAGCGACAGCAGCCAGGGCTTACTTAGCACAGAAGAAATTTCTGATCAACGCTATGTCTGTGTCTTGACGCATAGTGAACCACGGACGTCTCTAGAACACAGGAGCTATGCCAGATGTGCACATCTGGAATGTCTGTAAAATAGGGGCCAGAAGAAAATGTATTTTTCTTAGTATTAAGAACTTCAGTTCTGACACTTGAATCTATACATTCAAAGTAGAGTTGAGAACTCTGGTGTAGCTATGTGGATAATTCAAGTTAAAAACATTTTCTTTTATTATCTGGATGTTGCAGGCAAATGTAGGAAACTATTAGCATGAGTTATTATCCACACAATTGACTCAGTTTTCCATTTCATTTTGCCCATGTAAGCATGATGTAAATCATTGGGAGAGAAATATTTCTAGCAATGAACTGCATTGGAACCGTGGTAACAAGTCATTTTTATCTAGTGGCCAAACATAACAAATAATAACAGTGATTCCTTACTCTTATGTGGCTTTGAGTTTCCAGGCATTTCCCTCTGCATTATCTGATTTGATCTGCTCAGAAATTTTTGTTGTTTTGAGATGGTTACTGGTGAGAAAAATGAGGAACCCAGACGTCAAGGAATTTGACGGAGATTACACAATTTAGGACTCGTGACTCCTGGTTCAGTGTTCTTTCCACTGCATCCAGGGTTCTTAAGCTTTCTGTGCCATGAGCTCACTCTTTGGGAATCTGCAGAAGCCTTTGGATTCCTTCTCAGAAAAATGCTTATAATTATATTTTTAAAGGCACCATAGAGGAAACCAATTATATTAAAATACAAATATCAAAATATTTAATACATTTGATTCAATATACATGATTCTTTATTAATGCATTAAATATCAAAATACAGTAGCAAATCTAATAGCTGCCACAATTGCAAAGTAGTGATGAGTATAAATGATATTTTGAGATATCTACAACAACTGGAATGAGGTATTCAAATATCTGTGATTTCTCTTGGTTAGAAGGTCACTGGTATTGCAACATATAAAAGACTTTGGGAATTCTCAATAAATAGAAATCCACACAGAAGGTGGCATTAGAGCTTTGAATTGAAATCGTTGTTTGACCAGCTTCTGGAGTGATTCAGGAATTCTTGCTGGGTTCTGAAGAATGAGACTGACCTTGAGCAGCTTGACATCTGGGTGAGGTGTGGGGTGCAGGGTGCCATCACCGAACGGTCTGGAACCCAAGCTGGGTGACATGCATCCTAGAGCCAGAGGCTCTGTAAGTCAATGTTGAATAAATGGCATTTGTTCATTCAATAAAGATCTGCTGAGAACAAGGAACTGAGTGCACCCTTCCTCAGCAGCTCGATCCTACCTCCTGATATTCAAAAGGCAATCATGAAAGCCCAGACAGAGATCGACAGGAAACAAAATTGCATTATTCAAGAAAAAGCTATTCCTCTTGATTAACTGGATCAGGCCTTCAAAACTGGGACATACATTCTGCTCCAGTCATCCCACTGGTTCTCTCAGTGATCTTGGTCAGTCCGTGTGTGTGTGTGTAGATACTTTCACAGACTCTACTTTTTAGAACAGTTTTGGATTTGCAGAAAAACTGAGACCATAGTACAGAAAGTTCCCACAGATGTTGCCCTCAGTTTCCCCTGTTGTTAACATTGGACATTAGTATGGTGTGTCTGTTACAATTAATGAACCAATACTGATGCATTATAATGAACTAAAGTCCACACTTTACTCACTTTCCCTTAGTTTCCACTTAATGTCTTTTTCCTTTCCCAGGACCCCACTTTACCTGTTAGTCGCCCATTGGAGTCCTCTTGACGGTGACAGTTTCTCAGACTTCCCTTGGTTTTGATGATCTTGACAGTTTTAAGGAGTCCTGGTGAGGTGTTTTGTAGAATGTTCCTCAGTTGGGATCTGCCTGATGTTTTTCTCATGATCAGACTGAAGTTAGGGGTTCAAGGGGCAGAGGCTCGGAGGTGAAGTGCCATTTCCAATACACCGTGTCAAGAGTACGCGCTCTCGACATGACTAATCACTGTCGCTGGTGACCTGGGTTGCCGACTGAAATACTGTTTGTCAGGCTGCTTCATCGCCGAGCTACTCTTTTTCCCTCCTGCCAAGTCACTTTTTACTTTTCTGTAATTAATTAGGAAAGAGAAAAGCATTCCCAGAAAGCATGGTGACCTAGTCCTTCATAGGAGTGTGGATCTAGAAGAGACTTGGGGAGATTTTTCAGTCCCGTCTCTGGGCCCAAGCCATCCTGCACAGATGGGATTCTGGCTGGCCTACTTTGAAAGATTAAAAAAGGAAGGGGACTCCGCAGTGAAGAGTTCTGAACTCTTTAAAACTGATGTTCTACGGCTCAAGCAACAAATTAGTAGAATGTCCTATTTGCTTAGCTATGTGCATAGCTCCAGGGCATTTACACCATCCTAAATAATTTCTGGAACAAGATGTATACATAAATAAATAGATGAGTGGAGAGACAAATGACTGAACAAAATATTAGGCACTATAACACGGTGGGCGCCAATATGAAAAAAATGTATTGACTACAAACACAGATTTTGGACTGATCTGATCCAAGTTTATGGGCCGGGTCACCCAGCTGTAGCACACGACTTGAGCTTTCTAAACCTCACTTAGGCTTTCTAAACCTCAGTTCCCGTACTTGTATAATGGGCATAATCATACTCTCTGTTAAAAGTTGTACAAGTCGCCCTGGCTGGTGTGGCTCAGTCAGTTGGCGCATCCTCCCGTACCTGAAAGGTCGTGGGTTTGATCCCAGCCTGGCCATGGGGTGCGAGTTTGATCCCTGGTCAAAGCATGGATGCCATCCCTGGCTGGGGCACACAGAGGAGGCAACCAATTGATGCTCCTCTCTTACATAGATGTTTCTCTCTCTCTAAAAGCAATGAAAAGAAAAGTCCTCAGGTGAGGATTTAAAAAAAGTTGTATAAATCAACATATTGAAAGCATGTGGCATGGGTAGTGCCTCAGTACATGGGGCAGTGTTCCTGCATGGGGGGCGACGACAGGATCCCGCTGTAGAATCACTCCAACGGGAGCGGCTTTAGGTGGATTTTTCCGGCCAAAACCACGTGTCGAGAAAATGCAAACTTCCAGCTTCCCACCTTCCTCCACTCTTTTTTTTTTTAATCAATAATAAACCTTTTTACCTGCTTCCCCTTCCCTCAGACTGCCTGTGCCTTCATATTGTTCCCCACTGCCAAGCTCGAGTTACACTGGTGTTTCTGAAGCAGCAGAACTTGGTGGTGACTGTAAGAATTCCTTCTCCCCAGGTGAGTCAGAGAGCAGCAGAGAGCTGGAGACGCGGGGAATGGTTCTGCGTTTGTTTGGTTGGTTTTAAGTAGTTGCTCTGCTGATCCTATTACCACCAAGGGTAATGATATTTGGGGATAAAAGTCTATGAATAAGTAATGATAATAGAAGTAAGAACCAGAACTGTGGGATACAGAGCTTGTGTTAAAAATAGTCTGTCGTTTTCAACTCTGCCTACTAAGCCTTTTCCTAGACCAAGAGACGCAGATGGCGCTCCGGCAGAGGAGCCGACAGCGTGGGAGCCAGTCCGCAGCGGAAGGGGGACCGTGCTCCAGGGCAAGGCCGCGCCTCTGTTGTGGTTGAGTTCTATCTCCAGCACCACCGCCGGGTTTCTCTGATGCAGGCAAAGACGCCTTTTCTCCAAAGCCAAGTAACCAGAGCAATAAATGTTCCATTCTTAAATCAATAATTATTGAATTTGAAACTTCAAAATGAGAACATTTGGGTCTGGTTTGAGCACTGTATGTTTCCTAAAACGCAGATACTCTTCCTCCATCATGCATTGTCCTGTATGTGGCTGTCACAGGCAGGCGGCCCAGGGACCCAGTTAAAGCCCAGAAGTGAGCGTGGCCGAACCGTGAGGAAATATGAGAAGAGACTGCAGCTCAGGAGGAGAATTCGGACCCGGGTGTCTGAGATGTTGTGCATTTCATTACCTAGGAGACCGGTCAGACTGAGGTCCTGAAACCTCAGCACAAATGGTTGCCAAACCCTGGTTCCAGGGAACTAAGAAAAAACAGACAACTATGCAAGCAAGGAGTCTGCTCGAAACACCCAGCCTCTGATCCAGGAAGACCAGATCCTAGGACTGCAAGCCAAGACGTTACAACTGAAGTGAGCAGCTGTTCTGGTGCCAATCGCGGCCTCAGATTTATTGCTTTCATGGTTAAGGTCACAGGCTAAGGCGTTCTCCAGATTTTGCTATTGAACCCAGACACCGCCGCCCCTCCTGCCTCCCCCATCAAGCACCAGGAGTCTGTTAGGGCAGAACTGCACAAATGGGAAACACCCATCAAATGCAGCAGGAATATTAACTTCACTCGGAAGCCTTTATATGCCATTACTTTAGAAAGAATTCCTTGTTAGTCCTACCATTAAACAATTAAATTGTCAGAGATGAATTCTGTGCGTGTGTGTAATTTCCCTGCTCAGGTGATGTCTGCAGCAGGTCTATCTCTCTCTGTCTCCCTCTCTCCCGACCCCAGTTGTATGTGTTTCCCTTTACATTGTTGAAAATAAATACATCTTCCTGATAGCATAAGCAGTTTTTGTTATGAACTTTGATATGCCTGCACATTGTATGCCACTCGAAAGATAGGAATACAAAATGAAGCGCTCAGAGATGAATTTGCCTTTAAGGTTCACCCTGTCAGAACACGGTTCCTACCCCCTTTTCCCGACACGGGTTGTTAGCACAGCCAGTTCGCTCCGCTGGCTTCTGTCCGTGGACACTACATGAAACAGTTCTCACTCGAGGCAAGGCCCACGCCTGCAGATGGAAAGAATGATTATCATATGCTATGCATCCTCCCATTTGCATCCTAATCGAAGCTTAATGCCTTCACAAACCTTACTTGTTCTAGGTCTCCATGACAAAATGTCCGACCTGTGGAAATCACACACACGTGTGACAGGTGCACATAGGCAGTCTAGTTAAACTCGGTATTGCTGCTTGTAGTACAGAGAGCATAGTGCTTAACACAGATTGAATAATATTGAGTAAATACAGTTAAAATCACATTTAAATCCCTATAATTTTTATAGATCGTAAGTTTTTACTTAATCCAATTATATTCTTGCCTTTGTCAGCCACCAAAACTCTCCTTTGAGATTTTAATCTTTAAGCTTTTAAAAAATTCAAGAAACAGAAAGAGAATAGCTATCCACTAAGGTGAAAAGACTTGCAGAAATTACAGATATAAGGCAAAGGCTGAGGACAAGAAAGCACTGCTGAAACCTACAAATCGGCCAGCTCCTTCAAGAACCATGATTCTCTGTGTGCCACTGCAACTATCGGCCCCTTGAGTGCTTCTTGGTGTGAGGACATAGTGTCACACATGTGACCTGCTGTTCTAATATGAAGCCTCATAAAACGTTTAGTTTTCTTATTTTATGACAATGCACAGATAGGCAAGTAGGGAAGGGAAGGGGTTTTGAAATCAAATTTCAAATAGCTGCATTTTCTCTACAGACTACTTCTGTTTGGTTCATCTCTCTGTCACCATTGGCTTATGTCTTTTTTCTTTTTTAACAAGATGGCAAAATTAGGGATCTTGGAGCCTACCTTGTTACATGGTGAGATTTGCAGGTAGGCTTAAAATTAGTTAGGTTGCACTCAGCTCTCTAGCCCCGCCCCTCACACAACCTTGCATAGCCTCCTCCTGGCCTCAAAAAAATCTGTCTTCAGGTTTTAGATGAAACACTGCACCTTTTTATTCAGTAATTCATTCTTTTGAACTAGAGTTCAGGTGCAGTGTGGACCTATGTGTTCATGTTTTTGGTCAAGAAAAAATACGTGCAGGCCCCTCTTCCCAAAGGGAAGAAAAGAATATGGGTGGGAAAATCTCCTTGGAAGAGGAAAAGGAAATTAGAACAAAAAAGAAAGCAATCTTGTCAGAAAATATTCCTATCATCTTATTACCATTGTTCTTATTCATGTGTGTCTCAGTTCATTTTGTAAAAAATGTAAACCCGCCTCCCCACCAATACAACAGACACGTACTGCACACTTCGACCCTCTCTTGCTCCAATAGCTCTTGTACGTCCTGGGCTTCCGACAATAGCAGTGTCATCCTTCCAAATATGAAGTTGTGAGCCTCCATCCAGCCCTCGTCTTCTGCCCACTCCGTGCTGTGTCCTAAGGTGCAATCAAGGACTGTTATCCTTTAGCCCCCAGGGAAGGTCCCTCCCTCCTCTCTGGGTCCCCAGGTCCCACCCAACTTTCCTACTTAACACGTGGCCCCTCTTTCCCCTGATGAGTGTTGGGGTTGATGCGCACCTGATTACCACACTTGTCATCTAGTACAATATTAGCAGCATTAAAATTATTTCAGTAGAAATTTTTTAATTTCAAAAATTACCAAGATGTTAGAAGAACGCGTCTTTACAAATAATTGGTATGTTTACCGTAGACCATTCCTACCTATTCACTAATATAGGCACCCCAAATAGTGACCTGAGCAGGGGACCATATACAGTGCGTGATTTCCATTCAGAAATAATTGATAACAATTTCGTTAATTATTAATTACTTTGATTAATTTTTTTTTTGCCATTTAGGAGATTCCTACTAAAATACAAATATCCCAGAGAGAGAGTACACTCCAAATTCGTTATCAAAGATTTACATCTTTTCAGGGATTACTTCAGGATTCTCTGATGGAACAGCAAGTCCCGCTCCACCTGTGACGGTAAATCAGTGATTAAGGCACACACGGAAGCAGAGCACATGGCCACGTCAGTCTTACGGAGCAGGGTGGTTAACGGACACCGCCTGCTGCCCAAATCCAACATCCCACTCCCAATTTCCTCTTTTAAATTTAAGCCAAAAGGGCCTCTGTACACCATTAAACACAAATACCCCTGAAAAGGTCATATATTAAGCCAGAAGGTGTTTTCATCTCTGAATAATGCATTTGCCAGATTCTTCAAGGTGCTAACCTAGGCTGTTTACTCTTCAATTCTCTGTAATGTCTCAAATATTTCATCAAGTCCTCAGACTTCACCCTCAATAGTTACTGAAATAATCCTACATTTTTATAATTTGCTCTCAAACTACCTTCAGCTGGACCAGAATATTCAGCTGTGTCCTGGACATCTCAGTCTGTCGGTTCCACGAACAGCTCACACTCGACATACCCAGAACTGACACAGTGTATCCCCTTCGAACTTGCCTCTTCTCGAATGCCGTGGATCCCCTCAGTCACACAGGAACTCAAGAAGGAGCCTCAGAGTCCTCTTTCACACTTCTCTTCCCCGAAACCAATCAGTGATTTCATCCTAAAGATTCTAAATCTGGCCCTGACTGATGTGGCTCAGGGGGTTGGGCATTGTCCCACAAACTCAAAGGTCGCAGGTTCAATTCCCGTTCAGGGCTCGTGCCTGGGTTGCAGGCCAGGTCTCTGGTTGGGGGTGTACAAGAGTCACCTGATTGATGTTTCTCTCCCTTGTTTTCTCCTTCCCTCCCCCTCTCTCTAAAAATAAATAAACAAAATCTTAAAAAAAGAAGATTCTAAAATTCCACCTGGGTCCTTCTTCCCCTCCAGGACCCACCACGCTAACACAGAGCAGCACTCCCCTCACCCAGGGTGCTGGAAGATCTTCCCGACCCTACATCGCTCCTCCTAAAGCTTTGATTGTGTCCTTCTCCAGTTCAAACCCCCTGATGCTCCCCATTCCTTAAATGAAAATCAACCTCGTCTTGTTCGTAAATGTTCACTATCATATGGCCCCACCTCCCTTCTCCGCACATACCTCACTCTTCCAGCAAAACCGGAATACTCACTGTTCTCTGAAGATGCCCTTTGCTTTCTCACCTCAGTGCCTCAGACAGTTCACTCCACTTGACATACCTCTCATCTTCACCCGTGGAAAGCCTACGTATCTTTCAAGGTCATCGTCAGATTTTACTTTGTTAAATAAGTCTCTCTGGTCCGGCCCAGCTGGATCCGACCTGTCCCGCCACTGAACTCCCATGACATCCACTATGCCCTGAGTGACTAAGTCGCACCATTATTTCTAAGCTTGTCTTTTGCTACTCATTCTATTTACAGCTCCAGAGGTCTAGGAACACTGTCTTACTCATCTCTACTTCACCTGCGTTGCCTAGCTCGATGCTTGCATAGAAAATGCACACAATTATCAAAAGCGTTATCAAGTGAGTTTTAAAGAATGATGAGAAAGACAGAGGAGGGGTGTCTGACTTCTGAAAGGGTGGCTTTGCCAAGAAGTGACATTATAGGCTCCTGGAGAGCTACTTTACACACTTTGTAATTTTAAGCCTATAGCTTAGGACAAGCACCTTGGCAATAAATGGAAATCTGCCTCGGGGAAAAGGAGAGTTGGTCCAGAGCACCAGCATCCATTTGGATGAAACTGGGGACTCGAAGGCAGAAAGGCAGCATGAAGCCACTGGGTACTTGAGGATCATGAAAATGCCTTCAGGTCCTGGAATACCTCAGGTCAGACCAGAGCACTGAGCCAGAGAATATTGCAAGAGGCAAATGAGTTGCTGATAAAATGAGCTGCCCCTTTCACTACTCTCCATACACTAGGCTAGAGTATCTCTAATAGCCTTGTTCATGTTCAGGTACATATGTGAAACTAACTGTTGGCCAATTGTTCGATCAACCAACACTTATTTGTTGAGTGCTTTCAGTGTGCCAGGCCCTGTGCCAGGTGCTGGAGACAATAGGAGTGAATAAAAAAGACAAAAATTCCTGCCTTCATGGACCTACTTCTTGTGGGAAAAGATAAGTGATAAAGAAAATAAATGGGTAAAATATAGAGTTTATGAGGTGATAAATCCTTTGGATAAACATAAGATATGAAGTGTTAGAATGTTAAGCACAGTGGTTAAGCCTCGTTAAGATGATATTTGAGCAAGGACCTGGAAGAGGTGAAGCCATGATGTGCAGCTATCTGAGAAAAGAGCATTCCAGGAAATGGGGATAGCCAGTGCAAATGTCCTGAGGTAGTCACATGCCTGACACATTGCAGCCAGAGTAGCTGGAGACAGTGATAGGTCAGAGGAGTAAAGGGAAACTTCCTCCTGGACTGGCCATTTTGAGGACTTGGCTTTTACATTTGGGTGACATGGGAGCCTCGGGAAGAGTCTTAGTGAAAATTGACGTCGTTGACTGTTGAGTTGAGACTAAACGGTAAAAAGGGCCGAAGACTGAAGCAGGGAGACCGGTTAGGAGGCTATTGCAAATATCCCAGGCAAGAGATGATGCTGGTGGCTTGACCAGGGCGGTGGCAGCAGAGATGACGAGTGATCAGAGTCTGGAAAAATGTCAAAGGTAAGGGTTTCCGATGTATTCAATATAGGGCGTAAAGGAGAAAAGGGTCAAGGATGACTCCAAAGTTTGTTTTTTGTTTGTTTGTTTTTGTTTTTTGCATGAGCAACTGAAAAAAATTATATGGTTCATTAACTGGAATGGAGAATATTAAGAGTGGCATAGTTTTTCTCTGTTGGGGAACAGAGAAAATCAGGGGTTAGGTTTTGCACCTGCAAAGCTTGTGATACCTAGGAAACATCTAAGTGGAGAGAGGTATGGACTGGAGACCTCAATTTGGGAGTCAGAATAAAGGTGGTATTTGAAGCCATGAAACTGGATGAGATCTACAGAAGAGTGGCCACGAGGAAGACACTATGTTCAAGGACTGAGCTGGAGGCACTCAAACGTTCAGAGGTCAAAGAGAAGGCAAGAAACCACTAACAGAGACTGAGAAGGAAGAACCAGTAAGGTAGGGGCAAACCAGGTGAGTATGTTTTCCTGGAAGTAGAATAAGAGATGTTTCAAAGAAAAGGGAGTTGCCGACTTAGTCAAACGCTGCTTAAAGGTCAAGGAAAATGTCAACCGGGAAAAGGTTTCTGATTTAGCAATGTGGAGGTCATCGGTGACATTAACAATCCCAGTTCCCATGGACAATGGGATGAGAAAGCCTACCGGGAGAAGGTGTGAGACGGGTGATTAGTTGTCAGAGCAATTGAACATAAACACCTCCTGTTTCTGTAAGAAGGTTGAGCTTCATTTTAAAGCCAGAAATTCAGACTTTTTATTCATCCAAGTGAGCATTGTGTCCACAGCAATCAAAATCAGTCAGATTTTACTTGAGACATCCCCCTTTCGAAGGACAGAAACTTTTTGTGAAATACGTTTTAGCAGTTTCGAGTCTGGCAGTCTTCAATAACTGAAGAAAAACCACCACTGCCTTCAGTGAGTTTGCAGCTCAAGGTATTTTAAGTTTTGTAATCTAATTTCTATCTTTGGATGCGTACACACACACACATCCAAAATATGACATCATGTTCTGGAGATGAGTATTTCAACTCATTTTAAATTACATTAACTCATTCAAGTACCTTATTATTTACTTATTTTTCTGTTTTTAATCTTTACTGTACTTTTCCCATTACCATTTAGTCCCCTTATACCCTCCTCCCCGCATCAATCACCACACTGTTTGTCCATGTTCGAGTCTTTTTTCCTTTTTGCTTGATCCCTCCACCCTCTAACCCACTTCCCAAGGCTGTCATCCTGCTCTCTCTCTATGAGTCTGCTGTCTCTGTTTTGCTTGTTAGTTCAGTTTGTTCAGTAGAGTCCACAGAGGAGTGAAATCATATGGTATTTGCCTTTCTCTGACTGGCTTGTTTCACTTAGGATAGTGTTCTCCAGGTCCATCCATGCTGTCTCGAAGGGTAAAATTTTCCTCTTTTTATGGCTGAGTAGTGTTCCATTGTGTAAATGTCCCATGGTTGTTTTATCCACTCATCTACTGATGGACAGTTGGGCTGCCTCCATATCTTGGCAACTGTAAATAACGCTGCAATGAACATGGGGTGCTTCGGATTAGTGTTTGGGTTCCTTTGGATATACTCCCAGAAGTGGGATCACTGGGTCAAAAGGCAGATCCATTTTTTATTTTTTGAGGTATCCCCATACTGCTTTCCACAGTGGCTGCACCAGTCTGCATTCCCACCAACAGTGCACAAAGGCCTCCCCTTTATCCACATCCTCACCAGCACTTATTTGTTAATTTATTGATGACAGCCATTCTGACAGCTGTGAGGTGGTATCTCACGTAGTTTTAATTTGCATTTCTCTGATGATTAGTGACCTTGAGCATCTTTCCATATGTCTGTTGGCCATCTGTATGCCCTCTTCAGAGAAGTGTCTATTCAGGTCCTTTGCCCATATTTTAATTGGGTTGTTTGTTGTTTTGTGTTGAGTTTTGTAAGCACTTTATAAATTTTGGATATCAACCCCTTATCAGATGTATTGCCCTTTTTTCCCTTTTAACAATGTTTTAAAATAATTTTTAAATAATGTTTCTCATTCTATGGACATTCATTTGACAGCCTTTCTTACTTGTAGACATTGGTTCACATTGTCAACATTGGGCACCGAATCTCAGAAAACATGAACTTGAGATTAAAGACAGGGCAGGAAAAGCTGTGGGTGAAACATGCTAACGTCACGCACCCGCACAAGATGGGGCCCAGTTCAGACTCAGAACCACAAGGGTGCTGTGAAGTACAATGATTTCATACTTGTGATGTCACTTTGCTGTAACGTTAAAGCCAAGAGTTGTCCCCACCCAAGGGCAGTGGCCGATTTCCCAGAAGGCTCATTTCCCAAAGCCAAAGCTCCAAAGATGCCAATGCAGCCCATGCCGATGCTTCGTCTCATGTTATTTCTCAATTTTATGCTTAATTTACTCCTTTTGGTTTTATGTATTTTGACACAGCCAAGTGTATGTGGGGATTTCCCCACAGCCCTTTAAATGCTATAAAACTTTAATATGGGGAGATAAAAACAATAATAAGCCATGCCTCCAAGCCCTCACATCTAGTTCATTTGAGCTAAGCACTAACCCTTTTTGATAGATTTAGATTTTCAAGTTCTTGCACTGCTTTAAATGCCCTTGTGTCTTTCCTTGCCTTCCTCCCCCACCCAAATGAAAATTATATTCTACCCATAACCTGGGCAAGCAGCACCTATGGATGGCACAACATGGCATCTTTACAATCCTTAAATTATCAAGATAATGGCCTATACCATACCATACTGAGCTCATACTGGCTCATACTGAGCCTATGAGATTTAATATGGTTCAGAAGAAAGCCAAGATGAACGCCCAGCCCCAGTTTCAGGTGCACAACCCTGAAATGTCTTTTGGAAAAAATAAAATACTGCTGGGGGAAGTCTGTGCAGAGTTTGTCTGTTTCCGTGTAATTGCCTCCTCTCACTTCCTAATACCTTTAAAACCTCTGAGAGTCTTTAATGTACAAAGTTCAACAAAAATACCTTCAAAGCAGATTAGTTCTAATTATAGTTAATATTTGTTTGCTGCTTTATTGAGTAAACTACATTTGCTTTAAAAAAAAAATTCACTTACTGCATGTCAGTTGCCCAAATTTTAAGTGTACAAATGAAATGGAAAACATTTATTACACAAATTTAATTACAATTCTAAGAAATAAACATGCAAATTAGATAGAGTTCAATTTGCAGATGCTAATCCTCATCCTTGATCTTGCTCCTTTCCTCTCTGGTTTTCAGTCTGTGCCTCTCCTTAATTCCTAGGGAGCCTGGCAGCCGGGGGTTTGGTTTTTCACAGTCGGAGGATCACTGTTTTAAAGAAGTGTTATATTTAGCACATCTGGCATAGTAGCAGTAAACAAACATTATAGTCTTTGTAACACTTTTGTGCAGGTGCCTTCCCCCTGATTTTATTAGGTCTCTGCCTTCCAAGCCTCTGCGTTCATTACACCTGAAATGACCCATCTCGACTTCGGAGGGGTCCCTAGACAGAAGTTATGAATTAATGTTTCAAAAAACAAACTCCAATTGAGCCCAATATAGGGGAAAATTACTATTTGCAAAATAATGTGATTCCGGGGTGGTTTAAATTACATTCTCTTGACCAAGGACAACCTCCTTTATTACTTTTTTATTTCCTGGAGGTTTTCCCTGGAGGCTCCCCAACCAGAAAGTGTTGCCAATTGAAGTTGCAGCAAGACCGAGGTTGCTTTTTTATACTCAAGCAGCTCCGGAGGGGACCGGGCGGGGGCGGGCGGCGAGGGGGTAGTAACTGCTCGGTCCTGCAAAGACATCTGTTTCTCATCTCCGTTTGCTGTGGCAAAGGAGAAGAAAGTCTTTTGCAGAGGGTGGGAACGCACAGATTTTTTTTTTTTTTTTAGTCGCACGCACACACAACAACAACAAAACTAAACCAAATTTAAAAAGAGAGAAGACATCTCAGAAGGTTGCCGAGTGAATACATTATTCGGCTGGAGCCGAGCCCCCGGGGCTAGGGCGGGAGCCGGGAGCGCGTGGGGTCTGGGCTGCGGGCTGGAGCCGGGCCCGCGTGTCCCCGGGCACCGGGGGGAGGAGGAGGGGGAGGGAGGGCGGGAAGCAGGCAGGGGGCGGGCTGGGGTGGGGGTGAGGGGAAGGCGCCCCGTGTGCTGCCTGAGGAGCGGCGGCGGCGGGAGCAGAGGGAGGGAGGGAGAGCGGGCGCGCTTGTCATGTTCCCTCTCTCACCCTGGGGGCATCCTGCACAACCTCTCCTCGGAAATCCACGGGGAAATGGCAAACAGGATTGACGGGTTTCACACGCTCCTCGCTAGACAGAGCCGCTCATTACCATAACCGTCTGCAGCGACGGCGGCGCGGCGCCCCAGTCGCGGCGGCGGGACCTGCCCGGACCCTCGCCCGCGGCGCACCAGCGGCCACCGCCGACCGGGCGGCCGGGCGGGACCCGCGCGACTGTGCACCGGCGGCCGGGCTGGCGCGGAGCCCGAGCGGACAGGGAGCAGCTGGAGCGCTGCGGCCGCTGCCTCCGGCTGACCCCGCGGTAAGAGCCGGGCTGGCCGTGGGCGGCGGGGGCGGGAGGGCCGAGGCCGATCACCCGGCCTCTGCCTGCCAGGACCGGCACCCACGCGGCCTCCCGCGCGCCTCCGGGCACCGGGGCAGCGCCGGGGTCACCGAGTGGTTTCGCGCAGGCCGGAGCGGGGACGCGTGCGGCCGGGGCGCCGCTGGGCGCGGAGGTGGCACGGGCCTGTCGCGGGACCGGAGTGCGCCGAGGCGCCTTCCCCGGGCGGGAACCGCCGCCTCCCGGGCCGCTCCCGCGGCCGCCCGCGCGCGCCGAGCCCAGTCCAGGGGCAGGTGGAGGCGGCCGCTCGGGCGAGACCTCAGGTCCTGGGTGGCTGCCTGTTCCCTTATCCTAGGGGACGAGGGCCAGTAGGGGGGATGCCTCCGGGTCTGGACGCCGCGGCGCCTGGCAGGTGGGGAGGGAGGGGATGGCGGATGTCAGGAGCGCGCGTTTACTAGAAAAGGAATAGCTGCAGGAGCTGACACCTTCTGTCCCCGCCACCTCCGCCCGCGCACTCTCCTCCTCGGCAGCCGAGCCGCGCTGCGGGCGGCGGCGGCTCCTCTGTCCTCAGCTCACCTCCCGGGCGGGCTCCACTGCTGCCCGCCGGGTCCACGCCTCCGCCCCTCTCCTCTTTTCTTCCCCTCCCGCCTCCTCGGCCCTCGCAACTTTCCCGACTGTCCGGCTGGGGCGGCAGAGATGGGGTGTGGCGCGGGCTGGGCGCTTGCGGGCGGAAGATGCGGCTGTGTCCCCGCAGTCCCCGCGCTACGGCCGCGCAGGGCGCTCCCGCAGCCTCCGGCGCGCAGTCGGCTGGGCAGGGAGCAAGGAAGGGAGGGCTGGGCAGGATCGGCTGCGGGCTGGAGCGCAGACTGGGGCCAGCCTCGCCAGAGCCCAGCCAACCGCCCTGAGTCATTTCCTTGGAATCCTACCTTTGGTGTTTATTTCCCTTAGAAGGAAACTTGGTTAAAAAAAAGAAGAAGAAAAGAAAGAATAATAATAGCTCTTATTCTTCAGGAGAGGCGCAGGACTCGGGCACCGTGGAAAGACAACTTGCCTTTGTTCCCAGACACTTGCGGTGTTGTTTACTTTTCTCCTGCTGCCGGTGGCAGGCAGGGCTCTGCTCGGCACCCCAGAGAGGGGGGCTCGGAGGCTTAGGCCCCGACCCCCTGGGGGTGTGGCTGTTTGGGAGCCAGCATCCGCTGGCTGCTGCCAGCCTGCAGGGAGTCGGTTCTCCAAACCTCGAACCCCAGGCTTGGGCCTGAGATGGGCAGACCTGGCGCCGGTGCTTGGACACCCAGGCACCCTCGCCACGCCCCCACCCCCCTCAAGCCCCCCAAGTCCCAGGACCTGCATTCCCAGCACCAGGGCCAGACTTAAATAAAGCTCTTGAATCTCCGCTGGGCTCTCGGAGGAGCTACTGTTGAAAATACACTTCCCAGCACAGACAGGTGTACTGCCAGGGCTGGCAGGAAAGTGATGTCTGTCTATTCACAAGGGTTCGAAGGATTTTATTCTGCCCCTCCAGCCTCTTCTCTACAGTTGGACCACCGCTACCCAGAGCTGGTCGAGCTGTTGAGATCTTATTAGGGACAATGTTGAGGTCTGGGCTTGGTTCCACCTGGGCAAGACATTTAAGGCTGGCAATGTCAAAGGTGCTTTGCAAATAGCAGCCCTTTACTTCCTCGCCTTTCAGTATTGGAATCAGACCGCCGCAATGCTCTTAATATAAACGTTCTCCAATTTCCATGACAAATGTGGGAGGGCTGGGCAAAGAATGACCAGAGGCCCCTGCTAGATTCAAGGTGCCACTGAATCTGCAGCCACCCCGTTCGGTGTGCCAGCCACTCCTATTAGCATCATAATGGCTCCGAGAAAAAAGAAGCCCCACTCCTCTGGAAAAACCAAACTGCATAGAAACGCCTGGTAACTTTACTGTGAGCATTTGCTGGGAAAGCTTGACATTTGCGCCCTTGGCCCCCTGGGAATGCTTGAGGTGCCATTCCATGGCCTCCACCTGGCTCACAAAGCAGGCCCGCAGGAGCCTGAGGAGGAAAGGTCAGAGCCTTCTCATTTTTTAAACACACTGGAGCACCCTCCTCACCCGCCCCTCCTCCTCCTTTTTCCTCTTCTTTTTTGTTTTGGTTTTTTTTTTTTTTGGAACACTCTTGTTTTGAATCCTCTCACCTGTCATGGTAGGCAAATTTTGCCATTAATATGCATCTTAGTGGCTATATGTAATACTAAAAGCATATATATAAATCTGTGGATTGAAACTTCTGAATTCAGTAGCAGAATTATATAAATCTTCCCATACAGAGTACAATGGTGGTTTAGATCTGCACATATAACACAAAGAATCGTGTGAAACATCGGTGCTTAGCTGCACACTCCAGTTCTTCGTGAACTCTAAACCTGCCTTCCTAATTTGTTAGCATCCCTGACTGTAAATTCTAAGTAGACTAGGAAGACTCCATCGCAAAATCTCCTCCCCACTCACAACTAATCTCAACTCGTGTATATTTTATTCTCACATTTATATAAATCACTGTGAAGCTCGGCCTCTCCAGGTTAGGATTTTGTATGTAAAAGTTCCCAATTCGGGAAAAAAAACAACTTACTGAAATTGGGTATCATAAAGAAAAAAAAAACAGGCAAGATAAAAACAGTTCTGCCGTGTTTCAAGTTTGTGTATCAAGTTCAAATGCTTAATGACAGAATTTTATGCACTGGAAACAATACTAACAACTAGAAACACTGAAATCCTTAACAACCAAAAAAGCGACAACAATGAGTCCTTAAAACATAAACCAACTCTTACTAACATAAAACAGCACAGGGCCCACAGAATGTCCTCTTAAACAAAGGTAATTGCTGCGTGGGGCCTGCAGAGGCCTTCTTGTTTTATTAAGGGGCATGGATTTGTCAACCTGCTTTGGTTTGGATGCAATAAAAAGTTCTTAGGCAAAGCACTTGGATCTGATTCCCAGAATCCAGCACAAAAGGGAGGGTCAACTTTAAGCTGGAAAATAGCGTTGCAGTCTCCAAGAGAGGGCTACTGCCTCAGAAGAAGCTCTCATTCCTGTGTTCCTGGCAATAGCACTTCCTGATACAATCGTCTTAAAATAGGTTAAGAATTTCAATTTGGACCATTTCATGAGAGTCTTCCAGGGAATAAATTATCATGAGGTTGGATGCCTTGTTTGGATACCGAGTTGAGGGGGTGACAGACAGAATGGTGTAGTTTGTGCAATCGAAGTAGTCTCAGTGTTTTGGCTGGTGTCTCCAAGAGCAAAATTAATAACACGTGCCACCATCACTTTTCAGAGAATTAATTGAACCTCCTTTCTCCCCCCCTTCTTGTAATAAGATTTTCTAATAAGCTTTGCCTGCCGCCTCTTTGGAGAGTATTTGAAAAGAGAAGGGAAAGAGTAGGTGGTTCAGAAGCCCAAATTCTAGCCACTGACCTGGACACCTCCCCTGTCTGTCAGAAGGCTCTGCTTCCTTGTTCAGGGAGGCTGGCATGGCATTCAGGATCCCAAAGAGAAGCCTGGGTGAAGGATGGAGTTATTGCTGCCAAGAGCTGCTCTTAGCCAGAAGGACATTGTCACGTTAATGAAGCTTTTTTCCCTGCCACTGGTGTCTTTTACCTGGAAGTGGACTCTTGTGATAACATGTAGGTAATACCAGTCTCCCAGGAGACAATAGGAGATTCACCCTTTCCCCAAAACATTGTGAGCTGTAGAATTTGGAGAAGAAAGCAAGAACTAGACCCTTCCTGCTCATAGGAAAGACAATCAAGCAGCAGAAAGCAGGTCCGACGTCACTCTTGGTGACAGTTCCTCAAACTGGAAGGTCACATAGGGGAGGTTTGGCTCTCCTGAAGGAATTGGCCCCTAGTGAGGCACTGAGGCTGCTCTGCTGTCCCCGCTGATCTGTCTGTGGTCTCTAGGTCTTTCTACTTCGGTGTCAGACCCTTTTATGCCTTGAACTCAATCTCGACCCTTCCTCGAGCCCTACTTGGGATGCAGTGAGGACACTGCACCCCACCTGAGTTGTGGAGGAGCCCAGGGCATGTCATAGGGCAGAGAGGCTCCCTGTCTCCCCGGAGGCCCTGGGGAAGGACGTGAACTAGAGAGAAGGGCAGTGGTGTGTTGCCTCTTGGAAAGTTCCTGCCTTGTGTCTGGGCTTTGTAGTGTAGAGTTGCCGGCTGCCTCTGGCCCCCGAAACCCTGGCTCCTGTTTAATATTCTGCCTGCTCTGCTGATGTTGTGCTTGGCTCCTGTGGGACTGCAACTCACGGCTTGAAACTGGAGCCAATTTTCTGTCTTCATCTCTCAGTGTTTTGACTGGAGGCAGATCCAGTTCAGGCCGATCAGGGCTGGTGGAAACAACTACCAAGTGTGTCTCTGTCTGCTTCGCTTTGGGAGAAGAAAGTGGAGGGAGCCCCAGAATGTTGTAGAGGAACTGGCCCCGCGGAAACGAGAGGAGGAGGGGGCAGCGGAACAGACGAACGGAGAGCATCAATAAGGATTCCGGTGGAGGTTTCTGCCTCCCCTGCCCCTTCCCTTTGATTGATTAGCGGATTTCATCAAAGGAGACTCTCGGGGGATTGGATGGAAAATTGATTGTGCCTTATTAATAGAAAGGAAGCGCTAGGGTTTCGGCCTTGCCTCCTAGCGGTACGTTTTCTGCAGCAAGGTCAGGAGGAGAATGTGTTTAGGAGGCAGAGCAGCTGTCTCGAAGAGGGCTGAGGGGAGTCTGAGAACAGTAAGAAATGGGGTTTTAAAGATCCGCCCATGAAATGCAGATTGCCGAACGCTGAGGCTGAGCTACTAGCAGCAAGAGAGTTTGCTGAGGGTTTCTTTGAAAAAATAATGAAATGTTTCAGGACGAAGGGGAGGACCAAGAAGTAAAAGTTTCCCAAAGCAAAGGGAGGAAGATGCCCAGACCATCGCCTGGCTGCCTCTTGATGAGGGCTGTTTTCTCTTTTTTCAGATCTGAGGCTGTCAGAGATGACTCTGGTTCTGTCCATGAATAGATTCTGCGAGCCCATTGTCTCGGAAGGAGCTGCTGAAATTCCAGGGTACCAGACACTATGGGAGGCTGACAGCTACGGAGGTCCCAGCCCCCCAGGGCCAGCCCAGGCTCCTCTGCAGGGAGACCGGGGAGCCGGCCCCCCGCTGGCAGGTACTGCTCTTGACCTTCCCCTGCTGCCCTCTGAGGCCAAACTGGTGGGAGGAGGTGGTGTCTGCAGCGCCTCTGGGAGCTGAGCCGGCTCCAGGGACTTTCCAGACTGCCTGTGTGCCTCTCTTAAGTAAGCCCAGGGCCCTAGGGAGAGGACCAGAAGGGTATTTAAATTGCATTCAAATCTGAGTCTGGACATGTGCTTCTGCTTTGTGTGTAAGTAAGTCCTGAGTCTGTATTTTTAAGAGAGCCAAACCAGATCGTGAAACTCTCAGTCTGGGTTTTGGTTTTCCACCCTGTGGAACTGCATGGTTCTCAGAGCTAGACAAGCCCCAGTGGGCTTGACCATGAAACCTTCATCCCATGAGACAGTAAGGAATCTGCACTTGGGGCCGGCAGCTAGCTCTGTGTCTCTTCCTTTCGTTAAGCACACAGTTGGCTCTGGTGTTGTAGGGGAAAGTGGCAAAGCTCAGAAAACAGAAATGTGTTCTTTCTGATTCCGTAGTCTAATATTTTCAGGTAAGTTCCTTTGGATTTTTGTGCAGCACGAGCAATTTTAAAAACCCTACAGTGCAAAACAAGTACTTGTGAAGTCTGTTTTGCTAAAAAGGGTTAAAAGCTGTGGTCTTTAAAAATTAGACCCTACTTGAATTTGTGGTTAACGTGTTACATTTTTGAGAGCAAAAAGGACTTTGGTTACCCAAAATTTCAATTTAAAATGTAAAATTTTATATTTTGAAAGAGCAAATATTATAACTTCAAAGTACAGGTACATGTACAAAGTACATTTCTTTCCTTAACTAGAGCAAATAATATTTTAAAGTTGTGTAATTATTAGTGCTTACAATTTAAAATGTATATATTTGAACAGTGGTGTTGATACCCTGGGATTTAATTAAACAATTTGAATAAACACTAGTATTATTTCGGAGTTGTTACACTCCTCCCCCTTATGAGTTTGCCTGTACAAAATATCTGAGTATTTGGTAAAGGCTGAAATATGTCATTTTTCCTCTGTAATTGTCTAGAAGGCTGGTCGGGGTCACAGGATTCTGTATGATAGCAACTATTAAGACAAGTGTTTATTTTTAATCACCACATGTACAGACAGATACAAAGCCAAGTTATCTTCTTGGAGGAAAGGGAAGAAAAGTATTTTGTTTGGAGAACCTCTGGCAAACCGCATGTCATTTGTCATATCTGATTTATTACTACAGGATCACATTACAGGGGAATTTCAAACCCTTTAACAACATCCAAGATCGCATACTTTAAGAGGAAGTATGTGGAAGAAGAGGATTTTCACCCACCACTCAGCAGCTGTAGCCATAAAGTATGTTTTTTTAATAGTCATTATTTTTATTAAGAGTTTAAGATACTGAGTAACAGTTGCTTGATCCATTTCCAAATATTAAACTGTTCCACCCAAGCAAGGAAAACGAGCTACTTCTCATCAGAGCCACATTAAGCGTCGTCACTTTCTTGGGTCCTGTGTTATTTTTCACAAGAAGTTGAAGAAAGAGCCAGCAGGAGCTCCTCTCCCCAGAAATAACAAAATTAGATAATCCAACGAACATCTTTTATACAACTGATTTTTCTCACGTTGTGTTAAGGGTATGGTCCGTCCTGGTTTGCATGCGTGCTGAAATGCCCTTGCGCCTCCACCATGTGCGGCTGCCCTGAGCTCCAGCCAGCGCCTGCGGCCAGTGCCACTGCTGCCTGTGCCCACATGGGGGTGGCTCCTGTGGGCTGGTCTCACCCCCGTAGGGGTGGGCTCACTGTCCCTTAAATGTGTGCACAAAAGTAGAAACATGCACTTTGTTGCACATTTATTACGTGTTTATAGTCTATTAAAATAGATCATCCATTCTCCAGAAAACACCAAAACTACCTTTTTTGCATATGTTATAAGATCATAACAGAATCGGGAAACTGTGTACAAGAGTGAAACTGGCCATCTAAGCTTTTCAAATACCAGCTCTTATTCCCTACGGTTATCTTCCTTCCAAAACAAAAAACTGCTGATTTAATCAACCCAGACCATAGTTGTCGGAAATTCAGACATGATTTTTCATTGTTTGACTCATCTTTCTGTCCCTTCTTACCCACCCCCCATTCACAGCCCCAGTCCTTTAGATGTCACTTTGACCTTGCAGGTGCTGGTCTTTCCCCAGCAGGTGTAGTCCCTGCCTTTGGTCAGCCCCAGCTGGTTGAGTTCACAGCCCCTTGGGTTGTGCTACCACTGGGCTTTTTTATGAGCAGGAATAGCTGGCCCCCAGGACACAGGCCATTTCTTTCCTCTGTCATCTGTGGTGTGGTCACAGCAGTTTTCCAGTTGCCACAGGATTTGTGCCAACATCCCACGGTGATGGTGCCACCCAGCTCAGGAGCAAGTCCTCTCCTTCCCTGTCAGCATTTCTCCTGTCTGGCCCCAGAAGGATGCTACTTTGGCCCTTCCCATCCTCTCAGGTTCTGAGCTTTGCTCCTTATCATCATCCCCCTGTTGATCAGAGATAACTTCAAGTGTGAAACTCAGAGGAATGAGAAGAGGGGGTCGCACTGAAAGCCTGGCTCCTGTTCCTCTGTGGCCAGGCCAGGCTTCAAAGGGTACTCACTCACTCTGATTTATTGACATGCAGTATATGAGTGTGTGTGTGTGTGCACGTATATTTGTATCACACATAACAGCCCAAGTATCATAAGAGTACAGCTTGATCAACTTCACAGAGTGAACATAGCTATGTCACTAGCAGCCAGATCCAGAAGCAGTGTCACCAGAACCCCCCTCCATGTGCCTGCTTCTAGTCACTGCCTCTCTGCCCCCAAAGAAACCGCTCTCTTGACCCCCAGCAGCGTAGGTCAGTGTGTTTTCCATGCCCCTCACTGTGCCAGAAAGGAGCCAACAACCTGCCCAGTCCCTACAGAGGTCTGCATTGGGGACCACGCCCATGGGTCAGCACAAGGGACTTCAGCAGTGCCGAGGACAACATCTCTAAGTGAACCTGGGGGAAATGGGACCACAACACTCCCAGACCCAGAAACTGCCGAGAAAGAAGTATGTGGTGGTGGTATGTTTACACAGTCCATTTCCTAAGCTTTCTCTTTTTTGATTTTTAGACCATCTCAAGTTTTGAGGAACGAGCCCACATCCTTTATATGTCCTTAGAAAAGCTAAAGTTTATCGATGATCCTGAAGTGTACCTCCGAAGATCTGTCCTTATAAACAACTTGATGAAAAGGATCCATGGAGAAATTATCATGCAGAATAACTGGTGCTTTCCCGCCTGCTCGCTCAATGGCAGCCCCGCCCAAGAGTGGTTTCTGGCTCAGGACTGTCCCTACCGGAAACGACCGCGGATGGCCAAAGAGGAGTGTGAGAAGATCCACGCCTGCTGCTTTTACCAGGACTGTGGTGGTCACTACCTAAATTTACCCCTTTCTGTCAATGCTAATGTCGGAAGTGCCTCCACCGCCGCCACCGCCTCCTCCTCCCCCCCTCTGCCTTTACCGAGTTGTTCCCACCAGGTGGATTTTAATGTAGGCAGTGCACCAGTTTACAAGGGTGATGGCCAGATACCTGCCAACGAAATCTTTGTCACTAATGTCAGGTCACTTGGTGTTCAAGAAAAGGCCAAATTAAGTGATGAGAAAGCGAATAGTGACACCAATGGCGATGGTGCCCCCCTCAGCCACGAACCCGTGGGAAGTGACCTTGCTTTTGAGTGCAAAGGCCAATTTTATGATTATTTTGAGACTGGCTATAATGAAAAAAACAGTGTAAGTGAGTCTTGGAAAAAGTCCCTAAGGAAAAAGGAGCCTTCGCCGAGTGGCAAACTGTGCTGCAGCAAAAGGAAGTGACGCGCGCGTCCCCGCACCACCGCTCTGACGCATGCCCAGCATGATCAATCCGCGCTCATCCGTTTCCTTCCGAGTGGGTTTTCCAGTTTTGTGCGACTGAGACGATTATGCCATGAACATGCCGTGACGCTTTAACGCCTGGGGAGCAGATTGCATAAAACATCTGTATAGGAGTCATCAGCAAGCTACTTAGAAATGTGGTGATTTTACCAAGAAAACAGTTGACTTAATGCTTAAAAGTCTATCTTAGTTTTCTTACAAGAAAGACCAGTAGATTAGACTGGGGGACAATGTGTCCTTGCGATATTTCCATTACCCCCAAAGAGCCTGTCACTAGCTAAGAAACTTCAGTGTTTGCAATTAATTAGGTAGTTCTTTGGTAAACAAATCCATATAACCAGCAAAGGATGTCTGCTTCATCTATATGATACAGTATTTTTTTTTTCTGAGTAAAAGACTGAAGACAGGGAACTAGGTGAAATGGCTTCGTGGTGCTGTTAGGTCTTCGTATTTAACAGTCTTGTGTGACAGATGAAAACGAGGATGTAACGTAAACGGAACACACCTGTGTAGGGGCGGCAACCGGCACTCTGCACGCAGGGTACTCCCTGCAAGTTCCCGCTTGCCTGCCGTGGGTGTCCGAGGCTTTCAGAGACGTGCTATACAGGGCGATTTTTGGTGCCTTACTTTGTCTTAATTTTTGCCAATGTGAAAATTAAGGATAAATCAGAGTTACAGCAGGGATTTAACAAACAGGAAACAAACAAAACACAGGGTGGATCGATCAATATTGTTTGGAAACCGTTACTTCGAGCTGTTGCGTTCAACTTTTGATTCGACACCTCTATTCTTCCTTTATTTTTGATGCCCGATTGTTTTTGAATTTGGCATTTTTAGAAAGGGTTGGAGGAAACAATAGGGAGAGCTATTGGAAACCAGCGCTAGCTGCTTGAGCTTTTCTATGGCAACGGTCTGTTGCTGGGGTTTGGGTTTTTTGGGTTTTGGGTCGTTTTGTTCAGTTTGGTTTTCTCGTCCAATGCAGTTCATGAACCAGTGGCATGCATTATACTTTAACCTGTTTTGCATCATTTCACTCGTTTAGATTATAAAAGCATGTGGTTTTTTATATAATAACTTTTGCTGTTGATTAAGAAGCACAATGTCAATAAATGATGTGGTGATCAATGAGGTTTTATCTTAAAAGAATGTAAAGATTTTAGGGTTGGGAAAGTTATTTTGGAGAAATGGGACTCGGTCGGCAATAGCTACTATGTATTGGGTGACCATTTTTCTCAATAATTTCTCTAATTTATACATTTGTGAGAGCGCTCAGAGTGCCCCTCTGGCCCGCCTTCCTCCTACGTCAGCCGACTCCTCCTGCTGAGCTGCGTTCCGATTTCCAAGGTCACTAGTGGACTTGGGCCTCCTTAAACAGTGCTGCACAAGAACCCAATGCCAAATGGAGGAAAGAAGTAAGTCCTCCCAGTTTCTCCAAGATAAAGCTTTTTTATTATTGCTATTAATATTAAATATAGGTCTCATTCATACAGTGTATGAGTAGGATCATCATTTGGACAATGTCCACAAGGACCAATTTTTAAAACATGTTCTTGTGTAATGGCTGAGTAGTCTAGTGAGGTTTGTCCTTTATTTTCAATATTTGATAAACATTTGATGTTGAAAACTTAGGTGATAGATGCTTGTATATGAATGTGTTGTAATAAAGTGAGGTTTTCTTGATATATATTTATTAAAATGATCAAAATTCATTAAGATTGTCTTATTTTGATGATTATCGGCTACGTTTCTCTTTTCCGTACCTTTTCCTCCTTTAAAAACCTCAGGCTGTCTAGAAACCATCCTGGGCAGCGGCTACGCGGGAGTTTTTCCCTGAGGAGATGACAGGTGTTTAAGAATGGTCCAGTGTGTAGGTTTAGATTTCTGCGGATTAAGAGTCCAATGGTAGTCAATGATGTCATTGGGGGAATCAATAAGGTTTTATCTTAAAGAACCTAAAGACTTCAGTTTTTGCAAAGTGTCTGGGGAAAAAAATAGCATAAGATGAATCTATAAATACTGAATCCTAGTTCATTCCTGCAGGAAGTGTCAAATTGCCAAGATGACCCACGCCTAAATGGTTAGAACAGCTGCAGATGAACGCTAGTAGTATTCCATGCAATTCTCTATTAATGTTATTCTTGGAGGCTAATATTTTATTTGAAGAAAGGGGAAAGCTAGTTGGAAGCTAATTAATTTGTCAAATGTAGCATTCTTATTATGAGTGTAATACATAATAGAGATTTAAATATGAAAGAAAGGACTTATTCTTTTGCTTTGTAAAAGCCCAGCATTACCAGATGTTTTTCTTAATGGCAAATCTGTAAAGGATGGAGCTGGTGATTTTCCACAGCACTCACCTGAGCTTCGGGCTCACGCATCTGCTCAGTAGAACCCACTCGAGCCTCTCTGCAGTAGAAACAGTGCTTTTGAATCCAGCAGCATGAAAATGTGTAATTCTTAGTTGCCAAGTTTTGATTTCTAGGATATTTCCAGCATACTAACGGGAATACTTTGTTGTCACCAAAACAAAAAAAAATTTCATAAACTTCCATCTAAATGACAGAAACATTTCTGTTGTTGGGATCAGAGCCTCGGGGCCTCCTATGTGCGTGCGTTGTCATTTCTGCCCAGGAGATACCAAGTGCGGTTTTTCCAGAATGGCCAAGGCGCCCCTTAGTAGTAAGTGAAGTGTCTGAACTCGGTTCTTCTATAGTTCAGCCTCAGAGAGTGGAAAAGCTAAGACACCCCCTCGCCTCACACTGCTGTCTCCCCACTTGGAAGTAGCACCTTTTCTCATTGCTGTGCTCAGCTTTGAGGAAAGCCTGATGTGGCAGAATCCAGACTTTTAAAAGTTAAATGAGGAGAAATCTTCACTTAAGAAAATGGCCTCGCTCCTCAAGAGTGCCTTTAATTGCTACTCCCCTAGGCATCTAGGTGCACGTCATTAGCCCAGTCCTTAACCTTTATCTCTGGTCCTTCCTCTCAAAAAGTGGGTGGTGTAGAAGATGGTCTGTAAAAGCACTTTGAAAGGACAAAGGTAATCATCATTGTATGCTTCCACTCTAAAAACCCCATTATTCTACACTTCACCTTGAAAGGGGTCCTGGAAACAAGATGGCAGGGCCAGGGACCTGGCAGAAAGGGAGGAAAGGTCAAGATAGCTGGCAGTGACTATGTGATAGTCAACCATTATGGTGAAGCATCTTTGGCATGATCTTTTAAGACAATACAAATTGAGACCGTTTTACTTGCTACTCCGTTAAAGAAATGCTGGAGCAAGTGAACAAAGGTATGTACTTTTAGAGCTCATAGACAACTCCGCCAAAGCATTGCTACCCACCCCTCCAATCATGAACTTGCGTTGCAGCCCCACTGGACAACTTCCTCTCCGCATATCAAGAGGAGAGCCCAGAACACCTTGCAGAAGACATGGGCGTTGCCAAAGAGATGTTACCCTCACAGTAAATATCACACAAGGACATAAGGATTCTTATGTGACACGGCTAGGCTTTTACACTGCTCAAATTGTGAGCAGGAAATGTTTTTGAAGAGAACTACTTGTTCCAATCCATTTTTAGGACAGTCCCTTAAACTTGGAAGTCACAGTTAAGGTGCCCACATCCCCGCCAATTTCAAAAACAAGGATTCTGCGTGGGATTAACAATGACAGTTTAAATTACATGACGAAAAGAATGAAATCACTATTTAGATAATGAAACAAATAATGTATGGTTTCTAGTAATGTATTTTCAGATAGCTGTGTTTTGATTCCATGGTTTAAAATCCATTCATCAGGTGTCTTTTAAGTTACTACGTGATGCCCACGGCACTTTCTCTGAGTTACGGTGGACAAGGAAGGTATATTCTCTTCACATAGCTAAAACTTCTCCATTTTCTGTGATATAGCTACAAGAACTAGGGTCAAACAGTTACTAGTCTAAAGACTGTTTCCAGCCCTGTGTACATGCTGTCTTTCAGCCGGGAGAACTCACTTAGGAAAAGCACTTGCAAAAATGTAAGTCATGAACACTTGAATCTCGCATCCTGCCATAAAGTGCATCAGCAAGTGAGTTTAATAAAACATGCTGTTTAAAATAGTCTGTAATTTCCTGTTTCTGCATTTCCCTTCAGTATCTGTGACAGGCTGAAGAGCGATGGCTAAATGGAGGGAATTTACACAAGCTAGTCTGCTGCTGTTTGCAAACCACCGCCATGAGCTGCATATTCTTTGGTAAACAGTTCCCTGGTGGGCTCTCTATGGTTCACGGTTTCTCCCTCGGTGTAGGTCCAATTTGTTAATTTTGAAAATGCAAACTACTTCTTCCTAGACTGGAAACACCTGCTTTTGACCACAGTGAAATTGATAGAATGTATGGAGACGATGAGTCATTTCTCATGAAATTTCCCATGTTTTTCAACCCCATTTTTATAGCTGGTCCCTTGATTTCAAATGATAAAATCTTATAAAATGACCCACCTGGGGAGGGATGGGAGAACACACACAGAGAAGAATTTGTAGAGACGTAAGCTGTAGGTTTGCTTCCTGCCAAGATCCAAGACAGTGGGCACATAGCAGACTTCTGGGGAGGATGGCCATGGCCTTTGGCAGGCACTGCCTCCATCCGGGTGGCAGCGGCTGAGTCCAGGCTCGGGCCTGTGATCCTTTGCTGCCCCCTCTGACTGGTTGGCTCACACATGAGCCCAACCTGGGTACTTCTAGACGTAGTGCTCTTCCTGTAGATGCCTCCTTAGCAATTGCAATGAGCTAAGCTCAGATATGACATAATGCCTGTGTCCTGGCAATCAAGAAGTGAACAGATATCTCTGAAATGTGCCTGGCACAACACTCAGTCACCTGTGCCACCCTCAAAGCTCATGAAACCCCTGAGTGCATGGTAAGGAAGAGAGGGAGAATCACGGACTACAAGGCAAGGGATCTGAAGCAAGAGATTGGGAGTTGATCTCCGATGGAGTAGAGTGGAGGAAGTGCAGAAACAGAGTTCCACATGCATTACAGAGTGAATTCACTTTCTTTAGGAGAAAGTCTAAAGATTAAAAAGGAAAGAAGACTTTGTTTTTGGTCAGACCTCTTTATAGACACAGTAAAAACCATTTCAGGGACTAAAGTTTTTCCTTTATGCTTTTGCAGGCAGAGAGAAATGGCTGCCCTTACTGGGAGCTGCGAGGGTTTCTCACTGTTGTTCTCCAAGTCCTTAGATGCTGTGTTTTTCAATGAACCCACCAAAATATCTTTGTGATTATGCATAGGCCTTAGCCCAAGGCACTTCTCTCTTGTTCAGCTCAGGCTCAGCAAGTGGGGGTTTCTCTGAACACAGCAGAGGCTTAAGAGTGTAGGGTTTGGAATCACACAGGTGAGACACAAATTCCCGTTCTGCCACTGTAGCTGTACATCCTTGGCCTTGACCAACGAGCCCTTTAACTCCTAAGATCTTGGTTTCCTTGGCTGTACAATGGGGTGCCCACTTTGTGAGTTGTCTGGGTACACGTTACATGTGTGCAGTACAGGGAGTCCCTGGACACCTTGAAGGACAGATGATGGTCCCAGATCCTTTTTTTTTTTTTTTTTTTTTCGTGGAAAGTATTTAGCCTCCTGGGTTATGTACAGAAAGCTTGAAATAGGAGGGTAGGGTCAAACCTGGGGGCCCAGGACCCTAAGACAGCTATGAAAGCTGTCATGACTATTGATATCCCTGGGGTATTTTTAATATTTCCAAAAGCTTACGGGAAATCATAAAATTTCCTGAAAGCAGTTGCTCAGGCAAACCCATGTCAGATTTCTTTACCTTTGGCTGGAATTTAATCAGCCTGGGCTAGCACAAACCAAGAAGACACTGTTACTGCGGGAATGAAGGCACTGCTTTTAAGAAATACAATTTATTTTACAGCTAGAATCTCTCAGAACATTGGCTATGTGAAAGGAATAAGAGGTGTCCCTTGCAAGAGAAAAGTTTAAAACCACTTACCTCTGACTTACCCCCAGGATTGGCCAAAGTTCAAGTTTAATTTAATTACTATATTGAATGATTCTCTTAGACTTTGTTTTTACTCAGAAAAAGTACAGAATGAAGTAAACAAATATCGCACAAACATTATTCCCAGTGTTCCTATAGTTGATAAACGTGGCCAAAGCAGAAATGTCTGTATAATTATAACTTTGAGGCCATGGCCTATTGTAAAATAACTACCATACAGTTTCCATTTATAAGGTCCAAGTTTAAAAAGCAGATCAGCTAGGGTGTGGTTGACCCTACCGCAAAATCTCATCCCTTTCTTTGCTGCATTTCAACTCAGAGCCCAGCCCCGGCTGGTGTGGCTCAATGGACGAGGGCCTGCCTGCCAACCAACTGGGACACGTGGGAGGCAACCAGTCGGTGTACCTCACACACTGATGTTTTCTCCCTCCCTTCCCCTCTCTAAAAGTAAATAAATAAAATCTTTAAGAAAATAAGTAAACTCAGAACCCAACCAGTGGCTTCAAAATAGGATTCCATGAAAAAAATTACATTTCCCTCCCTTAATTTTTCAAGAGTATATATTTTTCCATAAGGTGAGGTATAGCTGTAGTGATGCTTGCTGATTGGTAGGTCTGAAATGAGAACCAAACAGAGCCATACGGTTTGAGAAAGAGAAACGGACACCAGAGCGCAATGAAAGGAAATGCAGCGTCGTGCAGTGATGCTTCCAGGACCCCTCTGCAGCAGGTTTTCCTCTCACCCTGTCCAGCTCTAGGGTCTTGTGGTCGGCACCAGTAGTTGCATTTGGGCCAGCCGGGAGGCCAGGACACCTCAGCCTACACAGGGAGATCCAGGCTAGCCATCTCCAGACCCTTGTCCTCTCTGTGTTGGAAACTCAGTAGCTGGAGTAGATTTTTTATTTTCAGGTGGGTAGGATTCCAACGAGCAAGGAGGATCAGTTAGAATTCTCAGCCAGTCCAAGCTGAACCTAGCTGGTTTCAGCCAAGGCGATGTAATGTACAAGGGACGTGAGGGATGGAGGGCCTCTCTCTGGAAACAGGATTAGTCTCCACACAGACAGAACCATAAAGAAATCCCGGGGCCGTCTTTCCATCTGGGTGTTAGAAGGGATGAATAAATAAACACAGGCTAGGAAGAACCCTGGGATGGCACTTGCAAGAATTGATTGATTTCCAACTCTCACTCTCATTATAGATCAGACAAGGTTTAACTCAATCGTTCTAAAATTTTCGAACTTTTAACTTTTTTCTTACAGTTTATTGTATTGGTTTTTTGTCCAATGACTGCTGTTTTTTAACCACAAAATTATAACCAAGTTAATATTGAGAGCACTAGATTAGGAGTTAGGAGACAGGTTCTTGCTGCGCTCTCCCACCCACTGGCTGTCTAACCACTGACAAGCCCCGTAATGTTTTTGAGTCGTAATTTCCTCTCTGTCAAATGATGAGGCTGCACCCAAAGGGCCTCTAAGATTGATCTCTTTGGGCCCTAACATTCTAACACGGATCTTTCTAAAGATTTTTCACTTGAATTATCTACACGTCATCTTGTCCTTTCTTCTCCCAGAAAGCCTCTTTCCGCCACCCAAAAAAAAACAAAACAAACAAAAACAACCCTGAGAAATTGCTTCTGGAGATTTCTTAAAGAATGAATCTCTGAGTTTGAGATTCCCTTTCCCCAAGATCATTTTCTGCATATGGCTGCTAACCTATTGTCTGAAATGCATTCCTCCAGACAGGCCATACTCCCGGTGGTGTCTGGGTACAGTTACTCGCCCCCCCCTCCGTCTCTCATTAGCCCATTAGCTGAAAACATCCAGAGCCAGCCAGGCACAGCGCTGCTCCCCCTGGCACAAGATTGTCCTCCCCTTCAAGCAACCAGCCTGCCTGCCCCACACAGGCAGGAGATCCGAGAACCCTCTTCTCTCTCGTTTATGAGTAATAAAATAGCGGACTTTCCCCCTCTTTTTATGAAGACAGTTCTTGCAGCTGTTACTGTAACTGTTGGGTTTTTTTTTTTCATACAAGCCAAGATTATGGTCCCATAACCCAATTAGTGTCATTTGGTGGTGGTCCAAGTGCTTCCCCTGCACGAGTTTTAATTTGGGGATCCCCGGAGGCTGCACTCCACATCTGTAGCCGGCCTGTTCTTCCTCTTCCCTTATTTGCTCGAGGTTTATAGGAGGATTAGCTGTGTGGTCTGGGAGGCGGCTGCTTCTCTTTCATCCGCACTGCTCTCCAGCCGCCAAGGAGCCTTTTACTTTTCATCAAGCCCTGGCACCTGGAGGGCGGGCAGCCGGGGCGATGGAATGAATCAGTGGATGCCCTGCAGACCTGGGGTGGGGGTGGGGGGGCGCGGCCCTGCAAGAACGGGGGAGGGGAGAGGGGAAGAAGGCTGCTTATTGGGCGGCTCGCCACCCCGCCAGGCTGGGCCAGGCTGGGCTGGGATCGGGGGCGCAGGGCGAGGAGCCCCCCGCCACCCCCGCCCCGCCCCCAACTCCCTGGTTGACGAGGGCTGGCAAGGGCTCGCGGCGCTCATTGTGCAGGCAGCTGGCACCAGCTGGGAAGGGGAATTAGCATAACAAAGAGCCAGAGCGAGCGCAGTGCAGCCCGGCGGGGGCTCTGCGGAGCGCCCGGAGCTCAGAAGAGCCGCAGAGTCATGGGCTGCAGCGCGCCCTGAGCCTTCCTGGCCGGAGACTCTTGGAGCGGTAGGGCCCTGGCCCACAGCGGGCCTCTCCAACGACCCGGGGTCTCCTGAGGTCCGACCTCCGGGCTCGCCCAGAGGAAACAGTGGATGTGCGTGTTGGTGACAGCGTGAGTGGGCGTGTGCGTATGGATTGAGTGTGGATCCCTCTGAATGTGCATGCGTGTGTGCAGGGGCGCGCATGTGACTGAGTCCGCGGACATGTGAATGTGGTGTGAAGGGGCCACCTGCAGACTGCAGGAGACCCACCGGCCCCCCCCTTTGTTTATTCCTTCCCCAAAATGGGGAAAGGCATCACTAGTTCTCAACTTTGGCTGTACCTGGAGAGCCTTCACCTAGCAACCAGACCATGACCCCACCTAGAGACTCGCGAGTAAGAGGCCTGGGTTTAGGGCCTCGAAGACTGTCCTTCGCCACCATTGGCTGAGGCCCAGTGCATGTTCCTCCGACACCAGCGCTGGTCTCAAGCTTTTGAGTGGGCGACTTCACTTCCATGACTGCATATCATCCGTATGGCTGCCCCGTGGGGAGAAAACTGTCGGGAGACTAAGATGGTTAAGTGTCACAAAAGGTCACAAAGCTAGTAATTTGGCCGACCGATTTGGAGCCCAGGGCTGTGGGACTCAAAGCCCACGTTCTTTCCATTTTAATAGTTTACAATTTAAAAACACCGCAGTTTAATCCATTGCCAGACCTCAAACTGACCAGGTCCCAGGAAGGACCCTTGGGAGGACTGCAGGGGAGGAAGGTCAGGGCGCAGAAAGACCCAGCACGAGATGGCAGGCAGGGCCCAGACGACGTCCCTGGAAATTAATGCCGAGGCCTCTCAGCCATCTGACTCGTCTCTCCCCTCCCACGCCTCCAACGGCAACAAGGTCAGGGCCCAGACTCCTCCCTACAGGGTGGGAAGTTGACAGCACAAGCCGTTCGCTGTCACCCAGGAGCTGTGGGTAGCTGCACAGCCAGGGTGGAGTGAGCAGGAGGCAGGAGGAACAGCCGCAGCCGGGGACCAGGAGCCTAGGGGACCTGGGAACCGGGGGGCTGGTGGACAATACCCCTGCGCCTCCTGCCTAGCGCCTGGGTCCGCCTGGCTGCTCTGCGCCGGCTTGTACTTGAGTGTCCCCCCGAGTCTCTGAGGCTCCTCACCCGTTATGCGACAGGAATCCCTTGCCTATGCTGCCTGCGCAGCTCTCCCGAAGAGGGAGAAGAGAGCTAAAATGAGCTACGAGGCTCTGCCAGCCCCAAGCTCCCTCATTAACCAGAGGTGTGTGATTGCGTGAGTGCCGGCTGCTTCAGGCCTAGCAGCTCCGAGCTCTAGAGGGCGGAGACCTCTGAGGTCACGCGGAGGCCCAGGGAGACGAAGGGAGTCTTGCACAGCCCTCTCTGCCCAGCCAGCTTTGCTCTGCCTGCACCAGGTGCTCTGATGGTCAAACCCCAGTGCTTACTTAGGGGGGACCGCATCCTACAAGAACACCAGTGCTGGGGAAAGGAACAACCCTGGGAATGTGGGCAGCGTCTGGTCCTGGAGGCGCCCTGGAGAGGGACAGGGCTGAAACCTGGGCCCCCAGCCTGAGTGCCACCCCGTCTGAGCTCAGGAATGGGTTAGGTGAGTGGATGGCCCCATAGGGCTGGTGGTGGCTGCTGTTATTATTATTAATAGTTCAGAATTCTCCTAGGTTCTAGCAACTGTGTTCATTCTCAATAAATGGTTTCTTAATAATCATTTTAATTAGCAAAAAGGCTGTCTTATTAAAGCTAATTAAAGGCAATTTGGGAACCTTATTTTCATACAATCATAAAATTAGAGAAACAAGAAGCTGGAGAAACGGGAACTCTCAGACTTTCTGCAGAGGGGGCAGGGAAGAGCTGGGCAGGGAGACCATAGCCCCAGGCCAGGCCTGCAGGTAGGAATGCCCGGATGGGGGCAGCCTCAGATCCTGCTGGGGCGGGACAGCTGGAGGGAAGGCTGTTGTTCACATCCTCCAACGAGAGTCTCAGAGTCACCCAACGTCTCCCTCTGTTCCCACAGTTAGTCAATTCTCTCTCTCCAGTTTTCTGGAAATTGCAAGTGCATGTCCATTGGAGACTTGACTTGCTGGACCTCACTCCTTCCCAGAAGCTCCCTATCTGTCCCCTTGCATTCCCTCCCCCCTCCATACTGCCGCTGATTGTCCTGAAGCACCGGCCTAACAGGTTTGTTTTTTCTCTCCTCATTCCCCAGCCTTCACTCCTGCTGTTCCCTCAGCCTGGAAAAACCTCTATCTCCACTCAGGCAAAGAGCAACTTCCTCTCAAGGTCACTTCAAGGTCCGCATTTTGTAAGAAGCCTTCCTGGCTACTCTACACCTGTTTTATGGTCTATAAAATATAATATCCCCCTCTCTATAATGACTTTTTAACACACACACACACATATGTATTCTTTTTTTAGAAAGGCCATGTGAAGTAGGGATTAAACATGGGTTTTCAAATCAGAGACCTCAGTTACAATGTGGGCTTCTCATAATTTTGTGGCTATGGAACAGTGCTTAATGGGCACATACCATCAATGTGTTTTCTAACAAATGACTTGACTTCCCTAAACTCTGGTGTCCTCCTCGAGAGTAAGGTGAGACTCATGGCAATACCTGCATCACCAGGTTGTTAAGGTGTGGAAGTAGACGGTGCATGTAAGAAAGATGCTTTACACAGCGCAGGCATATGATACCATGAGTTCTGTGTTCGCGGTCCTGTTGGCATAGCGGACAGTTCAGGGGGTGTGAGCAAGCGCACCAGGAAGAGAGAACCCACAATCAGTCAAAGGGATTCCCTGGTGGCCTGAACTGCCGCCACCCTCATCTTTGGGGATTTCGATGTCTCCATAGTGGCCTTCTTCCCTCCCTCCTCTCCAGGGTCCTTTCAACACCAGGATCAGGACTCTTCTTTGGAGTTCATGGGACAGTGGTTCACAGCCACATACTTATCATAAGTATCTAGCCGCAGGACTCAGCACAAGGAAGACACTGGACAGGGGTTCAGCTCCTTGCCTTCTTGCTTTAAGCTTCTCAGCATCTCTCTATCCTGAGCAACACTCCCTATAAGCGGAGCCATTCTGGCCAGAACCTAACAGGTTAAAAGAACTCTCCAGTAACACCAACAATTCTTGCCTGTCCTCGCAAACACAGGTTGGGCCGCATGTAGATTTAGCACAGCAGGCCTTGTGCCTTTGTCATCTGTTGCTAAGTCCACGAAACAGTGAGTGGTAATGAACCAGCAGCTCCCTCCCTTTGGTCCACCCCTGCGCCCCCGCTGGATGAAGTTTAACCACGGCAGAACTGACCGCAGAGGAAAGAAATGAACGGATCCGTGACATCCTAGTGTTTTGCTGCCTATTCTCAAAGTAATTGTTTAAGTAGGGGCCTCTGCCTTGATAATAACTATCATCAGGAGACCTTATGTTTATTAGAGTCTCCTCACCAGAAGGAAAGGCGAACCTCTGACATTCTGATCCTGATAAGCAGCACTCTTTCAGAGGCTGTCATCAAAGCGGAAGCGGCACACAAATTAAGCAGCAGTCCCTGCATATCAGACACAGTGCATTTTTTTTTTCATCTTGCCAAGAAAGTGCCCTACTTCCCACCCCTGAGCATCAGCGGCTGGGTTAGCCCCACCACAGCTTCCGGTGGGGCTGGGACTACCCAACAGGTATGATTAAAGCTCCCCATGATACAGCAGAGGCTGAGTTTTCAAGGAGATGGAGGGAACCTCACAGGACCCCTGGGGCAGGACACAACACTGTTCCTTGGAAAATTCCCTTTAAAAAAGTTGTCATGAAACCCAATTAGCCAGCTGGAAGGCCAGCGTGGGCAGCCCTCCTCGGGGGTAGTAAATGATAGAACACGTCCTGTGTTGGAAAGGGTATCTTGATTCTCTGAGCTGCGAGGCCGTGACAAGCCTTCCTGGCAGGAAGACACATGGGCCGCCCCCAGTCTTTCTCCCCCACCCCCCTCCCTGAAACCTCAGTGGGTCCAGCAGGGAACATCTCCTAGACAAATGTGCCAGAGTCCTGAGGGCTCCTGCTCCCTCCCCTCCACCAAGAGCCACAAGATTATCAGCCTGACCCTGAGAGTGAGGGAATACAGGGGCTTGTCTTTAGGGAATAGAGCGCTGGGCTGGGTGTCAGGTTCAGTTCCAGGTCTGGCTCCCTCTCAGATAAGCTCTTCAGAGGCTCCTGTTCCCCGCTGAAGTTCATGGTGAGGGCTGTGAGCTGGGCATAGTAGGCCCTCCCTCACTGGTCCTGTCTGCAAAACTGACAGCCTTGGGCGGGCTCTTTGGTGACATTTACAGGACCAGCACTGTTCAGTAGAAATAGAATATAAACCACATATGTGGTTTCAAATTCTCCAGTAGCCACATTATAAAAATAAATTCAAATAAACAAGCGACATGACTTTTCATAATACATTATATTTAACCCAATATACACAAAATATTATCACTTCAACATGTAATCAACATAAAATTACGAATGAGGTATTTTTATATTCTTTTTTGTTTTGAATTAAGTCTTTCAAATCTGGTGTGGATTGTAGACTTACAATACATATCACTTAGGGCAAGACACATTTCAGGTGCTCAGTAAGCACATGGGTCCAGCGGCTACCGTATTAGACAGTACAGTCCTGGACCCTTGGCCCAGGCCATGGCCTGGCTGTGGATCTCAGCCTGGCTCTTCACCATTCCTTGTACAGGAAGACCTGCAAGTCCCACCTGCCTACAACATCCCTGCCCCTCCCTGCTGTCTAGGTGCCATGTTCTTGCATCTTGGGGACACTCAAGCCCAGCCCTCTAGTTCAAGGCCATAGGACCACAAAAAGGCATTGGAAGCTGTTGCCATTCCCAGAAATTGTCCAGTAAAACTCCCAGGCGCTTGAGGGTCTCGGGGTGGCCTGGCTGCGGTCCAGTCTTTTCCTCCTGGCATCATCCCCACCCCCTAGCAGGGATGTGTGGGGCCATCCTACAGTGAGCAGTGCGAGGGCTGGGCAGGCAGGTGGGGGAGGGGCTGCAGACAGTAGTGTTCCCAGGGTGGCAGCGCCTTTGTTGAGAACAGAGCGGTCTCTAATCCTCTCTGCTACCAGAGAGGGAGGATGTGGTTGGCAAGTAAAGTCTTGTCTGGAGAATACTGGCAGGAAGGTGAGCCACATGCTCGAGTAACCACGGACTCCACCACTCCCCTCCTTTGATGTAGCGCCTCGCTTCTGTGCCACGCAGGCCAGGTCAAGCCTATGACAGACACAGCCCGCCCCTGGCAGTTGAGTGTGACTGGGTGTGTGTGTGTGAGTGTGTATCCTGGATCCTAATCAGGCTGCCCATGCATCCCTCATCTGAGAGCACCCCTGGGCCCTGCATTCACATATTCTGAGCTCTGAATTGAGACCGGAGGTCTGAGAAATAGGAGAGGGAAGGAGACGGCCACAGGGCTGGGAGTGATGGCGCTGCTCACACCCCATCTGTCCTCCCTCCCTTCCTGCCGCCTTGTGAAACAGAAGTGGATGAAGGAAAAATGTGACCGTTCCTAAAGAGGCAGTCTGAGAGATGGCCCCAGGCAGCCGCAGTCTGTGTGTGGAAGGGAGGAAAACTCTGAGGGAAGTGGTATTCACGGGCCTGGACTGTGGAACGCGGTGCTGCCTCAGTGCGGCCCCACGAACGGGAAGAAGGCCAAGTGTTGGTGAGAGGCCATCGGCGGGGGCCAGTTCTCCTGCCACAAACTCTGTGAACTCTGACTTGATGTCAGCACCATCCCCTAGACGTTAGAAAAGGGAAAGCTAAGCTGGTTAATTGATCTCCCCCATTTATAAAACACTTTATAACTTACAGAACCTTGTGCCTCTATCAGGATATAATTCTCCTAACAGTCCTGTAAGGTTGGCGGGGCAGGTATCATTATCCTTATTTTACAGTTGAAAAAACTGTGGCTTGACAAAGTGGAAGGCTCCTTCAAGGAGGCAGAGCCAAGATTAGCAGGCCGACAGGCCTTTCCAGCACATAATTCTCCAAAGTCCTCGCTCTTGGGGACCTTAGAGGAGGCATTTTCTAAGTTTGGGATATTAGAGATCTTCGGGAGTCTGATTAAAACTTTGAGCCCTCTCACCAAAGAAATGAACTTTAAACTGTCCACACCCCCCTTAAAATTTTACGGAAAATATAGTGTGTGCAATTTGCAGGAGGAGGGGTGAGGACAGGGAGAAAGTGGACCCGGTTTTCAACAGAGTCTATGACATCAAAAGGTTAAGAATTGGTGAGCTGGTCCAACTCCTTCATATAACAGATAAGGAAACTGAAACGGATAAGGAAAATTCCCAGGATTCCTTGCCTCAGGGTAGGGGAGCCCCCAAATTTGTCAGATATATGTATATCTATATACACATTGCATGTGTATAGATCTCTATCTACCTATATAAACATAGGCACACATATACTATTCTGCAAGTATACACTACATGAACACGTTTCATTTAGCATAGTAATCATGCTTCTCCAAGAGTCTTGGAGGTGATTTGAGGTGCTGAGGAAGATATTTGAAGCTCATCCTTTGGTTTCTTAAAACCTCAGCTGCATGCACTCTTAGGCCCTTAAAGCTTTTAGGAGCAGAAGGTGGCAAATATCTTGGTTTATGTGAGACAGGCCTGATTTATGCCTGTGGACTCTGCATAATCATTAATAACATCCCCTTCTCTCTCCAAAGTGTCCCCATTTAAATGATAAATCATATGGCCAACTTATTCTTGGGGGACACCCAATGGGCCTCTGGCATCTAGGATGTGCAGACAGAGATGTCACTGCAGCTATTGATGCCAGTGGTTGGGGTTGAATTCCCCAGGGAAACCTGGGCAGTCAGTTGATTTGTCTTTATTCTCATGCTGTCTGATGTTGGACATCCAGGCCCTGCCTCACCACCCCCGGTCGGTCATCCCAAGTTCTGCTCCCTAGAAACTAAGAATGCACAACACGCAGGCTTGCCCACTCAGGCTTGTCCTGTTGTCCTTGCCCAGCCATGGCCCCCCAGCTGCTCAGAACCACCCCCTCCAGGAATCATTTCCCACCCCATCCCTCCGTCAGCATGGAACAAGCCCAGTTGTTCCATGTCCTCACTGGGCTTGACAGGCACTGGAGCCTGTTGTCATGCTGATTTTGCACAAATCTGTTACCTGTTTCTTTCACTATCGTCTTGCCTCCCTCGTTAGACTAGAGACTACAGGGCTTGGGTCTCCCCCATCAAACTGGGGTCTCCTAAAGGCAGGGAAGGGAACAGTCCCCCCTATCAAATAGGAGTTCCCAAGGACAGGAATTGATCAGGAAGACAAAGATTTCATCTCCTCCTTGCTGCTGCCTTATCTTCTGAGTCCGTAGTCACCTCCAAGGTTCAAGGAAAGTTATGAGGCCCATTCTTCTAATTCCCCACCCAGCTGGGCAGGGAGGAAGGGAGATACTTGTCCCTGCTACTCCCCCTCAAAGCAGTTCTGATTTTTCCAGTCTGCCGGGGCCTCCAGGCTGCAGAGCGGACTCCTGCTTAATGAAGCGCTTTCTCCATCTGTGGTCTGGCCCTCCTGGCAGCTCCAGCTGCCTGGGGCCTGGCTCTGGGGAAAGCGGTGGAGAAGTTCCCTCATCCCTGGCCCCAAACCCCAAGCACACACCAGGGGATGCACTCCCCCACGGCCAGCCCTACCCCACCCATTTTAGGCTAATGAGATCCAGACTCCACACCAGAGCTGCTCTGACTGGGTTGACCTATTTAATTAAAACAGCAGCTTCCAAAAATGGAGGTTCTGCTCCAAGGCTCTGCCCCTGGCCACAGAGACAGACTCGGGCTGTCTCTGGCCAGCTTGGACTTCGGCATCCTTCTCAGTCCCCGACTCTCTTCTCTGCCTCCCCCGTCCTTCCCTCTCCTCCTTTTTCCAACATCTGTGTCCAGAAAGGAAGAAAAACCCTGTTTGGACTGGCCTCCTTCCATCTGTCATTTTTTTCCTCTTTCAAACGTCTTGTCTAAAGCAGAGTCAGTTACATAAACATTCTACCTCTTTCCATAAATTGGCCACAGTTTCTGAACAATAGAGTTACTGTGAAGGGGAAGAGGGAGCCCAAGGCCACACCCCACAAGCGCTGGTCCCCCAGCCAAACAGAACCAGAGACTTATTCTTTGAAAGAACCAAAGAGGAAATCCAAAATCTTCAGGCGAGACCTTTCTGTTGTGCTTGGAACAGTTTCTTCGCCAGCCCCCCTCTGGCCCTGCCCTCTCACCGCCCTCCTTCCATTTCTTTAGCTTCAAGCTGTTTGAGCTGATGCCCAGTTTCTGTTTTTTTTCTTTAACGGCCTGACAGTATGTGTCAGTGTGCGCCCCTGTCCCCAGGGCAGAGTGTGTGGATGACGGAGTTGGTGGTGGCTGTGGTGTGTGTGTGTGTGTGCGTGCATTTTCGTGGGTGTGTGTCTTCTGGCACAAGTTTTAGAGGCACGCCCTGAAGATTTTGTTGCCTTTTTCTTTAAATAGAAACAGCTGGACCTCACTAATTCAGACCAGTTGGAGAAAAGTCCAGAGGGGAAGAAAAAACAAAGTCTAACTTAACCGAATATGTTGAAACTTGGGCCTTCTCTTTCTCCCAAGTTCATCCTGTTACTGGAACTGGACTAACCATATTGGCAGATATGGGCCTGCCAGACTTGCTTCATGTATAGGCAAAGACTGTCATTAGCATCCTTTTGAGTAGCTAATTAAATGTGGGGGCTACACGAGGTGTAAAAACACATTTGTTTTTAATAGTTCAGAGATCTTCGACATTAGTAGCACCTCTCATTGACTGAGTGAGCTATCTTAGCCAGAACGTGCTCTTCAAGGACAAGTTCTATATCTTGATCAATTTGCTGTCCAGTGTCTAATGTAGTAATTGTGCAAAATACATTGTGAATAGCGGATGGATGGGTGAATAGATGAATGTGCAGGCAGACAGACAGATGGACGAATGGACAAATGGAGTGGGTGGGTGACTGAATGGGAGGATGAGTGGTTGATAAATGGATAGATAGATGATGGATGGGTGAATGGGTCGATGGTGAAACAAATAAGGCAGGAATGGAGGGCTGGGAAAGAGCCTTGGTAGGGGAAGTTTAAAGGAAACTTCTAATAGCCTCACTCATCCTGATGAGTGGGAGAAGTAGCAGAGGTCTGTGTCGGAGCTGCAACATGGCAGCAAGAGCCTTCACACCAACTCCTACGGCAAGTGGCAGGAAATGGTGACAGTGGTGATGGTTGGGGGTGTGCTTGCGGCCGTGAGTGAGCGTAGAGAGTTCGTGTAGCACAGAGGTGAGGAAGGCTAGGACTGCAAGGGGTTGATGGGAGGGTGTAAGCACATGAATGAGTCTATGAGCAGGTCTGAGCCTGGAGGCAGATGTGGCTATGAAAGATGAAAAGACATCAGTATGTTATGAGTAAACAAAGGTCAGATGGGTGCTTATCAATTAAGATGCTTTGGTTGTGAGTAATGGAAAGTTTCATTCAGTTGGTTTACATCAGTAGTTCTCAACTAGGGATGATTTATCCCCTGGGGGACATGTGGACATGTTTTGAGACATTTTTAGTTGTCACAGCTGGAATGGGGGGTTGCTACCAATATTTAGAGTACAGAGGCCAGGGATGCTGTTCCATAGCCTACAACACAAAGGACAGCTGCCCACAGCAAAGAATTATGTGGCCCAAAATGTCAGTAGTGATTTGTTGAGAAATCCTGGTTTCAGCCAACAAGGAACAATTTATTGTTCTATCTCACAATCAGTTCTGGGGTTGGTTATTCCATTTACTCATTGAAGAGCTGTGTTCTCTTTATTGGTAGACTTTGCGTTAGCCATTAATAGGGTCTGTGTTCCCTCAGAGCCACAAGAGACTACAATGACTCCAAGTGTCACATCTTCACCCAAGAGCATTCATCTGTCCCTTTAATAAACTCAACTTCCCTTTCTGTCTCACTAGCCTTGTGTCCCAAGCCCATTTGTAAATCAGTTCTGGGCAATGGGATTACCATGATAGGTTTAAATTAATAGGGATCCCTCATGCCCACCTTCACACTGGTGCTGGGGTCTAAAACCTGAAGGAAATTTATATTCTATTAGAAAGAAAATATGCCTTCTAGAAAGGGCAGAGTGTGCCGCGTAGTTCATGACAAAATCTTCCTGGCTTCCCCGGGCTCATAAAACTGAGAAATGTGTTTCTGGCTCTCAAGGCTAGAGCCCGCAGCTCAGTTATCCACTTTGGATCTGCTCCCTGAGTCACTCTTTCCACACCCAGCAGATACTGCAGATCTTGCCTTTTCACTGTGCTCGGTCAGGGTGAAAGAGAGTGGTTGCTGCGGGACTGGAGCTCTTGGTCCCGAAGGGGAGATATTAGTCAAGTAATCTCATGGATGATATGCACTTGTAGACGGAGCAACGCCATGGCTAAAAAGTGCCTGGAGCTATGACAGCACATAGTAGGAGACCTTACGAGGGGTCAGGGGAGAGCCAGGGGAGACTTCCTTGATTGAGCTAAGATCTGAAGGATGAATGAAAATGAACAAGGTGAAAGACAGGGAGCAGAGCAGATTTCCCTGGGAGGGCGACCACATGTGTGCTGCCCTGTGTTGCAAGGAACACAGTTCAGTCCAGGAATCAGCAAAGGGCAGTGCCGTGCGGAGCGGAGATCCAGGGGAGGAAGGCATCGATTTTGAGAGGTTAGGCAAGGGCTATGTCTCCTAGGGCCTTGTAGCACGTGCTAAAGATTCCCACCTTGATCTCAAGAGCAGGGAGAAGTATTGAAGTGCACTACCAGGATTGCTTTGACCGTAGTGGGAAGGGCAAACTGGGGAGAAGTGAGATTCGGGAAGGTGGGGAGCGGCTGGGGGGTGGAGGCAGGTGAGCAGCGCGGTGGTTTAGACCAGGCTGGGATGAGGACGAGCAGCAGCTGTCAGATGAGGCAGACATGTGAGAATTAAAATGGGCGATACTTGCTGTGGGTCAGGGAAGAGAAGAAAGAGTTAAGAGTGTGTTCTGACTTTCTGGGTTGTGAAAATGCTAGGAAGGCGGAGATGTTTACTGAGAAAGAAACATCGGAGAAGGAGCAAACTTGGGGCAGAGTTTAGAGTTTAGTTTTGGACATGGCAAGACTCTAGTTCCTTTGAGACTTCTGGGTGGAGAGCATGAGCAGGCATCTCGATAAATGGGTCTGGAGATAAAAGGCCAAGACTTGGGTGGGCGTCTAAATGCAAGAGATGTCAGCATTCAGATGGCATACTCGTTGTCTATCAGTCAGTAACAGATTCCCTCAACCCTCAGTGACTTAAAACAACAACAATTTATTCTCTCTTATGGTTTGGGTGCTGTGGGACTTTGGACAGGGTACAGAGGGGTTGACCTTGTACTGTAGGGTCTGAGGCCTCAGCTGGAAGACTCAGTGGCTGGGAGCTGGAATTATCTGATGTTGATATTAGCTGTTGGCTGAGACCTTAGCTTAGCTGCTTAGCTGTTGGCTGCAACACCCACATGCGGCCTCTCCATGTGGCCCAGGCTTCCTTGAAACAGGATAGGTTGGTTCCAAAAGTGAAAATCCCAACAGAGAAAACCAGGTGGAAACTGTATGCTTGACATGACCTGAACTCAGAAGTCATATAGAGCCACTTCCACCATACTTCTTTGGCCAAGAGTGTCGTAAGCTGCCACCTAGACTCAAGGGGAGGCAACTCAGACCCCACTTTTCAGTGGAATAGTGTCAGTTAGGTTGTAGGGTATGAACATGGGGCGGGATAAATATACAGATGTGACAATCTGCCGAGAATGGTCGTTGGAAGTCATGGATAAGGCAGCCCAAGGAAAGAGAATATAAATGAGAAAAGAGCCTAGAAGAGGCTTGGAGGGCAGGATGAAGAAGAGGAGTATGCAAAGGAGACAGAGAAGGAGTGACAAGGAGGAAGGGGGGAAATGGGAGAGTGAGGTGTCACAGAAGCCACTGGAAGACACCTTACTCATTCATTTATCAAGCGTCTACCATGCCAGACTTCTCTAGGTGCTGGGAGTGTAGCAGTGAAGGCAAACCTCCTTGCCTTCATGATGATTGCATTCTAGGAGAGAACTATCCAATTAGTTGAGGACTGAAACATGTGCCTCAGATGTACGGACATGAAGATAATTAGTGACCGTCATGGGAATGGGGCAGAGGCCAGACTGGGGTGGGCTGAGGAGCAAATGTAAGACGTTAGGTTAGAAAAAGGTAGCTCTGCTTTTCTAAGGATGAAGATGGTGCCACAGAACCTCAGCCAGGGAATTTCATCTTCTCTGTTGCGTGACCTATTGCCAGCTGGGTATCTGCCTCGGCCCTTCATGCCCAGGGGCTCAGAAGTTGAAAGGGGCTCAAGCCCAGTTGTAACTGGCAAGGAACCTAAATGCATTTTTCCTGGGCTCCGCACAGTTTGTTCGGGAGGAAATAGTGTGCTGCCTGGGCAGCCCCAGCCCCCAAACCCAGATGTACTGGTCTCCTCAGAGGCTATGTCCATTCCTACCTTCCTGGTGGCTGCCCTTCCTCCGACCCTCCCTCCCTTCTTCCCTCCCTCCCTCCCCACTCTCCTCCCTTGTTTCCTTCTGTCCCTTCCTCCATGTCTCCTTCCCCTCCCTCCTTCCTCCTTTCCTCCTTTTCTCCCTCCCTTCCCCCTCTCCTCCCGCCTTTCCTTTCCTCCCTCCCTCCATTTCTCCCTCCCTCCCTTTCTTCCTTTTGTTTATAGCACTCACCATTTGAGGCCTGCTTTGGGAGTCCTCTCCATGAAGAAGCACCCACTCTAGCCTTCATGAATCCCCTTATCCACTAAAGTTCTGCCCAAAGCCTGGGATTGATTTTTCAAGAATCTGCTTGAATAAACGGCAGGAGAAACCCTCTCTATACTCAGGAAGCATCAGTGCGAGGATGGAGGAAGGAGGATATGGTTCACCATCCCCAGAAGCATACCCAAACCAGGTAAGCAGAACACACCAACTCACAGCAACAGCTGAACATGTCCATTTAGGTGCAGTGAATAGATACTGACTAAAAGATTGACTGGTGCAGCGTGGTCCTCTCTGACAGTATTTTTCCTAATAAAATGTCTTCAATCTGATGCCAGAGAAATACAAAGCATCACTTGTTAGCTGTATGACCTTGTGCAAATTGCATAACCCCTCTGAGCATCAGTTTTCCAATCTTTAAAATGGGAATATAACTCCCGCCACAGGGGATTGTTAGAGAAAGTGAACAAGGCCACGGACAGTCAGTCCTCATTCTTTGCAAAGCTCTGTATTTGCAAATCCATGTACTCACGAGAATTGGTTTGTAAACCCCATGCTTTCGGGACCATTCCTGGACAGGCACAAAGTGGCAGACAGTGTGAGTCACCGGATTATGCAAGTTTCCAGTTGAAGTCCAATCAGGCACACTCGGCCTTCTCATTTCAGCTGGACACTGTAGACAAGTGTCCTTTCAGTGGTCTATTTAGTGGCATGTTTTTGTCTTTTTTGTGCTTTTTGTTGGTGATTTCACTGTTTAAAATGCTCCCAAGTACAGTGTTGATGTGCTAGTGTTCCTGAGCACACTACGGCCGCGATGAGCCTTGCAGAGAAAACACATGTGTTGGATAAGCTGGGGTCAGGCATGAGTTATAGTGCTGTCGGCTGGGACTTCAGGCCGTGGGTTCAATGCTATCAGCCGTGAGTTCAATATATTAAGTCAGCTGAAGCACACATCAAACAAGGGAATGTACTGACCTGTCGACCAAAGTGTTGTGAGCAGGGGCTCCCAGGAACCTAACCCTGTTTTTCCCCAGGAGCAATGGTTCCGTATCCGCTAATTCAGGATCTGCTAATTCAGGATCCACAGCAACTTTAAGAGGAGCATGACTATCATGAACAATGAGAATCGGCTGTCTGTAGAAGCACCCATGCAGTGCCTGGTGTAGACGGGCATTCAGAAAGTGTCCACTCTGAGTCTCAGTGAGCAGAAGGCAGGAAGTGCTCCAGGCAGTGTATTGTCATAGTTGTTCATGCTTTGCCAGGAATTTGGTTCCTGCGCCTAAAAGGAATTTCTGCATGTCCCCACACCATCCTCTCTTGTCAGAGACAGCATGGCCACAGTGAACTGTGGCCACCCCTCCCCCGTTCTGTGGGCCCCTCACATAGCTGCCCCAGAGAGCAAGCTCTCAGCAGAGGCCATGTGTCCTCACAGCCTGGGAGCAAGAAGGGGACTACTCTTCCTCTCTCTGTGTTTTCTGACCTTTCCCTCCCTGTCCCAACTCTCTTGTCATTTGTTACTTCTACTTTTGTTGATCCTGGAGGAAGAAAAAAGAAGCAAAAGCCTTGTCTAGATCCAGGCTCCTTGCCAGGGTAACAGAGAGGATGTCCATAAGTTCCAGCCATGGGGCAGGTCTTAGGGAAAGGGCAAGAGGGACCCTGGCCACCAATTTCACCCCCAGAACAGGCCCTCCTGGATCTGGACACTCCTCTCTCCTCCCAGGTGGGGGTGGAAGCAGCAAGGAAAAGGGGAAGGGAGGAGAAGTTTCTCTACACCTGGGCCTGATTAGACTCCATTCCTGAGGCCCTCTGGGCTTGAACACTGTCTCCCCAGGCAGCCAATTGGAGGAAATCTGCAAACCTGTGCTGAGGCCAGGCTTAGGGAGGCAGCCCCAGTGGAAGGGGAGGGCTGTGGGTATTTGATCTTTATCTGAGCTCTCTCTGCCTCCAGGCCTCCTGCCAGCTCCCAGTAGCCCCCAGCCAGCATCCTCTAGGAATTCAGAGTCTGGGGATTGTATTACCTCCTGAATTCTATTAGCACAGGCTGGCTGGGGTGGGGAAGGGGGGAGCTACTCATTGCCTTTGGTGCCAGCAGCTGCTTTGGGTTGCTGGTCTCTGCTTTCCAGCTTTGACTCTCCCTCTGCCGCCATCTCTCCCGTTCTCTGCAGGGAAGGATGTGGATTACTTATATAAAGACTAAAAAAGACATGGGTTTTTCAGATGTTCACAGGAGAACAGATGTTAGCAATGACAGTAAAAACAGCAAAACTGTGGGCCAGGCACTGATTTTATTGCTTTGCATGTATCAGCACATTTCATTCTGAAAATGCCCCCATTTTACAGATGAGGAAACTGAGGCAGAACTGGATGACCTCAGGACACCGACGCCCCGTTTTCTCAGAACTACATAGAAGGGTTAGGTGAAGTGAATCTAAAGTCTCTTTGTCTCCAGTTTCTGTTGTTGTTGTTGGTCTCGTTCCATAAAAGAGGGGGAAAAGGAAGGAGAAAGAATTTATAGAGTTCTTACTACACTGGGTTCTAGAACAGATGATAAAGAACAATTTTTTCCTTTTTTTGTTTTGCTGGGTTCCACTTGCTAATATTGTATTACGGATTTCGCATCTAGGTCTATGAGAGATGTTGCTCTGTCCTTTCTTTGCTTGCCCTCATCTTTATCAAACCTGGGGTGAGGTTTTCAGTGGCCGAGCAGCATCAGTTGGGAAATGTTTACGTGTCTTCTATTTTTGAAAGAGCTTTTGTAAGATTGGCATTATTTCTCCCTTAAATGTTCTATAGCGTTTACTAAGGAAGCTATCTGGTCCTAGAGGTCTCTTTTTCAGAAGATTTTTAAGTATAGATTTGAATTCTTTAGCAGAGACAACACTACTAAGATTTTTCTATTTTTTCTTATATATACTTTTATAATTTGGGTCTTTGAGTGAATTTTGCCAAGTTCACCTAAATTGCCCCAGACCCCTTGTTTTAACAAACACAAGTTGCTTTCCTTTCTGTCTTTGCCTTTAAACTGGATAAGATTTAGTAATGGCCCTGACTTTGATGCAATAGTTGCTTACAAAGATGTTTTCTTTCTCTTTTTTTCTGATGACAATAGCAATGCTAGCTCACTGAAGATAATTTTGAAAATACACAAATGCATAAAGAAGAAACTAAAAATCACCACCCATCACACACTGTCCAGAACTAAATCATTGTTAATGCTCTACTCTAATTTTGTTTTACGGTAACGTATGACAAAAATGAATAATAATAAATATTATTTAACTGTACATGTACTAAAGTTTACCTTTTTAGTGTTTAGTCCTATGAGAGCATGAGAACCACAAGACAAATCCTAGAAGCACTACCCTCTCGAGATGAGTTCTCTCCCTTTTTGTGGGACGGAGTTCCTGGAAGTACAGAATTACCGCCATTCTCCTTAGGGAAGCAGCCCAAGCACTTTGCAGGCCATAACCAAATGTAGGTTGAATGTAGTCAAATGATGGTGGGCTCTGGTATGGGGATTAAATAGATGAGGGGTTTGTTTTTTTGTTCCATCCATCAGAAGGACTCTTGCATTTTGGGTGGAATTTGTAGATGGCTTGTCCCCTATCAGTGTCCATCATGATAAGTAGGGAAGCACCTAGGTTCCTAAGACCTTCACTGGCAGAGTCTCTCTTTGAACCAATAAAGTGGCCCCCATCGGCTGTGGGCTCTCAGGGAAGGCAACCTAGGGAAGGGTTATCCTCTAGGGATTCCTGAGGACACGTGACAAGGTACCATGCTAGTTAGTAAGGCTTGGGAAGATGCTGGACTGACAACCGTGGGGCTCTGCCTAGAATCATCTTTCCTCTTCCACTCTTGTCTACACGGAGAAGCACCCAGAGGCCAAAGCTGAGGTGGTATCTGGCCTTTGCAGGTACCTCACTCAGTCCAGATCCACAGCTGAGAAAGCATTAACGAAGGCATGAGATAACAACTCTCTCCCTGTCTTTCCCCATCAGCCTGTCTCACCTTTGCCTTTCTTTGCCAAAACAAATAATTTTTTTCAAAGGCCAGGAGGTTCCACTACTACGAAAGTAGCCTTCTTTCAGCGATATTTCATCAAGAGGATAACACATGTGTTTACCATGAGGTTTTTACTTCTGAGGAATGGATCCTGATAGTGAATCACTGGGTTCCAGGTTGTAAGAGGGGGAGTGGCATCTGGGCAGACCTGAGCCAGATAGGGGCGGGGCCCAAGTGGACCTGCAGTAAGGATGCTGGACATTTGAACTTCATAGTAACAGCCTTCAAATGCTAGGCGCATTTGTCCCCCAGAACATACTAGTGACTGTGTCTGAGAAAGGAGCCTGGGCGTGTTTCGTAGCAACTTCACATGAGGGACTGTGTTGTCGATCAAAGTCTCAGCCAAGGTAGCCTAAAAGGTTGGTACTTGGGGGGTGACTTCAAGGGAGTTGATAATCTAGGCATGGGAGGCAACCAAGAGATTTCTTCATCCAGTGTCCACAGACCTCCAAAGGGTTCTGTGGGTAGAGCTCTATCTCAGTAAAGTTGGTTTCCTGGGTAAACCTATGTGTTTACCTTATGTATTTGAAACAACTTTTCAAAAATAGGCTTCACTTGTCCCTCGAAGTGCTCTGTGATTCCAAAAGATCAAAACATTAAGAAACCAGTGTCTTTCTTTCTCTTTCCTTTCTTTTCTCTTCTCTCCCCTCTATCCCATCTTCAGTTTTCATAGCGGGGCGATTGTAAGACAAAAAAAAAAACAACCCAGCCCTCTGGTGTTAATACTGATCCCTTCTCAGAAAGAGCATACTTTGGATATGTTTGTTAACAAATGATACATACCTATCAGAAGAGGAAGGGGAGAAAACAAAGGACCCCATTCTCACTTTAGAGTTGGGAAGGTGTCCATCCTGTGCTTTCCTTGTATCCCAGTTCCCTCCAGAAAGGGCTCGAGGCACATAAACACATTTCAAGGTGTGCACACGTCCGTTGTGGGCATTTAGCAGCGGGATAGGGCGCACAACCGGTCCTGGAGTGCTTGCACCGGTCTTGCTCAGCTGTTGAAATCAGCATTAGCATTTGGCTCCGTGCCAGAAAGCCCCTTCATCGGAGCATATCTTGGAATCTAATAATAATCTAAGTGAGCATTTTTGTCAAACTTAAAAAGCCTGGCATAGTCTGTCCTTTAATAATCCTTTCTCAGAAAAAGGAAGCTGCTTAATAAATCTCAGTGGTAATGGATGGAACCAGTCAAGAGGAAGAAAGTTTATTTAATAGTCATTTGACTTAATTAGTCTTCAAAATGTTTTCTTAGAGAGGATTCAGACAATCCAAGCCTTTCTATGTCAACAATAATAAGAGAAGTGGCTTTGGAGTGCAGGTGGTAGTGGGGTCACTGAACAGAGCCTCCAGCTTCCAACTCCATGTACAGTTTGGCCTTTGGAATATTCATCACAAACAAAATGGTAAAACTTTGTCAGGCATTTTCGCAAATCATTAGGAATCAACTTTTCACTTAGTTCCCAAAATATATATTAGTCCTATAGTAGGCACTATCGGTTGCCCCAACATCCGTTTTCCATTCCAATCTTGGGGAAAAAATTCCCCAAGATTTAGCTGGGCACATGACCGCACAGCTAAAGCCACATTTTCAGCCTTTTTGGCAGCACGGTACGTATGTGTGACTGAGTCTTGGCCAATGAGATGTAAGAAGAAGTGATGTGTGCATTTTCTAGACCATTCCTTTAGGGAAAGGATATGTCCCCTATCACCTCTTCTCCCCTTCCCACTGGCTGGAATGTAGACGTTGTGGCTGGAGCTGAAGCAGTCATCTTAGTGCAGGAGGCGCACTGACGTGAAGTGGAGTGAAGAAACCTGGCTCTGCAGCAAAGGTGGAAGAAGCACGTATCTCCAACTCCACAGAATCACCTCCCCAGCCCTGAACCACCTACCCTGGCTTTTAGGTAACAGATATTCTGTGTAAATACCCCATTATTTGGCCTTTAGTATAGTAGCCAAATCTGTACTCTAATCCCCACGAGGCAAACACAAGGCCCGCAGGCTGAATCCGTCCCTCCACCTTGTGTTATTCGGCCTGGCACCTTGTTTCTACCCAGCGGCAGTGCTGAGCTCTTGCTTAACTGTTAAGCAGTAGTTACATTTATACCGTCCTAAAATTGCATTCGGCCCTTTGAAGGCCACCGCAAGGCTGATGTGACCCCCAGTGAAAATAAGTTTGACACCGCTGGTCTGGTCCATAGTGATCCCAGCCACATTTCCTCCGCCTCCTAGTTAGTCCTATCTGCTTCTGGGCTCCATTCCACCTGGCTGGGCAGCCTCTGGCATCTTGCTACCATGATCCACTCATTGCCAAAGTTCCTTCAGTCATTCTCCCTTACTTTGGCTTCTATCACTTCCCCATCCAACACCCCCCGCCCCTGCCTCTTCCCAGTCTCAGTTCTCCATCGTGGCCTGTCTCTAGACATCCTAGACCTCCAGTTCCTGAAAAGAATCCATTGAAATAAAACAACACATGCCATCTATGAATTCAGCACTTATCATGGGCCGGTTTCTGGTCTAATTACACATTAGTGTAATGGTTGAACTAATTACATCTCATTTTAACCTTTCAACAGTCCCTTGAGGTAAACAGTTTTATTCCCTCTGTTTTGGAGATGAGGAATCTGAGGCACAGAGACAGGAGGGGATGCTCTCATCACTAATTGGACAAGGATCCGGACTCTGGAAATCCTAAGCAGAGACAGGCAAGGACGGAGAAGGCCTTGAAGTCACTGAAGAGAATGAGAGCGGGGCTCTACATGACCACGGAGGTCCCAGGGGCAGCTGCTGGCTCTTCTCTGATGACCTTGGAAGCCTGCCCAAGGAGGGCAGCCCCACATCCGCGTTGGTCCTGGTGAGCAGACAGTGCGGGGGCAGAGGTGTGGTGGAGTCACTCTTCTTGCTGTTGAGCTTTATCCAAGGACAAGCAAAAGGGATTCCCCAGGCACGCTCTCCATTTATTCCTCATTGCCCTCCTTTCTTTCCGCCATCTCCGTAGCTCCTTCTGGCTGGGTCTCCTTGGGTCATTGACCAAATCAGTGTCACTCCCCAAAGACCATTCAGTCTTTTTAAAAACAGTCTCATGAATATAATACATCTGGAGAAACATATTCCCCATTTAAAAATAGAAGTAAAACCATGTTACAGATATGGTGTATTGCTATTGAAGAGAGTACAGAAAATATTCCACTAGAAAGGGCCGAGATGTTCACAGAAGATCGTGATACTTTGCAGATGTTATAAACCTCTTCAGTCTTTACAGTCTGTAAAGATAATATCTTTACAGATGTTATCAGCCTATTCTGGCCGGTGTCCCTGAGGGGGTCTTACCTCAGCAGGGACCAGTCCTGCCGTCGAGTGGCCAGCCCTGCCCAGGGTGGGCATTCGGAGCCCACCTGGTTCTGCTGCCCAGGATGGTTCTGGGTAGGCCCCTACCTGGGGTGTGCAGACAAGCTGAGTGGCTCCGGGTCCTCCTCCCGCCCCTCTGGTTCTCCAGAATCTGATCAACTGCTGTTGGGTTCTGTCATCATGTTCATGCTGCCTGTATTATGTTCTCCCCCTGGCTCCCCAAACCACACAGGCCCGTGGCTGTTTTAACTGTGTTCTCCCCAAAGACCTCCTCAGAATCCTTCATTTCCTACCCTCAGGCCCTCTCTGTTTTACCTAATTTTTTCCTTTGTCAAACTTTGTGTCTAACTGTAACCAATTATGTCAGAGAGAAGCTCACCGAGCCAGAGGGCCCTAAAAGGAGGCAATGGGTTCCTCCCCTCAGACTGGGGCAGCTGCGTCTCTTCCCCACTCAGCACACGGACTGGCTGGAAGACATTCGGCACAGCCACAGAGAAGTCATTCTGAAGCAGAGGATTCCTGTTCAAAACGGGGGATTCTTCTCCCTCTCTCAACCTCCCTTTCATCAGCTAAAATGTCTCCCAGCTCCTTGCTGCCTACTTCCAGCTGCAGCAAGGATGGTGTATGCCCTGATGTTGATCGAGTTGCAATTCCTCCTCCTGTCAAAGTGGGTAGTTGTTTGTTCATGGGGGATTTTAACGCTCTCATGCTACATTTGCCACAGATGGTCCTTTCTCCTTTAAATAGGCATAAAGTAAATGCTAGGTGTTAGCTGTGTTACTGTGATTCTGCCAAATAGGTGAAAGGACTATGGTGGTTATGGATGATTGGCCCAAGTATCTATTCCACCGTCCGGAATATGAGTTCCTGCATTACAGCAGCTGCTAAACTCAGCTCTCATTTCTCTGACTCCCTTGCAGCTAGGGTTCCGGATGGGATTAGGTTCTGCTGACTAGCTGCACTCCGTGCAAGCTGGAAAAGGCTCTCTTCCTGCAGCTATTGCTGTTGCACATCTCCCTGAGAACCAAGCATCCCGCTAGTCCTACTTCAGTGTCCTGCCGACAGGAATCCCCACAAGCACGGCTGTGCAGACCCTGTGTTTTTCTACAGCAGCCTTCCAGTGTTCTGTCACCAGCCTTGTAGGAGTCGAGGGGCAGTGGCTGTGGTGGTGAAGGTGACAGGTTCCTGGCCGTGAACCCAGTTAGGGCCACCACGTGGGTTTCTTAATTCACCAGTTTCAGATTTACCCGAGGTAGCTGGCAGCTCACTGGGCCATTACAAGTGTTGTTCTGAGAGTCTTTTTTGGAGGAACAGTCTGGAGCCCGCTGTTTCAGCCCTTCTCACAAATTCAGCCACTTAACTCCCAATAGTAAATGATATTTCTGTTGAACATGGGTATAATTATTTCTCTTTCCTACAACTGAACTTTTGTGAAATAGGGGAATTTGGAAGGGAAAAAAAGCTGAGAACAATGGAAAGAAATTTAGTTTTTGCTCAAGGACAGGGGCAGTCACAAAACTCTTCTTGCTGAAATACCCATAAAAAGCTACAAAGGTATTTCTTTATGCCTATATTTATTCCAATTTGGATAGAGGACTTACATTTAAAGCTTGCCCTAAGAAAGTGTCATTGTCATTCAACAAGCATTCATTTTGTGCCAGGGGTTGTACCAGGCACTAGGGTCAACTGAAGAATAAACCATCCAGGTACCTGGGCCAAACATCCAAAGTGAAAAAAAAACCAATAATAATATCAAAGATAGAGGTAACTTGGAAGAAGCATTTTCATCAGAGTTTGGGAATAAGACCAAGCTTGAATTGTGATCAATGACAGTTACAATGAGCCAATGCTGTGTGGTCGTTCCCTCAAATCCTTTTGGAACTCACTGATGTCAGTGGGTAGATATCTTGGCCTGTGGGTTTTACGGATCATCTCCAACTGGAGTGCCTGGGTTCGTCTGCTTTAGCAAAGAACTATATTTTTCATTTTTAAAACGTTTGAAAATGTTACCATTCCAAACTAGACCTTGGGTACAACACAACCACGACAGTTTGGAATGTGGTATCGGGGCATCTACTACCAGCTGGGTGAGCTTTCCAGTTCTGGGGAAAATAGCGCATCCTGAGGGCTGAGTCTGTAAAACTGAAGTTTTCAAGGGACAACAATAAAGTGCCACCGGCTAATGCTACATCCACAAGTCCACAATATTTGTGATAATGTAGACCAATTAAACCAGCTGTTTATTTTCACACATACAAAACAAAACTTCTCATCCTCCCCCAAATCTTCCCTCTCAATGCTGAATCTCCAGCATCTAAATAGACCTGAGCACATAGCAAATCCAAATAAATATTTTTAAACTGTTGTATAACTTCTGGCTCCTGGGTGAAGGACTGGCTGTGATGGGAAGCGAGGTGGCCATTGAGAGGGCTGCTAGGTGGCGATAGCTTGGATCAGGGTCACTGATGGAGGTGGTAATAAGTAATCTGATTTGGGGTGTGTTTAGAATGTAAATCTGTCAGGACTTGCTGATGGATTCACTGTGGAGTGTGAGAAAAAAAAGAAGTTGAGAATGACTCAGAAATCCATGGCTGGAGCAATTAGATGAATCACAGTCCAGTTGCAGGAACTCAGGCCTGGGCAGGTGTGTACTCGGCCTGCTCAAGGAAGCGCCAGGAGGCCAGTGTGTGAGCAAAGGGGAAAACGTGGTGAACTCAGGTCAGAGAGGCGGCTGGGACCCATCCTGGGGAGCTTGTCAGTCAAGGGAAGGACTTAGAGTGCTGCTCTAAGTGATGGAAGCTCCCAGAAGGTTTTGCACATTGTTGTAACATGATCTATTTGCATTTTAAAAGAATCACTCAGGCTGCCAGTGTGGAACATCGACCACAGAAGGCAAGAAACGGAAGCCTGGAGACCAGCTAGAGGTGACAGTAGTGGGCCAGGTGGGACACAGTGGCGGCTTGAACCAGGTTGCTGGCTATGGTGGGGATGAGACCAATCAGACTGTGTCTACCCCCTGCTTGAAACTTGTTTCTTCTGAAATACACCCAGCTCCCTTCCTCCTCCTGGTCTCTCTCCTCTGGCTGGACCGCGTGCCGCCCACCATGTCACTGCAGGCAGGTCTCTGCCTGAATAGTAGTAGCTCCTTGGAGGTGTCTTCTCAGCGCCTTCATGAACATGGCATCAGACACCCTCTTCTCTCGTGCTCCCTCTCCATCCTCATTTTTATTCACAGCGTGGATCACTCCCTGTTCTACATTTTATATACTTGTTTTTACCATCAGCTCCCCCACTGGATGGAAGATAGGCTCCGTGAGGGTCGGGGCTTTGCTCACTGTTGCATCACCCGCCTTTGTGGAACACGAGTGGGGTGCTTGGGTGAGAGCTGGGGAGGTTTTCCTTTTACGAGAAGAGGGCTCCACTGCAGGTATGTCAGGTGAATATGATTAAACACAGGGGGAATGTTCAGACTATGCTAGGGAACTTTCTATTTTATTTCACTTCTTCTCATTTATTGGCTTATTTATTTTACTTTTCAAACAAAGTAGGCTTAATTAATTAATTATTAAAGTGTAGTTGACACACAATATTACAGGAGCTTCAGGGAAATTTCTGTTTTAAGTCCCCATTGACATACAGCCGACCTGTGATGCAAGCACTTGTCAGTGTGCGCAGTCTCTGGCATCTAGACGGTCTCACTGAAATTGTTATTTATTTACTATAATTAACTTATAACTGGTTCATCTCCTACATAGTAGCACATATTCACACATACATACCTTTCCACAAGTGCACATGTTGAGCATGTATAGATTCTTAAAATTATTTTTAAGGCAGTCTCTTTTTTCCATTTTCTTTTTGTGGTCAGCCCTGGCCTCATTTTCTACCCACCTTAATGCCTATAGTACAGAGTATTTTCCCACATTTTTCTTTGTGCTCCTATAATTCTACACAGAAGATATATATGGACACACACTGCAGGGAATGCTGTTTGTTGTTCTGCAAATGTGGGACCGTTTATTCCCCTCCCCGCCCACCATCGCATCTTATGTTTCTCCCTCAACTGGTCTATGACCCCTTCATAGACACTCTTCCAAGTTATCTGGCATAGCTCTGATTCTTTCACGTTCCCTGGTTACAGACTCTTCCCTCATGTGGATATGCAGTGATTTATCCAGCTCTACCCTCTTGGGAGGCATTCCCTCTGTTTCTGGCGTTTGCTCCTTTGAACTCTGCTGCAACGCTCATCCTTGAACTGTGCAGTTTCAGAGCAGGAGAGGAAGTTGGATGTTCTCCATTCCATCCCATAATTTTAGAGTTGAGACACCGAGGATCAGAAAGGGGAAGGAATGGCTCCAGAGCGCGCTGAGCACGTGAGTATTTGTCAGAAGTTGGAATAGCCACTACTTCCCGTCATCTTCATCGGCAGGGCAAGTATTGTCACGTCAACCTCCGAAGTCCAGAGACTAAACAAAGAGACTGATTGTCTTGATTTCATGGCCAGTGAGGGCTGAAGCCAGGGAGGACAGCCAGGACTCTGGTTTCTGATTCCCAGTAGCTTCTTCTACTTCCAGTTATATCGGTGCCATCAAAAATGGAGACATCTGTACTTGAACAACAATAAGAAAAAGAAAAGAAAAGAAGAAAATAATATTGAATGTAATCTGTAATGGAAAAAAAACTCAGTTAAACCAAAAATAGATGTGTGTGTGTGTGTGTGTGTGTGTGTGTGTGTGTGTATTACTCAGCCATAAAAAGATTAAATATTGCAGTTAGGACAACATGGATGATCTTGAGGGTATTTTGTTAAGTGAAATAAATCAGACAAAAAAGGATAACCACCCCCCCCCCCAGCTTCTACAGGGCAGTGTTAATTTATTCTGCAAATTAACTGCTCACCCTGCCTGAAAAAAGAAAAAAGCTTTGCTAAGAGAATGACACAACTTGGATTGGCCCATAATTCAGGGCCCACTCTCCTTCCCCATCAGGGTGAGTCATGGTTGAGGTTGTTAAAACCACTCTTTGGAATCAGACAGATTTAATTTTGAGAGCTGGCTCTGTCACTAACTCTGTGACTTTTGGCAGATGACTCAGCACCCCTAAAACCTAGTTTCCTCATCTGTAAACAAGGGGTATAATTATACTGCACCTCAGGGGTGTCCGACCTGCAGCCTGCGGGCTGTGTGCAGCCCAGGATGGCTGTGAATGCGGCCCAACAGAAAATCCTAAATTTACTTAGAACATGATGAGATTGTTTCGTGATCACGCGTCGTGATGTATTTAACGTGTGGCCCAAGACCACTCTTCTTCCAGTGTGGCGCAGAGACACCAGAAGTTTGGACACTGCCGTACAGGCATTCTTAGGGTTAGATGACACGAGGTGTGTGAGCAGGTAGAACAGTGCCTGGCACGTCATAGACTCTCAGTACATATTAACTATTATTTTGGATGTCGTGATTCGTTGGTCCCACCCAGCTGAACTGGTAGATATTCTCCCTCCTTAACTGTTCTTTACCTGGGACAGGAAAAGCCTTCCTCATCGGCAGGTCCAGGACAGTTAGGATGTCCTTGCTGCTTGCCTTGTTGTTTCTTCATAGGTGGAAAGTAAAACGGGGTGGGTGGGGGTGACCCCAAGAGCTTTCTCTTTCTGCATTATACAGTGGCATAAAGTGGAGGAGCGGCTGTCCCTCAAATGAATAGAGCAGGAACATTCTGACCCTCCCAAGTGTGCTTGCTTGTGTGAGACGTGGAGAGTGCAGACATTTTTCAGCAACAGAGCAGAACTGTCAATGCATGTGTTACAGCTATTTTAGTGCCTTCTCCCCTCCTGGAGAAAAGCCATTTTCAAGCCAGTTGCTTACAATGCATCAAGTGATGAAATACAGATAACAAATTGTGCATTTGTTTGGCTTCATGCTTATTACACCCCCGGTTCTGGAAAGCATTGCACTTAGCCCCTTAATAATCTCTCTCCTGAGATCAATTACCAGGATTTATCTGGTTCTTCGAGCATAAAAGTGTTTTATTGTTTTTACTTTTGCTCCAAGTGAAGTGTGAGGGGGTAGGCCAGGTTTAAGGGACTGTCCCAGGCAAGAGTGTGAAGCTAGGATCATGGGTCCCACTTTCCGGTCTACTGAGCCCTCACAAACAGGGAAGTAGGGAACGTTTGGGACTGTCTCCCCTGAGAAGTGACCTGGTCCAGCTGTTCTCATCTCTGCTGATTTGCTCACAGAATGTAGGTCTGCAGGTGGCTGGGAAGGTGGGTGCTGCTGGAGGGGAGAGGCTGGAAAACAGAACTAAGTTACCGTTTCAGACCAAATCATTTTTCCTCTAAAGTTTCGCTGTAATCCAAACCAGTTGAGCATTTGAGAAAAAGTAGGTACCATGAAAAGGGGTAATGGAATTAGCTTTCATGTTTTTCCAGGACTCTAAACCATATTTCCTGTCACAACTGTACATTATTAATACAAGGCATCTGTTAGCACAGAACTGCCCGAAAATGTGCACCCAAAACCTTACATCTGGTTTCGATAATTTATTTCTGACATTTGTAGTTGCTGGTGGGTGGGGGGAGGATGGGAAAAAAGGGGGAATTAAACCAAGATGTAGCCTTTAACCCATCAGAAGCTCCTAGCTGGAGCCAAAAGCCGGAGTTCTTAACGTGATTTTTGCATTAGGTAATATAATTATATTAATTTAGCAGCAAATACCATGACTCCAGGCCTGGTGGGTGTGGGTCCACGCTGGCTTTTATCCTGCCTTCTCTGGCTGCAGCAATTAGCTTCCTCTCGCGAAGGGGATTAGCAGGACCACCTCCCAGCGTCGGGGCTTGTGGGGCTCTCTCGGAGCTGTCAGGTGTCGTTCGGCTCACCCGGCCCCCTCGCCTGCCCCGCCCCTGCAATTAACTCCCTCTCCGGCTTTGCGAGGAGACAAAGCGGCCTGTTCCCGAGGTGTCCGACCTCCGCCCCCTCGCGGGCCCAGCCCCAGTTCCTCCAGCAGGAATCGCCCCAGGCGCTGAGAGCTCGAGCTGGCCAGGTCTGAGACCCCCCCCCCCCCAGACTTTCCACGATCAGATTTCAGCCCGACTAGCGAAGGGGAGAGAAAGAAAGAACGCGCGACTTCCGCGATCAGGAGCCACGCGGCCGGGCGGGAGGGAACTCCGGGAGGGAGGCTCCCGGCTGGCCTGTCTGTCGCAGATGCTCTGCGCCATTCCTGCCATTCCTGGCCGTTCGCTAAAGCCCTCAGTCCTCAGTTATGCCGCCTGCAGAACTGGGGGCTGTGCCCAGATTGTCCTCAATAGAACACTCACCAAAGGGGACTTCAGTGGCCTTTGGGACTTTGGGGACTTTTTTTTTAGTAGCAACAGAGGTACCATTCTAGACTCATCAGCCTAGAAACATAGGTTCTCTATTTGTTTAACTATTAGAACCTCAAAGATCATCAAGTCCAACAGCTTTCTCCTTTCCCAGAGGAGGGAACTAACTGGAAACCAGAGAGGTTTTGCGCTTTGCTCTAGGTCTGACAGCTCAAGTTGTGGTGCAACTGGGACTAGAGGGACCAAGCCTATTGAGTCTCAGCTCAGTGCTTCCTATAGCTACAGTATGAAAAATAAATAAATAAATAAGGTTGACTCTGGGGGAGGGAGATGTGGGGAGACATCCAGGCCTGGCCTGGGCAGCCTGGAGTGAGGCTTAGCCCCGGGGTTCAGATTTTCCTGGAGCCAGTCCATCCGCGGTCAGGCCACATGTGAGTAATAAAGGATTGAGTGTTGTGTACTTTAGGCTGGTCCCTCTCTTCTTGGCCCCCTTCTCCGGCCCTGACTTCCTTTTGGAGTCCCTACTGACTTCTGGGTGTCCACCATGAGCCCTGTTGGAAACATTTCAGCTCCATCTCAGAATAAAAGGAATGAAAACCTGGGGAAAGACGCCAAGGAGGAAAGCCACAAATACGCATCTGGCTGCAGTCGGCGGAGCAGCTCCAAGAGTCTGCAGAGATGCACCATGACGGCTGTTGCAGGTGTTCAGTGCCAGAGGCTCCAGTGCCTTCCCCGTCCTGTTTCTGAGAAATGAGAGCAGCCAAGAGAGGAGGCACATCTTCCCCATCGAACTCCGCCTCCCCGCCACCCACCCAAGGCCTTCAAGTTTCTGCAGACTGTGGGAAAGAACAGGGGCTATGGGAGTCAGGCGGACGTGAGCTGGAATCCTAATTGCACAACTCGTTAGCAGGGGCCTTGAGCAAGACTTCACCTTTCTGGGCCTCAGGTTTTTTACCAGTTACATGGAGTAACAATAGGACTGTCCCTAGGGTCCTAGGCACTGTTTTGCCTTTGTGACCATGGACGCTTTCCTCAAAAAAAGTTTTTAAATAAAAATATATTTTACGACTGCATTGGTGTAAAGATGACTATGCTATATTATGTATTAAAACAATATTCATCTAAAATTTCATTTCCCTCTGTTTCTACAAAGAAAACATTTTTGTGAGCCCCCCAAAGTACTGTGGGCCCTCATCATGGATAATCCTAATGGATGTTGGACTTGTGTGTACCCCCCACCCCAGGTCAGAGTTGGCTTTGGGGGTAGCCCAGACTAAGACATAGGGGCGTGCTTATTGTGTTGGAGGAACCCCAGCAGAGAGATTGTGGAGGGAGAGGATAATGCATGAGGGTGAGGGGAAGAAGGAGAGTCATAGCAATCACAGATTCAGCCCACCCCCACCCCATCCAGTCTCTACTGCATGGGGGTTGCTGTGCTGGACTTGTCTGCAGGATCCCTCAGACGGTGCTCCCTCTGCATTGGGTGTGCTCTCTGTACCACCATGCCTTCTGCACACCCACCCTCTCTTCTCATACCCAGGCAAGTGGAGGGAGGTGCACACACCACTATAGCCCCCTCTCCTCAATCTCTCTTCCCAGAGAGGCATCTATCAGTTCTGCTGTGTGCCTTCCCTTCCTACCAGGGGAGCCAGGCTCCCTCATTGTCCCAGCTTCCTGAAGCCCGCATCTGGCCATGCCCTCCCCGCTGTGTTCTTCTCCTCAGGGACACCCTCCAGCTTCAGAGAGCCTCAGGAAGAGAGTGGACAGGAGAGAAAAGGCAGTTCTTGGGCAATATTAGCTTTTCTCCTGTCTGAAGTCACAGGGTTGGATCCTGCACTCCCTGGGGGCGCATAGCTTTCAGGATTCTCTCCAGGCTATCAGGCAACTGGCAGGGACTAAGGAGCTTATGTTTCTAAAGAGGGAGAGGCTGGTGTCTGTCAGAGACCGATGTGTGGGCTCCAGCGGCTTCTCCAGACAGTGGCTGAGGCCTGTCCCCAGCACTGAGCACTGGGGAAGCAGGAAGTTCCTGCCGGCCTGGGGCTCGCTGGCTTTGCCAGAGCACTGGCGGCATCTGAGGGAGCATTCCTTACAAATGTCTCCTTCAGAGGCCGTCCGATTCCTTAACAGCTAATTAGTGAGCAGTCGCTACTGTGATGGGGACTGACCCGGCCTTTCCCCGCCTCCTTCTAAAGGTCAAGGCCCCTGGGCAGCCCAGCAATGCTCTCCTATGGCCATATTTTCTCCCATGTCAGCCATTTTTTGGGGGGAGTCATCTCTCAGGGTAAGCCTGTTCTCAGAAACAAGCCTTTCCCTGACAAGTTTGCAGCTCAAAAGGAACGGCCTCCTCTTAACTGTTGAAATCAGGCGCATCTGGAAGCAGTAAACTTTTCAACAGGCTGAGAGGAAGAAAAGACATATTGCAGGGGATGGGTTCACCTCTGGGACTAATTATTCTTTATATTTCACCCATCACATTTACAATCTTCGTCAGAGCAAAGAGACAATAAATGATCTCATTAAAACCCAGGAAGACGCTTCTCCCCATCGAGAAGAACCTCCTCTCAACACCTCGTTCCCTGACAAGGGCCACGTCAGTGAGGCTGGCACTGGGGCCCGGGGAGCCGGGGACAGGAGGGGCCCGGGCTCTGCCAAATGCTTTTCCTTGTTTGAATACAATACCTATTTTTTCCATCACTGGAAATACCCTGGGTCTGAAATCAAAGGCTTCTCTGGCCACTTCTCCCCAGAGGCAGGCTTCCGTAAGGGAGAGCGTAACCAGGAGCTGGTAGTGGGTTGAACCAGATCTACTTTTCTGGACCTGCCTTCATCAAAAACGCATCCTCAAAAAAAGATTCCAGCGCAGACACTGAGTCAGATTCTTCCAGGGCTGTAGTGACCCCACAAAGCCTTGACTGTGACTTTAGGTCTGAGCAGGGTTCTGACCATATAAAGGGGTAGCCCAGGCAGGGCCACAGCACCCTATTACCCTTCCAGTCCGTACCTGCTCCTTCTCCACTTGGAGCACCCTACCCTGCTCCCCTACCTCTCAGCTGTGGGATGTGTGCAGGAGGAGAGATTCTGTCTCTCTGCAGGATTGTCAGGAGTCGGCCTGAGGCGCCCTCGCAGGATGGGAACCCCTTCTGCCAAAGGGAGCTGGATCTTCCAGGTGGCTGCTGCCTAAAGTCTGATCATTAATATCACTCGGGAGTTCCTTTAAAAACACGGGCTCTTGCCCTGACCCATGTGGCTCAGTTGGTTGGGCGTTGTCCTGCAAGGCAAAAGGTCGCTGGTCCGATTCCCAGTCAGGGCACATGCCTGCTTCGGTCCTTGGTCTGGTGTGTGTGACAGGCAACCGATGGATGTTTTTCTCTCACATTGATATTTCTGGCTCTCTCTTTCTCCTTCCCTTCCCCTCTCTCTAAAAATAAATAAATAAATCTTTAATAAACAAACACAGGCTCTCCTCACCCCTCTCACCCAGACACCCCATGCATTTTAAGAAGACTTACAGGTGATCTGTATGAATACCACAGCTTGAGAAGTAATGCCCTGTGCCCTATACCAAGGGTTCTCAATCTTGCTTGGCTCAGAGTCACCCGGAGGGCTCATTAAAAATCCCGGATGCACGACCTCTCCTGCAGACTTGCTGATTCAGGAGGTTAGAGTGGCTGGGCCTTGGTATTTCTAATAAGTTCCCAGGTGGCGCAGCTGCTGTTGGCCCAGGGACCACACCTAGCTGTTCCCAAGCCTAATGGCACAATGAACGCTGAAGGAATCACATTTAAAAATACAGGTTCCTGAGCTCCGCTGCAGGAAATTCAGATGCAAAGATCTTATCATCTAATGACAGGGTGGTTAGAGCAAAGTACATGTGTCTAGTACTTTACAGTTTACAAAACACTCTGACAATCTTTCGTTTACCCTTTGCGGCTGAGAAGCTTCTTAGGAAGGAGGAGGCACCTCAGGCTCTAAGAGGTTACGTGATTTCACCTAACGTTTTCCAGTCAGCGAGTAAGCCAGGATTTGAATCCAGGAATTCCGAAGCCACAACCTATGCTTTCCCACCTCATTGCAACCTGCATTACAAAATCATTTTAAAGACTATTGAGTCCATTTCAAGTATTTTAGTTTCATGATTGTAACTGAGTCAACTGTTCATAGGGTTTCCCCAGAGGCAGTTTCACGGTTCTCTGGAGCCAGTTAATGAACAGATAAGACGGTTTTGTACTGAGCAGCATCCATTTCCATGCTGGCAATACCCTGCAGTACGGAGAAGCGTGCCAAATAGACTGAGCGCGCCTTCTCTGATCTTGCCTGGCCTTTCTATTCACCTTTTTAAACAAGGTTTTGTTTTTTTTTTTTTAAAAAGCGAAAGACCCAACCTTTTCTTCAAAGGTCGAAATGATCAGATTTAGATTCAGCTGCGTCTGAATGAATGAATTCACTGTGTGTACGTATCCCCAGTCCCTGTCGCTGCCATAATGCCAGCAAAGCTTTTTTAGTCAAAGAAAAGGCATCTGCTAGCATTGAGAGCAGTAGGTGTTGATGATGGGCGGGGGAGGGTGGGCACAACAGTGCACGCTTCAGGACCTATCTATTAAAAAACAAAACCAAAACCGAAAAACACTTCCCCTGAATCTCTCCTCAGATCCTTTTAACAGTGCAAGTTGAGACCAGGTTTCCAGGCTGACTGGAACCAAGAACAATGCCCACGGAGGTGGGGATGGGAGTGGGCGTGGCTTGTCATCCAGCAGCTTTTGAACAGGTGTCCAAAAAAGGCCATTTTGAAATAAATGCTCCTGTTGCCTAAAGGGAGCAGTGCCACAGTCAGAAAGGTCCAGAGGTCTTTTTGAAAGAGAAGAAGGCGAGAAAGTCAACTTTCCAGCTCCTCGGCGCTTGGGGAGCGAGGCTGGTGCTCTCCCGCTGAACGAGCACTCTCTCCCAGAGGTGTTTTCTGGAAGCACTGAGACCAAATTACTCAGCCATTTTCTGCCTCACAATTGCTTAGTTGGGTTTTTACCTTGTAAAACTTTCTTCTCTGCAAGTCTAGTGCTGCATTTATCTTCCCTCTCCCCCTCTCTGACGGGGTGGGAATCAAGGTGTCATTAGCCATCACGGAAAGTGAGCCAAGGGTGCCGGTGCGCTCGATCACATGTCATAACCAGGATATATTTTTAGAAATTTCAAAAAAAATTCTCCTGGGCAAATGGTGTTGATCTTGTGCTGTTTGGGGAAAGTGGCTCATCAGAGTAAATGCCTCTTTCTCTGATGCCTTAAGTATCCTCCTTGCCTCAGATGAGCGGGTGATTAAGATAATGTTACCCTTTAGTGCAGAAAAGCCGTGTAAATAGACACCCAGGCTACAGACATTACCTGCTTTCAAACTGCAGAAATGAGACACTTTCTCTTACAATTTCCTTTTCCACCAAATAGTATACCCTATTTACTTGAGGGAATAGTCACCTTCTTATAATGACCACACCCATTCGCTCAGACAGAAAATGCTGGCAAAGTAAGTGTGGCTATTATGTGGGCCAGCCTTTGAGTTCCTCCCTCCTCCTGTGTGCGCACTGGCCTCTGTCCATTTGGTCACATACCGAAAGGATGGGTGCTTCTCTCCTGAGTCCTCCCTGACAGGAGACAGAGTGTGCCTTTTGACTGATGGGGAAGACAGAACATCATCCCAGGAACCTCTGAGACTAAGCGGGGAAATACAGCCCTCTGGCCTTGGAGAGCAATTAGCTGAAGGAGAGAGCACAGCCCTGACAGTGAGGAAATATATATACAGATACATCTATACATGCACTTACATGTGTGCACATACATTTGTTTCCACTAAATATATATCAAGTAAATATATGTATTTTCTTGGTCACATGGAAAAATGGCATGGATGAATAACACTGAGAGTTGGAACCAAGGGCATAACTAGCATTAGTTGACCTGAACTACGTACAGAGTTAGTGCTGGGGGCAGAGGTCTTGAAGGAAGCGGTGTGGCGGTGGGATGGCTGAATGTTTAATATTAGTCTGGGAGAGCAAGGTGGGAGCTCCTCTTACTCCTTTCCACCAGAAGTGCCTTCATAACCAAAGCACAATAGCTTTACCCAGCCCACTGTAACAGGATAAACAAGTTTGACCTAACTTCCAAATCTATTTTCTATTGTAAGTTCCGTTTATTGAATAAAATAGCAATTCAACATGTTTGCAAATCCTGGTGCTGTTAGATGCCAGCGCTGGCAGAGATTCATGTGTTTACTGTGGGGCTCGCCCAGTTCGGCTGCGCTCTCAGCAGAGCACCAGTGTGGAATTCCAAGCAGCTGCAAGCAGTAAGTTGAAAGCGATCTTGGCTAATCTTCCAGGGGGCTCTGTGGTGTGGTGGAAACTGGTTCCAGACAGTGAAAGGTACTCAGAACTAGGAGCTGCATTTGGACTCAGAACTAGGAGCTGCTTCTGGATTCCTGCTTTTTGGACTGATAAAAATTCAGAGAGAGACTGGGGTGTGATGTTGCACACGTACGTTTAGTATCATCTAAACGTGAACCTGAGTTTGTTCTACATTAGAAACCCCCCTCTTTTCAAGGTCTTTGGGGCTTGGTTCCCAGCCTCTGGAGAAAACGCACAAAAACAATCTGGGGTCCATGTGTGAAGGAAAAGGGGAAGGGTAATGCTGCCTTCTCAAGATTTCCCGAGGATTCAAACATTCTTAGAGGCTGTGTGATTAGCTATGAAGGTAGAATCCACCTGCATGCATTCAGCCAGAGAGAAGCTGCTCTTGGTTTTTCAATAAAGGTACGTTTTCAAGAATTAGATGCAGAGTCGAAGGCTTTGGGTGGTGGTCTACTGAGAGGTACATGTAATTTGTGAATTGCCCTGCCTAAGTTCGGCCACTCTAAAATCAGGATATTCTAGGCCCAGCATCACCCTATGTTTTGGGATGATCCTCAGCCCCATCCCACCTGTCCTGCCTACTGCCCATGGAGGCCCAGCCTACAGGCTGTATTTCTGTTCCATCAAGACAGGGGTGGGAAGACCTTTACTGCCGCCTTTTGTCTGTGGCTGGAGCACTGTGAGCACAGCCTTGACAGTGGCTGTAAAATAGAAAAAATGAAAGCATGTGAGTAGACAGGCTGTCTGCTTGGTCCCTTCCACTCTGGTCTTCGGCACTGAGCTAGGTCCAGCCTGTGTTCCAGCGGCCTAGCCGCTTGCTGCCAGTTCAGTTTCCCAGGACTTGTTCTAATCCCAGTCTCACCCCTCGCATAGGACTGGCTGGTTGCCGTTAGCATTTCAGTCTACCCCTAAGAGTGAGCTTCGCTGCTGCCAAGAACTCATGAAACTGGATTCCCACTTGGCCCCTTCTGATCAGACCCTGCTGTATCACTTTGCCTGCTTGGCAACAGACAGTGGCTGTGCCACGTCTGTCAGACTGGTTTATTGCTGCATAGGGAAGGCTGCCTCTGGTCCATATATTCTGATTCAAGTAACCCCCAACCCCCCGCCCCCGCCACACCCGCCCCAGACTGTGGTGCAATTGCCTCTAATCTGGAAATCTAGGTAATGCTAACCCACCCTCCCTTTAAGAATAGTTCCTTACAGCTATGACCTGCGCTAAACAAAATAGAGAAATCTTATCAGGTGAGGAGACTTTCAGAGAATTTTATCTACCTTTCAAAGTCTTCCCAGTAAAATTCCCAAGAACATTCTGGAAGATTATGGGGTTATATTTGCTCAGAGGCTTAGCCCGAGTCAGAGGTGATTTGATAGATTTACGAAGGCCATTTTCCAATGTGTTGATCTGGCTGGCTTCGACAGGCTCGCAGAAGAATGCTCGGCACTGGAGCAGGCCCATCTGGCCAGACACAGTTACACAAAGGGGTGGGTTCTTGCAAGTGGTTCATCGGCTTCCCATAGAGAAAAACAATCAGCCGAGTCTTTCGTGGGGCCTCTAAGTGTACTGCTATTTCAAAACTATTTTCCCTGAGACCTTCTGCCTGAAAAAAATTATTTGTTCAATGTGCGTGTTATGAATTGTTAGACTAGTGACATTCAAAACTGTTAACATTCCGACAGTTTTAACTTATTAATGGAATTTTAATCTTTTCAAACCCTTCTAAAAGTCAGTAATAATCACTGTTAATCAAAATGCATACAGAAGCACAGTTTATGAGTCGGTCATTATTTTTCCTTGCTGTAGAAATTAGTCAACAGCTCTTCAACAGAATCTTACAACCAGTGATAACTTTGAAATATAGTTAATAACATGTATTCATGATTTTTTACTGTTTTGATTATTCCCAATTAAGACTTGTATTTGTTCATTTGTGGTCTGTGCAAAGAAATAAAGCAGTATTCCCAACAGTTAATATTTAAATTGCTTTGTTCTTTTCAATGCATTTTAGAAATAAATTACTGTTTCTGGTCTCATCCATTAATGAAAAGTTATTATCACTTTAAATCCTGTTTTAGCTCAATTGTATATGCAAATAAATATAGAATTCATTGAAAATCTACTACATACAAGGCACCAGTCTTAGTCAAGAGAACCCCAAAGCAGCGTTGTTCAAGACACTTCTCTTAACTATGAGTATTTTGTGTTGAGTTACAAGACCTTTCTCACCAAGGAAAAGTGGATGAAATGGTGACTCTTGTGGCTGAGTTGCTGCTAGAAGGCCCATAACCTGCTATGAGCTACTCCCCCAATCTCAAGGTCTCTCCCAAGGGTCACCTCGGAACTTCTGGGCTACTATGCAGCACATGAAAACCACAGCCTGCTAGGCAGGGTGTGATTTATTTCCACCCTGGTTTTCCTTAGATACAGAGGGGTCACCTTAATGACAGCAACCCATGTTTTCCTGACTCTTCTTGCCATGTGCTCAACAAGAACCTTCTATCTGTTTCAACAAGGCCCTGCCCAGACTCCATAGAAATACCTCGCAGGTTCTCATGAACCATGGCCATGTTATCGTAGTCCACACACAGATTCCCCTGGTGCATCCCCATACAGTGTTTTCTGCCCACAGACCCTCTCGAAAGTGCCTCCCAGTGCCCCAGCTTCTAGCCACAACAGTCAGAATTCCAACATCCAAGCCAAGGCCACTGAATCTAGGGGCCAAAGCTGCCATTCCACGAGGACAAGTGGTGCTGTGTTCTGGCCCATGTGTCCAGCTGCTGTGTCATGCTGGTCCCTTGGGAATGTAACAATGCTATTTTGCCTCGGGCCTCGCAGAGACCTTCATGAAGACCAGTCCTACAACTTCGGCTTACAGATCCTTTCCTATAGGGCTCAGAAATGAAGCTAAGGTACCAGGTAGGAAACAAATCTCCTCTGGCCTTTCATTTTCACGCTCACCGGTGGCCCCTAAATTTTCTCCCTTCTCTTCTAGCCCTGTACAACAAACTTGCAAATGGACTATTCTTGTGTAACCAGCAGTTTAGGTACCTTCTCTGACACGGTTTGGGCTCAAGGTGGAGTTCATCAGACTCTGTTACTTCTAACCAAGTTTGAATCAGCTATCCTGCTTTCCTTAGAACAACACCATGGACTTGTCCAAGCCATGGCGTTGAGCCCAGGCCTGGAAGTGCCATGAGCTCAGAAGGGGAGATGTGCTCAGGATATGAGTTTCAGCAAATGCATTAATCCCTTTGGCCCTTGGGATGGATGCACTGCCCAAAGGGTAGCTACTGTCTTGATTGTATTTCCCGGAAAAGTACAAAGAACAACAAACAAACTTACAAACCGCAAGAGCTATTTCCTGGCTCTTTCAGCAACTAACTAGTTTTGAGTGGTTGTTTTTATTATCTTCTCTTTGGGGAACAAATTAAAGTTGTGTGTTTATTTCTGCAACACTGAGCAACACAAAGAGAAAGTCTCCCAAAAGGATGATCCTGTTTCCCATCCAGATATTTGCCAACAACCACATGAAAAGGAAAACTAAACTTGAAGGCATTGTATTGTACAATAGATTTGCCATATAATATTACTTACAGTTGCATTTCTATTTTAAATTCACTCAAGGTATGATCTCCCCATCCCCCCAAAAGTCACACACACACACACACACACCCCTAAAAGACATAGGCAATAAAGTGAACTATCATTGTTTACCTAATATGCCTGTGTAGAAGTTTCCATTTTGGGGTTTCTCAAAGTGGGGGCACATCTGTACTTTTTCCTGATGCTTATGTGATTCAATCCAAATCTTAGGGACTTTTTATGATAACTTGTATGCAATCCTATCATGGTTTCTCCCATCTCTCTGAGAGTATGTATGAAACAGACTGAACTGAGATATTATCACACACTAGGCTGTTAGGCATAGATACCCTGGCCATGGCCTTCTGGCATGGTCTAGCCTAGTCCTGGTCTTCATGCCCTGCTGCCCAGACCACCTATACTTAGACTTCAGGTGATGAGGGTTGTCCCCTATTCAACCCTGCTCCTGAGGTCTGGAGCAGGATTATGTGAGGGGTAAGGAGCAACAAACCTAGGCTATCAATACCACAGGTCGTGGAACCATTCCTGTGCTTCCCAGCTGTAGTTCCTGCCCTATTTCTCCTGGTGGGTGGCCCTTGGGATTTCCAGGGGATTGTCCATAGTCCAGTTGGTAACAGAAACCACTTGGCTCACAGGCTGACGGAGAAGGAAATCCTGCTCCGATCAATGTATACAGGACAAGCCCAGAGCTCAAGGCAAGATCTCCTTGGGTTGAAAAGCCTTTCTAAGGAGAGCAGCAGGGAACACTGGAGCTCTGAAGGCGGAAAGCCCCAGCGGGCTGGAAGGACTTCAGTGACAGCTTTTTAAGGGGGGGGGTGTTGAAGTGACCTCGAAAGTCCTTGTCAGCTCTATGACTCTTGTTTTAAGTGATTGCATCTGCCTTGGGAGCAGACCTCAGAGAGCTGGAGAAGAAATGCAGCTCCTCCTGGTCCCACGTGAGAAAATCAGGGATAGGACAGGGATTGACGTCAAGTCCTCTCTGTGCATCCATCAGTGTTTCTGCTGAAGGTGCAGCTGCTTGACTCCTGGGCTGCTCACATCCTCCCGCCCTAATCCCCCAGGGTTACCTCCACTGGCTCTTATCTCTCAAGCATTTTCATGCACATAGTTGACCTGAGGCATTTTCTCCAAGGATCAAAGCTCCCTCCTTTCCTCATTCTGCTCACCAGACTGGACTGGCCACTCTGTTGTTTCTGTAGCCACTACCTGCTAAGACGAGCTTTTAAGTTTCTGGCCCTAATGTATATGTGTAGGAGAGGGCTGAAGGAAGTTTAGTGTACCTTTTGTCTGTCTGAGTTAGCTGGGGCTGCTGTAACAAAATACAGAGGTGGTTAGACAGTAGACATTCATTTCTCACAGTTCTAGAGGCTGAGGTCTGAAACCAAGGTGCCAGCGCAGTCAGGTTCTGATGAGAACCCCGTTTCTGCCTTGCAAACAGCTGCCTTCTTGCTGGGTCCTTGATGATGCAGAGAGGCTGTGCACTCAGCTCTCTCTCTTCCTCTGCTCAGAAGGACACCCATCCATCACAGGGCTCTGCCCTTATGACCTTACCCCAACCTGATTGGCTCCCCTAAGACTCCAATTCCTAATACCATCACATTGGGGCTAGGGTTTCAACACAGGAGTTCTGGAGGAGCACAAACACAGCTCCTTAACACTGGGCCATAAGCCAAACTCTACTGCAGCTGGGGAGAGACACTGATTCACACAGCACATCAGCAGAGAGAGCACAGCTCTAACAAAAGCCAGAAGTGACCACACTCAGCACCTAGGATGGGGCAAACCTATTGTTTTCTTATCCCATTTGCTCCCCTTTGGGTCATAGTGGAGACAGCTTGGGGGCATGCTTTTTGAGGACTTTTTAACGGTGGTTTTGGTTCCTTAGTCCAACATTTTCAGATTTTTCAGCAATCTTTTTTCTACCAGCAGTGATATTGTGTTATTGTGCTAAAGGAACTCCTTTGCAAGGAGAGGAGGGGATGGATCGAAGGCAGTGGAGGGAACTAAGAGGCACAAATGCATTTTTTGCCTACAGCTCTGTAACATATTACCCCAAATTCGGTGGCTCCCAGCAATGGAAATGTCTTCTCTCACAGGTCTAGAGGTCAGCAGTCCAAAATCAAGGTGTTAGCAAAGTTGATTCCTTCTGGAAGTTCTGAGGGCTAATCCATTCCACACTCCTCTCCAAGCTTCTGGCCATCTTCGGCATTCCTTGGCTGGTAGCAGTATCACTGCAGTCTCTGCCTCTGTCTACATGGTGCCTTCTTCTTGGTGTGTCTTGTCCCCTAAGATGTCTATTAAGACATTTGTCAATGGACTGAAGGTGCACCCTAATTAAGGATAATCTCATCTCCAGATTCCTAGCTTAATTACATCTGCAAAGACCCTTTTGCTAAATAAGGTCACAGTGACGGTTTCCAGGTAGACCTGGAGACCACCATTTCACCAACACAACATGCAAAGGAAAATCAGGTCAATACAAACAGGGAAGGCAACCAACATCTCCATAGCACTTGTAGGACAGACACAATAGGCTGGAGTCATGAGTTAGGAGTCAAGATAACTGATCGGAGTCTTAATTCTGTCAGTGGTAGTGATTCTGCAATCTTGGGCAAGATCTTCCCTTTGGTAGCCTGATTCCTGCATCTCTAAAATCAGAAGATGGAGTAAATGACCTCTTCCAGCACCGCTGACCTGATTCTGTGTGAGTAGCCTTTCCACTAACCTGCTTTCCCAGGGGCTCCTGTGCATAGACACGTACATGCAGAGCGTACCCTGCCCTGGGCAGGCCGAGCCAGACCACTCCCATACTCAGTCGTGGTTTTCACGCCGAGTCCAGAATTTATTCTTTCTCATGTGGGGAGTCTGGAAGCTAGCTTCCATTGTGTCATGTATGACTTGGCTGGAGAAATAAATTTGGCAGTGCTTAAGAATGCCACACCTTTATATTTCTGAGTTTTTCCACAATCTTCCTAGGATCCTGGATTTTGGAACACTTTTCTCTTTTATTTTCCAAATGAGTATTTCAGTCCCGGTCTTCAGCATGCCCGCTGCTCTTTCTACCCCAGGAGTGGTCCACAGGCCCTGGCAGATCGTTTAAAAAGGGGATGATGGATAAGGAAGAGAGACTTGGAAACTCCTGACAGTGTAATGACCAAGTACTGGAAAGTATATCACAGGCCTACTCCAGAAAACATGTACCTTGTTATCCTGTCCTTCTACGTGTGAGGGCTGGGCATAGGAAGGGTTTAGTAATGGGATCATAGAATGGGAGAGCTGAAGAAATTGTATGTAATCTTTTCTACGTGTATGCATTTTTCTATAATGTAAGTTCTGCGAAAGTACGGGGGTCTTGTCAGTCTTGTTCACAGCTGTATCCTCAGCACCTAGCTGAGGGTATAGCACATAGTGGGCACTCATTAGCTTTCTGATTGTGAATGAAAATGAATGCATGAATGAGATTCTTAGAGGAGGCAGATCTCATGCAATATCCTCATTTCTGGTTCATGTTCAGTAGGCAGAAATGTTAGTAGGCTAACAGTTTCTCTGCCAAGTAACTGATCTAAAAATGAGCAAAGATGTTCAGGAAACTCTGCTCCTTATTAGCTCTGAGCTCCTTCCATTAATAGGTATTAAGAAAAATAACCCTCTAGTCACCTGTTTTGTAAATTTAGGTATTTTGATGTTGGTTTTTCTCAAACGTCTGTCTTCGCCTCCTCATTCTCTTCACTGAGCGTGCGCGCGCACGCACCCACACACGTAACAACTGCGGAAGGTCTAGTCTCTTTATGTCCCCAGCGCCTCGCCCGCCGAAACAAACAAGGTCTTGTACTGCCACCTAGTGAAGCCTCTTTATTTTCCACGTCCCCCTTTGCACCCATAGCTTCTGAAGGAGCTAAGGGAAGCAAGCTGCAGACTGAGGGCCTCCGAGGACTATCCACTTGCGCCAGACCTGAGAGACCTGCCTTGGAAAGTGAGCCAGAGCAGAAAGGAGGGTGACCTTGAGGGCGTGTCCCTCGCTGGTCCCACTTCCGCCAGGATAGGTGGCCAAATTCTGTCCAGTGTGGGTGACCCTGACTGGTCTGAAGGAAGTGATGTCATGGCCCCTTTCTCAGAGATGCCTTTGACAAGGAAGGGAAAGGGTGGGGAGAGTGGAATGAGCGCCAGCGCGAGACAGGCAGCCCTTGTTTCCTGGGAAGAGTCAGGCTTTGAGAGACTTGTTTAGCAAAGAGCACTTGCCTCAGTTTGGAACTCTCCCTTTGAGAGCTCCTTTAGAGAACAGCCCCTCAGGACTGAGAAACTGGAAGGGCACAGAAAAGGATCAGCAGAGGGGTGCACAGAGAACAGGGGCAGCAGAACTCTGCATGGCTGGGCCTGGAGTGTCAGCAGGAAGAGCATAGGCCCCAGTACCGGAGGAGGGACTCTGGAACCTGCCCACGATCTTTCTAGATCCCTGAGTCGTCTCCAGGGGGCGGTGGCACTGGGGGACAGACGTGGAAGATCGCTGATCAGGAGCACGCCGTTACTGACATCTTCCCCAGTTTTATACCCCATTTTGCAGGTACCACAATGAATGGTACCATTGTATGATCACTTTCCTTTGCAAATTTTACCCGTTTTCATCCGATGCATACCACATTAGAAATCACCTTTACCCTTGGCTTTGAACTTTACCCAGGACAGCTCTGTGTGAGCCCTTTTTCAGGTGACTACAATTTCTGCCTATAAATTCTTACGTTTGTCCACTGAAAAGAAGCAGAACTGACCCTCAAGCCTGTTGTTCGTGCCCCTCCACACCCGGTCGCCCTGCCAGTGTCTCTCTCCACAGAGCAGTTTATTCTGACCACTCTGCCCTTACCGCATCCCCACCTGGCTTCTGTCCTCACCTTTCCTGGAAACTGACCTTTGAAAGATCGCTCATGATTTCTCATTGCCAAACCCAAAGGCCTCACTGATCATAAAATGTCCGGTTTGATATTTTACACAGTCACAGCCCCTGGTGTACCTTATTTTCCTGCTTTGGCCTCAGACCAGCAACTTGGAACATTGCCTTCCTAATTCAAGGAAAACTCAGCCAATTCTGTTTTAAAGCCAGATTGAAATGTGGTCTCTCTTTGGTAGCTAATCAGGAACTCCCTCCTCCTTATGCTCTCTGCTTCTTTCAGCCTGGGCAGCTGCAGAGGAGGAATGTCTGGAAGGTGGAGCTCATGCATCACCCTGGAATGGGGAGGAAAGCAGGATCCACAAGAGCTGTCACTGATGGGCGACTCTTCCCATGTGGTCCCATTGTCCTGAGCCAGCATCGTTCCTGACGTCCAAGGCTTCACCCTCACCTCCCCTTGCCTGCATCCTCGTGGTCTAGACTCCAGCTCCTCCAGGTCTGTTCAGCTGCTTCAGCGCCTCTTACACATCCTTCCTGGCGGCCACAGTGACTTTTCAGATCTTCCCCCACTTTGCCAAGGTACCTGGGGCTCTGTGTGGCCACCCTAGACCATGGCTACTCTGTTCTTCCCAAACCATCCTGGATTTGACATTCTCCTAGGAGCTGTCACCCTCCCTGGGGCATCCTGAGAGGACAGACACAGGTGCTCTCTGCTGTGGTCTCCCTGATGATGCACAAATTTCATTGACTGTGACTACAGCAGAAAGCACATTTTGCATCATGGCTGAGTAGATGTGACCAATGCAAATGAAACAACTTCATGAGAGAGTGTTTATTTACCACCTCTGTTTGCAGTGCACTCTGGTATTTTCTATTCCATCCTATTTCAATTTTTTTAATGCTGGTTTTAACTCCTTCAAGTCAATTTTATGACCCCAGAGTAAGTAGGTCTCAACCCACAGTATGGAAAACACCACCCTCAGAGTGGGTTTCTATTGTCCACTGCCCCTGGGGCTTCTTGGTTCATGGTTTGGGTTCTGGGTTTCATACCGAAAGTATGAAAATAGTTCCACTCACTTCTTGTTCTTTCTCAAAATGGACAGCTTTCTGAATAAAAGGAAGTTCCACCTTTCAAGATGCTGTTTCTACCATGAGTTTAAAATAAATCCAGACATCCAACAGACTTTATTCTCAGCTTAATCTATTTTCTGTCTGAGAACAATGTGTATAGCATATGACAGGAGAGTAGAAGAAAGAGTAGCAGGTATAAAGAAGCACAAAGGGCCCTGGCTGGTGTGGCTCAGTGGATTGAGTGCTGGCCTGCTAACCAAAAGGTCACCGGTTCGATTCTGAGTCAGGGCACATGCCTGGGTTGCAGGCCAGGTCCCCAGGAGGGGGCATGTGAGAGGCAACTGACCAATCTTTTAAGAAAAAAAAAAAGGAAGCACAAAGGAATGAAATATCACTGAGTATTTCCCAACACTGTACATTCTACTGGTAATAGTAACAATGGTAGCTCATCATGACTGAGTGCATGTTATGGGTCAGCCACTGTGCTTAACATTTCCCATCTATTACTTCAGTTAATCCTCATGACACGTCCATGATAAGCACCAATATTACCCCTGTTGTATGAAAAGGAAACAAAGGTTAATGTCAGCTGGACTCTGTCCCCTCCCTCCAGGTCTCAGACCACTTCTCACGTCCCGTGTCTCCGTTACTCGTGCTCCAGCTCTGCAAAGCCAGGGATGGGGACCACACTGGCTCCTTCAGCTCCCAAAGAGCACGACAGCCTCGTCGGAGGCGCAGCTGCTCTCTCCTGCGTGTGAAGAGGAATGAATGGTCTTAGTGCGAGGCCGCCATGTGACCGGCACGTGGCCCCTCCTGCTGCTCTCAGGGACTACTCTGCCTGGACTCCCTATGACCACCCACAGCCTTCCCCCAGCCCAGAGGCGTTGGGGTCTTTGGTTCTTACCCATCTGCAGCCCTTACAGGAAATGCCTGTAGTAACTTCTCTTTCTCTTTTCTAAATCCCACATCTATAAAAGGGGGAAAAAGATGCCTGGATAATGCAAACAAAAGAACTACAAAGTATTGATTTTCCCCCTCCATTTTGGCTTGTTCATTTATTCAGCAAATATTTGTTGAATCTGTACTGGGCACCATTCTACACACTCCTGGTGATTTGGTGGTAAACACGACAGATGCAACCCTTGCCCTTCCAGAGTGTACATTCTACACGGGCTGGCTTCACAGGATGGCAGACACTGGGCGGTGCTTTTCAGCCTTCTCCTAATCACCCCCCCCCCAGTGAGAAATACTGTACATACAGCAATAAAGAACATTTCTTTCCCCCTCTCCTGCTCCACACAACCAAATCAAAAGTTTTGTAGAACACTCACTCTAATTATGTATAAAAATTTGAAACCACAAAAGTATTAATTTGCCCATTTATTTTTATTACTCATTCATCTTATTACTACTAGAACAAAACATAGGAAATTTTTCAAGTAGACTAATTTTAAACCCCAAACATCATCTTTGAAAATGAGATTGCTTGACAAGTGAGATTGCTGGGAAAAATGTGGCTGTCATTTCTGAGTTCATTCCCCCTGCTCGAAACTTCTCCTTAGGTGCCCTCAGGACAATCCACGAACTCCAGTACCTTTGGCAGGAGGATCTGGTTAGTTCCAGTCTGAACAAAACACATCGATATTGTGGCTATTCGATGAGCTCTCTTCAATAACTGTAACGACTTTCGCCATGTCCTTTTTTTTTTTTTTAACACTTCCATGAGATATAGCAGAATTACTTCTAGAGATGCCAAGTAGAACTTCTATTGAGGCTGATTTCTAAGCACAAGTGTTAATAGATTTTAACAATATTTTAATAGCTTTGCTGTGTTTTCTAGCCATACCAGCAGGCTTCACTACTCATAATTCCTTTATTATGTTTCTAGTTTAATAGATATTCACCAATGAGGCAGTTTTCCAATTTTGCCAATGTATCTGATCACGTGTGTGCAAAGGTAAGCACGCGAACTCCACCCACCCCACCCCACCGTCACCCCCACCGTCGTCCTGGATGAAGGAGAATTGTCGAGTAACTTCCAGCATCCGTGCTCTGTGGGGATGGATCTCAAGCTCTCTGCTGGACTTCCATCACATGAGAATCACGGCACCGGCAGGTTCCGCAGTAGTGCCCATGTGACCACAACTAGTTGTAAGTTTGAGTGTATCAGTTGATTGAGATTTAAAATTTGCAGGCATGATACCTTTCCATGTTTGAAGAGTCATTTTTCATCATCCGTGTGAGCCACTTTCTCTTTCGCAGGACTGTATGCAACTAAATCTCATTAACGTTCTGTAGAGCAACTAAGAAATTGTGCCAATAACTTTTTGTCTGTTTTCATTTAAAAAGTGTTCGAGGGGCTTGTTGACAAGTCCAGCATGCTGTGTTTCTAAGAGTCCTGTTAGTTTTGAAGGTGTCATTACAAATAATATAGCGGCGTTTGTCACTTTGGTCGGATTTTACACACAGAAAATATATTTTAGATAAGCTGCTTTATGAAGTCTGGCATTCTCTCTCTCTTTGTAGAATGCACATCATTCTACAGGAAGTTGAAGCTACTCTTAGGGTGAATGTTTTTCTCGGCATTGTCTCTGTTTCCAGTTCTAAGTATCTGGAGCTTGAACTTGGGCATTCCTCTAATTTTTATTTCATCAATCTTTTCTAACAGTAAGGAGAAGCCTCATTAAAGGATAATTCATGCTAATGTGATTAAATGCATATCAGATGCAAGTCTGAAACACATCCCACTTGATAAGGTCGTGGTAGAAAAAGGCATTACAATGAAACTAAATAACGTTTATTTAACTATAAACTCTGTTAATGGTCCTGCAATGGTGCTGTCATATTCACACCACACATCAGAAAATCAAGTGAGGTGTTTGTTAGCAGAAGGTGGAATAACTTGTATTAGTCAACTGATGTTCATCATAGCCTTCCATTAGCTCTCTGTTCTCTTTGTAGCAATCGGATGCAGTATTTCTGACAACTTTCACAATTCTTACTAAAAATCCGGTGGGTGATGTGTTCTCATATTTTCTATTGTATTGTATCATGTTGTGTTCTATTCTCTAGTATCCTCTACTTTACTTTTTGTTTAAAAAATTAAGTTTGGTCATGAGCCATTAGCTTTATTTTCTAATTAGCTACTGACATGAATTTGTTCTTTAGTATTTATGGGTAGTTTGAACTATATTATTGGAAATGTGTGTATGATTTGCTAGTTGTTTTGTGTATATTTGGAGAATCCCCAGCTAGACTGCAACTTTCTGCAGGAAAAGTCTTTTTTCCACTTAAAAAAAATCTCTCCCAGCATTCAGTTCTAAGTTGTGCATAAAGTGGATGTTGGTCAAGTGCTAGTTCAATGCTGACTATTGTGAATCTCCGTAGACCAGGGCCTACATCCTCATAGGTGGAGCAGATGAGAGGCTGTGCCAGGTGGTGAGGGTTGGGAAGGCCTCGAATCATTCCAAATGCTCCCCATTACTGCCTGTGCCTGAAATTTCATAATTAGAAATTCATTCCTTTGTCTTTAAGTCTTTATCGATTAAGTCGTAACAACCATTAGTACCTCAGTTGAATGAGTATAATTCCTATGACTGAGTCGTGGCTGGGTTCACAAAGAAGAGTTGGCCTAGTTAATCCCTCCTAAGCGCCAATCCTGCTGTCCGGAGAGCGGCCGCCCCGTCTGGACAGGAGGCCCCGCCGGGATACTCAGGCCGTGCTAACAGAGGGGGCCAGAGAAAAAAACACGCCCAGGGCAAGCGCCTGATTAATGACTTAGGATTAAAATACTGGTATAAATAGTAACTGACCATTAATTATCCATATTTACATACTAATTTTCATTTTTTGCTTTTAAAGAAATTCAAAACCAAGACACTCCCTTAAACCTCAGTGATCATCAATTTTGCTCGATTTACTCTAGCCTTGGTTTGCTTCTGCAGTCCACAGAGGATTCTCTCTGGCTTTACTTAGAGGGTCAGAACAGAAGCCTTCCAAGGCCAGGCAGCTCTGGCCACCTGGGGCTCTGGGGCTGCGCTCTGGGGCTGAGTCAGGGAGCCCCAGAGACTGACAGTTCTGTGCTGAGAGGGGCACAGATCTTTGAAGGCCGGACATTCCTGCCTGTGCCTGAAGCATTGGCGGGGGGGTGTGGGGTGGGGCAGGGGACTCCTCCCACTTCTTCCCATCCCACCGGGAGAAACCTCCAACCTGTCCTCTGGCGTTCAGACTCTGACATCGGTGTCCCCCAAACACAGTATCTCACTTCCAAGAGCGACTGAGACTCCTGCCATTAATTACTTCTACTCCAAATCCTGGCCTTTTGAAATGTCTGTACTCTTCGACAAATGGTTTTGGAAAAACTGGGTATCCACATGCAAAAATAAAGAATTTGGACCCTTGCCTTACACCATATATAAAATTAACTAAAAATGCATCAAACGCCTAAAACTATAAAGCTCTTAGAAGCAAGTATAGGGGAAAATTTCCATGACATTTGGAGTTGTCAATGATTTCTTGGATATGACACCACAATGAAAGTGAAAAATAGGAAAAAACAGATTAATTAGACTTCATAAAAAAAAACTTCTGTGCATCAAAGGATAAAATCAGAAGGGTGAAAGGGCAATCAAGCAAAGGGAAAATATTTTTGAATCATATATGTGATAAGGGGTTAATATCCAGAATACATAAAGAGCTCCTATAACTCAACAGCTAAAAGACAAACAAGCTGATTTAAGAATGGGCAAAGGATTTGAGTAGACATTTCTCCAAAGAAGACGTGTAAATGGTCAATAAGCACATGAAAAGATGGTCAACATCACTAATTGTTTGACAAATGCAAATCAAAACCACAAAGGGATATCACCTCACACCTACTAGGATAGCTACCATAAAAAAATAAATAAACAAAACTTAAAATAACAAGTTTGGAAGGAGGTGGACAAAATGGAATCCTTGTGCACCCTTGGTGGGAATTTAAAATGGTGCAGCTGCTGTGGAAAATGGTATGGTGGTTCCTCAAAAATTAAAACATTGAATTACTATATGATCTAGCAATTTCACCTCTCTGCACATACCCCAAGGAACTGGAAGCAGAGTGTCAAAGAGATATTTGTATACCCAGTTTCATGGTGGCATTATTCATACAGCCACAAGGTAGATGCAAACCAAGTGTCCGTCCGTCAATGGGTGAATGCATTGACAATGTAGTATATATATAGTCAGCTCTCTGATGTATTCTCCAGTTAGGCCTATTCGTCGTTCATCTGAAATTCAATTTTACTTGGACATCTGGTATTTTAATTTGCTAAATCTAGCATCCCTACTTGGTGCTAGTTTATTAACATCTGCTTTCTGAGTATCATCTTGTAATAGGTGTTGGGGGTGGAAACCCGGGAAATGAAAGAAAAGATGAAGTTCCATTTCTTAGAGAGTTTATAGTCTGGTTTCCCAGAGAAATTTGCAACCACAAAAAGAATCTCCTGGACTATTTCAATGAGTGCTAGATTAAATTTAGAGCACAGTCTCTGTGTTTTCCTACTGCCTAAGGCAGTTCTGACATTGACCTGCTAATTAGGCAGGTCACTTGAGACACCCTTCCTCTGGAGAGTCTGAGTAGAGATCCAGATGCCTGTGGTTTTACCTAGAAGCCAGGCGACTTCCCTGCTCCTGTGAATCTGTGGAACTCCGGCAGGCGTGGCGTCCGAGGCCTCTGTCAACACTTGGCATAAAGTCACTTTCCCAATTACATCCCATCGAGGCAGCGTCAGACCTCCGCTCTAATACAGCCTATTCGGAATCACTGGGATCATCTTTGCAAGTTGTTTACAGTTCCAGTGCATTTTGTTTGCTCTTCTTTCTGATGCGCGAGGAAAGCAGGGGAGCTTATTTCTGCTTTACTGAGGACAGGGAGGCTCACAGAGGCTAAATTCACATAGCCAGCTCGGGGAGCACCCAGGGCTGGTTTTCATCCTTTTGCCTACAAAACGTACGTGGATGTGGGGACAACTGGGGTGAAATTTAGCATTCACTTCGAGTTTCAGGTGACTTCCGCTCCCAAACCCGCCTGCAGTCCCAGCCTGCAATTAACAAACTGGCTGGGGAGAGGTCTGCGCGCGGCTCCGCGCAGGACCCGGAGCCCAGAGCTCCGGAGCGAGCGAGGCTTGGGGGACCCGACGAACGACGCCGGGCACACGCCGGCTGGAGAGGTGGGCCGCCCTCTGGCGAATCCCAGAGGGTAGCGCGGCCGGCCAGCCGCAATCCCGGAGCGTCGCGGGAGGGCAAGCCCGGGACCCGGAGCAGGAGGCGCGCGGGCACGACGCGGGGACGCGCTCCGAGCACGCGCGGAGCTGCTCCTCCAACGGCCGCGCCGAAAAGAGGGCGGCTTCCCGGGCAGGCCTGCAGCTGCTGCTTGACTCGGAAGTGCGGAGAGGGGTGTTGGGAACTCGGGGCGCGCGTGAACGCCGCCGCCGCCCGGGACAGCCCGGAGGTGGGTAGCTGGTGACCGCAGCGGGTCCCGGGGACATTTTAGGTGACTTTTTTTTTTGGCTTTGGTTGAAAAAAAAAATGCATAAGACGCTTTCCGTTTCCTATCCCGGCCCCTGCGTGCTCTCCCGAGGAAGGGACAGGGGAAGCCTCTGGTCCTGCAGTGGAGACAAAGGCTCCGGGGACCGTGACCGTGTGCAGGGCCCAGGACGCCGCTGCCCGCGTCCACGCACGCCCCTACCAGTGTCCCCTCCCCTTGGCTGTGTCCCGCGTTTTTCGTCTTGTTGCGGGGAATTGCGGACGCTGGTCCCCTTCGCAGCATTAAAAGTGCCTCAGCCCGACTGCTGCGGCTCTAGTGACCTCCAAAGTTAGAGATGTTTTTTGCCTTCTATTCTTAGTATCCCACTTTTCTTCTAAATCTCGCCTTTGGATAGATGGCAGTGGCCTTTATGAGGAAAGGCCCTCCTCCCGGCAATCCCTACCAAAGCCCTACCAAGGCAGGCGAGAGGGGTACTGGGGTGGCACTGGTTTCAAGAAAAACGCTGCGTCCTTGGTTCAAGGCTCTTTGGTCAGAGCTTTCAAAGAGCCTTGAACCAAGAGCTTTAGACTAGTGGGTTGGCACCCTCGCTGGCTTGCATTAGAAGAGGGTGAGACTCATTGTTTACTTTCTGTTTTGTATTATTCATTCACTCGCAGAACTAGGCGTTTACTTCTATGTGATAAGTGGTGTGGGAACACAAGGAGCCCAGAGGGAAGGCTTCACGGAGGAGGTGATGCTTTTTATACTGGAACTTGAAGAATCAATACGATTTCCCCCCTTCCATTCTTTATGTTCCACTTTTCTTCCCTCCTATGTCTGTGGCCTTCCCTACCTGTGATTAAGTGTTGGGTAAGGACAGTCAGTCCTGACCTGAAAGATTCAACCAGTATTAACAGGGACGATGCGCATATCAGAGGCTTTAGATTCGTTATTTCTGAACCTTCTGGTACCTGGAAGATTTAGAAATAATGAATTTATTTCTAAAGTGGAGGGATAGGGAGTGTGGTCCGTTTTTACAGATGAATAAAATTCAGAGATGCCAAATGCACACACTAGTAAATGCTGGGAGGACTCTGATTTTTGAGTTGAAGTCTGTGCTGTATCTACTGTGCACTTTGCTCCCTCTTTGGGAAGAAGGTTATATAGACTAACTTAGGGCGAAGGCCGAGTTTCTGATGAGAGCAGTCATTTCTGTGGGTGGCTAGATGGTGGGAACTCTCCAGATTAACATCAGGAACTCGCCAGGGTGGGCCTTACTCACCCGTGTGTCTCCTGCTTCCAGCACAGGGCCACCGGATGTGCCCCGAGCTTTGCGTGGGAATTCCCTGGCTTGGATGAAATCAATAATACCTTGTAGGGTTTCTGTGCCACTTTTGGTGCCGTTGACCTCTTTGGAGTATGGGGAAGCCAGTTTTTAAAAGGCATTAAAAATGTTCATAGGGTTAAAAATTATATTGAAACAAAGTTATCAAAAATCATGTGAAGAAATCAAACCTACAATTGAGTATCTTATGTTTTTAAATTAATGCATTAAGTAACAAAATGTAGTGCTGTATGAAATAACTCCTACTTTCACAGTAGTGAGGCCCACCTAAATGATATTTTGTGATATTTGCAACAGCTGCACTAGAGTAGGAAAATGTCTATGACTCTTCTTGGTGACAGTGTGACCAGAATTACTCTTACTGGTATCGCTTGTTGTCCATACTTATAACCAAATGAAATCCTGAATTTCAGGGGCAGGGGTGTCCAAGCTGCAGCCCGTGGGCCGCATGCAGCCCAGGATGGCCATGAATGTGGCGCAACACAGAGTTGTAAATTTACTTAAAACCTTTTTTTTTGCTCATCAGTTTTCATTAGTGTTTGTGCATTTAATGTGTGACCCAAGACAACTCTCCTTCCGGTGTGGCCCAAAGGTGCCAAAAGGCTGGACACCCCTGGTAGAGGTTCATGAAAATAAAGATGTGTGAGAAAAAAAATTAAGTTCATGGCCCCCTGAAATCTCCCTGTGGACACCTTGGAGGGTATCCTAGGTTACACACCCTGCTTAGTGGCTGTTTTCTTCTGAGTCCTTGCTGGCCATCCCAGACCGTTATGCATAGCTGATTCCTTCTCCTTCGGTTTGAGCTCAAGTTCACAGTTTTTGTGGTGGTAAGAGCTGCTGAGAGGGAATTGCTGGATTCTTTACATTCTCTGGCTGACCTACTCCTTCTGTGGGTGATTCCGCTGGAGAGTACCCACCCGTGTGATAGTGGGTGGGTGTCATACAGTGCATGACTGGCTTTTTTGTTTTTGTTTTTGAAAGGAAATAAACCTTAATGGCGTATGGTAGTGCCAGTGCCGGGGAAGAAAAAGTTGTCATGCATGTCCCACAGGCATTGGAAGAGAGATCTGAAGATGTTATTCTGAACAATTTTATGATAATACATTTGAAAATTCATATAAAATGGACAAGCTTTTTGAATGAAAAGCCTTGCCTAAGACATAAGAACTAGGGAATCTGAATAGTTCTGTCTATTCAATAAATTAAATTTGTTGTTAAGAACCTTTCCCTAGCAAACTTCCCAGGCCCAGATGGCTCTGCTAGTGAAAGATTACATTAAATGAAAGAGATAAAAAAGGAACATTCCCTGGCTGCTTTTATGAGGCCAGCGTAACCTTGTTACTGAAGCTTGATAAGGACATTCCAAGGAAATAATAGGCCAAACTCTCACAAAAAAAAAAAGATGTGAAAGTCTGAAAATGACGTATTGCTAAATGAAATCTAGCGATCTGTAGAAAGGACACTAAATCATGACCAAATGGGGTGTATTCCAGAAATGTAAACTAACATTAGAAAACCCATAAATATTCTTTAACCACATACACAGAATAAAGGGCAAAAGTTATTTAATAAAACTCAGCACCCATCCATGATAAAAATTCCTTGCAAGCCAAAACACTGAGAGGATTTAAAAACTTAAAATCATAGAGGGTATGTCATTACCCCACAAATAACTCTATAGATTCAGTACAATCCCAATAAAAATCCCAGCAGATTGTTTTTCAAAAATAGGCATTGATGAACCAATTTTAAAATCTATGCGGAAATTATAGACAATCGAAGAAAAAGCATTGGCACAATGCTAGACAGACGGTGGAGCTGGGTGGAGAACCCATGAACAAGCTCACACAGATGACAGGCGACCTGCAGTGCAGTGCAAAGGGACAGCCACTTCAGTAAACAGTGCTGGGCCAATTGGATATGTCCACATGGACAAAATGAATCTTGGTCCTGTACCTCATCCCATGTACAAAAATTAATCAAGATGCATTACTCAGCCCTGGATGGGTAGCTCAGCTGCTTAGAGTATCATCTGATGCACCAAGGTTGCAGGTTCGATCCCGGTCAGGGCACATACAAGAATCAACCAATGAATTGCTATGTGAAATGTCAAATTATATCAATGAACTTTTCATAATCTGTCACATTAAAATCCATTGTCTACATTGAACAAGAGAATTAACCAATAAATGCATAAACAAATGAAACAATAAATCTCTCTTCCTTTAAAAAAATCAATTAAAAAAAGATAGGTCATACAGCTAAAGGTGAGAGCTAAAACAATAAAGCTTCCAGAAGAGAGCAAAGTAAAATATCTTTATGACTGAGGTATAGTCAAAGATTTGTTAAATGGGACACAAAAAGCACTAATTATCAAGGAAAGTTTGGGTAAGATCTTCTATTTATCTAAAGATTCTATAGAGAGAGGAAAGGCAAGCTACTGAATGTAATAGATACATTCAATAAAGAACTCATGCCCTGAATGTAGAGATAACTTTTACATTAAATGGAAAGTCACTTAGTAAAAGAGGATCTCCAAATTCCCGAGAAACGTATGAGAATGTGGTCAGCCTCATTAGCAATTAGAGAAATGCACATTAAAACTGCAGTAGGATATCAGTACATACTCACCAGAGTGGCTCAAATTAAAGAGACTGTCAATGCTGAGTGCTGATTAGGTTATGGACAGACTGGAACTCTCACTGCTGATGGGCATGAAATTTCGTGTGACTGTGTTGGAAGTTGTCTGTGCCAGCACTTCCCGTGAAGCTGGGCATACACACCTGTGACCTAGCTGCTCCATTCTTGGACGAACACTCAACAGTGAGGCATACATACGGGCACTCAGTCACGTAGAAGACCATGCAGAGCAACGTTGTTCATAATGGCCCCAAGTTGGAACACGCCCATCAGTAGTCGAATGGGTAGAGAAGTGAGGTGTTTGTACAATGGAATACTCCATGGTCAAGACAGCAAACAAATCATTGCCTCCCACACGACGTGGCTGAACCTCAAACACAAAGCTAAACGAAAGGAAGGCAGACACCGTGGAGGAAGTTCCATGTCATTCCATTTAGGAGAAGTTAAAAAATGAGCAAAATTGAATGAACGAGGGTGGTAGGTATCAGGCTGGTGGTCAGGACTTAAAGCCAAGGACAGAAGGAGCTTCTGAGGCTTCTCAGTATTTTTTTTAATCTGAGTGGTAATGAATGAAGTGAGTCTGCTGTTGGAAAATCTTAAATTTTTTTCTTTAAGTATATTTTAATACAAACTTTACTTAAAATATTATAAAGTATTTGGTTCATTCAGATGCCCCTAATCTGGGGAGTGTTGGATGTGATGGGCATAATTCTTGGTGATTAAAAAAGGTTGAAAATAAGTAGAGAATTTGCAGGGGAAAGACTACAATATCACGTCAATGGCTTTTCTGAGTTAGGGATTTGTGAAACTCACTCCTTATTGCCTGTCTCTGACAGCAGATGCCTGGCTGAAGGGCAGTTCATATAATAAGGCTTAGAGTTGTGTTTGATGTTAAGATTACTATCGGTGTGAAGTAAAAACCAAAAATAAAATGCTAAGGTGAGGACTGAATACAAAATTTTGTTTACAGATTTAATTTTCTTGCAGTTTTAACTTTATAACAATTGGATTAAAGTAGTCCACTGTTTTATATAAATCCTTCCAGTAGGGACTTTCCTCCCACTGGGCAGGGATGGCACCGTGGTTTCCTATGGCTTCCTATGGCTTCCTAACACAGGACCACAGACGTCGAGGGTTACAACAGCACAAACCATCTCACAGCCCTGGAGGGCAGAAGTCCCCAGCGGGTCTGCAGGGAGCATGTAAACACAGCCAAGAGCTGCAACAAGCGGGGAAATGCTGTCTCCCTGGGTATTCTAGGTCCCTGACAGTACACCCATTGATGCAGAGGAATGGAGTGTCTGGAACAGGGTGTCCTTGAAGAGTGTCTAAAGAACAGGGTTTCTAGAACTTTCCTATAGTCTCCAAGATTATTCGTGTTCAGATTTCAGTGGCACTCTCAGCTCTTTATTAATCACAGATTCTTAACGAGGCGAGGAGGTCATCTAATACCATAGTGGCCTTCTTTGAAAGGTGAGACATTGTGAAACCCAGAGGCTAAGTTAATATCCCTCCAAAGGGAAGGCGACCATATTTCTATAAAGTTCCAGAAAGAAAATTTAAGATATTCTAAGAGAGGCCGGGGATTTAAAAATGACGTGACTAGAAATGTACGCGCTGGAAGTGGTTCTGGCAAACAGCGGGCGGACCTGCGAAGGTGCTGCGGAAGCCGCGAGGAATCGGAGCGCTGGTGGCTGGAGGCGGGGCGTCTGCTGCTGGGTCTCAGGGTGCCGGAGAAACCCAGACTGAACTGACTTCCAGAGCTCCAGTGGGAGAACACCCCACTTCTGAGCTCATACTTTACAAAAGCCCAAGCTGACAGCTGTTCCTGGCCTGCCTGCCTTTAGCCCGAAGAGAGGGGTTTGTGTGTGGCAGACTCTGGGCCAGGCTCTGGGGATGAGAATCTCCTCGAAGGCCCTGGCTCGGGGCTCGGGTGGGGGCCCGGTGGGCCCAAGACCTGGAGCTGAGCTCTGGCTCAGTTGCTTCTGACTGTGTGGCCTCGCCTGTTTCACATTCGCCGTCTGCGGAGTGCCTGTCTCCCTTGCTCCACATACTTCACGAGGCGGTTGTGAAAATAAGACGAGATAATGTATGGGTTCTGGTTTGGCATTACGGCCACATAGAAGTACTTGCTCAGGGCTTCAAATTTGCCCTTAAGTTAACTTGGCGTCCACAGTGAGACGTGCATGAGAGGTTTGAGGGAAGAGTGAGGGCTGGGAAAGGCTGGCTCTTTGTTGCTGGGGAACTGACCGTTTAATTGGCAGAATTTTAGAATCTAATTGACCATCACCGGCCCTCTTACTTGAACGTACACATGGCCGCCGTAACAGAGATCTAGAATAGCATTTCTCTTTCACATGATAGCTCAGTTTTAAGTGCTCTGGGGGAGCTCTGGAGGTGGGATGGTACACGGAGTCAGGGGCTGAGGTGCCCCTACCTTGTTTTCCCATGTGCCTTTGCCCCTTGGTCCAGGGTGGCTATTCCAGACCACCCAGCAGGAAGGAGGTGACCACAGCCTCATGGCCAGAACAGTTCAAATGTCCACACCTGGCTGCAATATGGAGTTGAGCTCAGCATCTTCGTAGCTGGATAAAAACTCAAGTTACTTTGTAAGAAGGGAGGGTGACTGTCGCAGGGTGGGCAGCTAGCAGTGTTTGCTGCTGCTGCCTGGGTTGTGTCGTGAGCTTCCCTTGTGGTGCACACCGCACGGAGGACACAGCAGTTTCATTAATGCAGTGTCATGAACGACTGTGGGGTGACATTTGACAGAGAACGAGGAGGTTAATGCTCATGACTTACAAGAGGTTGGAGATGAGTTTTACTTTTCTTTTGTTCAGGCTTTTGAAGCCATTTTTATTCATGGAGCTACCTGTAGCCTCTCTCTGCTTAATCACACACCCTGTGCTAGGTGCTGGGGACCCAGAGACCATGGTCCCTGCCCCCTAAAGGTCCACTCGCTGGGGGCAGACAGGTGTGTCGGACAGTGAGGACAGAGCTGTCTGGTGCACAGTGTGATGGGGGGAGGATGGGGGCTGTAGGAGCTCAGAGGGACAGACCTGTGCACCGGAGCAGCAGGCTGTGTGCGTGCACGTGTGCACATGTGTGCAAGGTAACTGGCAGGAGGAGGTCTCACCAGGGTTGTGTCTGTGTCACCTCGAATAGTGATGGGTCCCTGGGAGAGCAAGTGAACTGACTGGTGACAGTGTGCTGTTCTCTAGTGTCATGTCCGTGGCCTAATGGTTTTACTTCTCTTTCTCTGTCCAGAGACTCTCACCCTGGGCACCGGGACCGCCTGTCAGGAGAAGCGATGCTGCCTCGGTGGGAACTGTCTTTTTATGTGCTCGCGTCACTAGGCTTCCACTTCTATTCTTTCTACGAAGTTTACAAAGCCTCCAGAGGTAAGCAGCGTGGCTGGGTTGTGAGGTGGCAGTACATTTAGCTTTACAAGAAGCCGCCAAACTACCTTCCGAGTGGCTCTGTCATCCGCACCGTTTTGCATCCCCGGCAGCAATGAATGAGCTCCCGTCGCCCCACGTCCTCGTCAGCATTGGTGTCGTCAGTGTTCTGGACGTTGGCCACTCTCCTGGGTGTGTGGTGGTGGCTTGTTGTTCTAAGTGGCGTTTCCCTGATGACATACGATGTGGAACAGCTTTTCATCTGCTTATTTTCCATCTGTGTATCTTCTTTGATGAGGTGTTTGTTCAGCGTTTTGGCCATTTTGTAATCGGGTTGTTCGTTTTGTTACGCTGGAGTTTTAATGTTTTTTTTTTTTGCATATTTTGGATAATAGTCCTTTCTCAGATATGTCTTTTGCAAACATTTTCTTCCAGACTGTGGCTTGTCTTCTCATTCTCTTGACAGTGTCATTTACAAAGCAGAAATTTTAAATTTTAACAAGTCCAAGTTATCAATGTTTTTTTCATGGATTGAGCCAACGTGCTGCAGCCACGTTGACCTAGAGTCCCTCCTACGTGTCTTCTAGGAGGTGTGTAGTGTTGCATTTTAGAGTTAGGTCTGTGATATCCATTTGAGTTGATTTTTGTGAAGGTTATAAAGTTTGTGTCTGGATTCATTTTCTGGCATGTGAATGTCCAGTTGTTCCAACTCCACTCATTTCTTTCACCAGTACCACACTCTCTGGAGTACTGAGGCTTTCTTTATATGAAGTCTCAAAGTTGGGCAGGGTTAATCTGCTTGCTTTGTTCTTCTCCTTCAACTTTGCATTGGCTATTCTGGATCTTTTGCCTCTTCATATAAGCTTTAAAATCTGTTGAAATCTACAGGATACCTTGCTGAGATTTTGATTGGGATTGCACTGAATCTATAGGTCAAGTTGGGGAGAACTGACATCTTAACGATACTTCTTTGATTTTTTTTTAATCAGCGTTTTTTAGTTTTTCTCACCTATAACTTGTACGTATTAGATTTATATCTAAGTATTTCATTTTGGGGGCTGCTAATGTAAATGTTATTGTTTTTAATTTCAAATTCCACTTGACCATTGCTGAGACATAGGAAAGCAATTGATTCATACAATCTTGCTCTAATTTCTTATTAGTTCCAGGAGTTTTTTCCTGAATTCTTTGGATCTTTTTCATAGATAATCATGTTATCTGCATACAAAGACAGTTTTATTTCTTCCTTTCCATTCTGTGTACGATTTATTTCATTTTCTTGTCTTGTTGCATTAGCTAGGACTTGCAGCATGAGATTGAAAAGGAGTGGTGAGGGGGGCATCCTTTCCTTTTCCCCGACCTTTGTGAGAAGTTGTCGAGTTTCTCGTTATTAGATATAATGTTAGCTGTAGGTTTTCACAGATGTTCTTTATCCAGTTGAGGAAGTTCCCCTCTATTTCTAATTTGCTGAGATTTTTAATCATAAATGAGTGTTTGATTTTGTCAACTGGTTTTTATGCACCTATTGATATGATCATATGATTTTTCTTTCTTAGCCTCTTGATGTGATGGGTTTCACTAACTGATTTTTGTGTTTGGTGAGACTTTGTTTTCAATGCACCTGGACTGGACTCAGCGGGGCAGTTCTTCTGCTTCGTGTGTTGTTACTTGGGGTTGCCATCGTCTGGGGCTCTGCTGGGCTGCAATGTCCACCGTGGCTCACACACACGGCTGGCTGTCAGCCAAGAGTTCAGCTGGGCGTCGTCAGCTGGCGTGCTGTGGTTCTCTCCAAGCAGCTCTCCACATGGCTTACATTTCCCATAACAGGACAGCTGGGGTCCAGGAGGGAGTGTTGCATACACACAAAAGCAGAAGCTTCAGGTCTCTTACAGCCCGGCCTGGGAAGTTGTGTCGGTCACTTCTGCCTCATGTATTGGTTAAAGCAAACCACAGGGCCAGTCCAGACTCGAGGGGAGGAAAGACTGCACGTTTTTACGGCTGGAGTAGAATGGACGTCCGGGGGAGAAGAAACTGTGGGTGCCCATCATTGGAGTCTCACTGCCACCATGGGTGTTACACTTTACCTCAGTGAGACTGAAAAATGTAAGTTGTTCAAGGTCACACATCTAATAAGTAATGGGGCCGGGTTTAAACTCTAGATTCAATATTTTGTTCTCTTCTGCCACCTGCTATGCATAGATCCCTAAAGCACCTTGCTGTAGGTGCTTCAGGAAGGTGAAGCCCTTTTGTCTATTTTACTATTGAATTGTAAACCTTGGAATGTTATCCTACGGGAATAAAACTTCTTTCTGTGTCATGGTAGCTATGGGGATGGGGGTGGGAGGGGATCCTTTGGTGGGAGTACCAAACCCTTCTGCACCTCCACCGACTCAGAGGCTGCCATGCTGTTTGGCTTATCACTGGCTGCTCCCTAGCCTCCAGCTCCTGCATCTTTTATGCTTTTCCTTTTCATGTCAGTGCCAGCGTGTCTGTTCACTCCCGAGACATGTCTTCTTTCTAATGCCTTTGCCAGTTCGGCTCGTGGAAGCCTCTCACCCTGCCGGGCAAAGTGTGTGCCTAGCTGGTCTGGTTCGGCTCCATCTCTGACTTCCTAATTCAGGAAAAAGTGCTACTCACCCCTGTTATGGAGGTAGGTCACTGGGAAAACTCTCTTTTGTGAACTTCTTTGGGGGCGTTTGTATCTGGAGCAAATATAGGGCCTGGAACACACTAGAGGCTCACAATGTGTTTGTTTAGGGAAATGCTGCCGGTGGGCATCTGTGTGGCTGCGTTCTCTGGGCGTGGAGCTTGTGTACTGCCTTGTTCCATCAGCGGGCCCTTGGTAGCAGAGTGAGTTTAACAGCCCTAGGCCGTGGAATCTCTCGGTAAATCCCCAGCAGGGACTGAACAGAACATCCCTGGTTCCTCCCAGCTCCACCAAGTGTTGAGCATCTCAAAGGCATGTGGAAATGCTTGGGGTGGTCAGTGCTGCTGCTGTGCCTGGTGACCTCCCCTCACATGCTGTGCATGCAGTTCTGTGGCCAGTCCAGACCTACAGCTTTCAGTCTGTGCTTTCGGGTTTAGTAGAGGGGGAAGCACTTCTTTCTCCCAGCTCACACTTACCTCGGGGAATGGCCGTGCGGTAGGCAGCCTCTGCCTAGCAGAGGGCCGTGTTCTTTTGTGTTTCCATCAGTTTAATGTGGCTCTCTTCAGTGCAAACCTGTAGAAGCACCTGTGAGGGGAAGTCTTTCAACTACTGTTTCAATTTACTACCTAACAGTTTATATAGAAATTTTCTACTTTTTCTGGTAGCTGTTTCGACATTTTTTAGTTTTCAAGGGATCTATGCATTTTATGTAGGTTTTCAGTTTCACTAGTATACTGTGGTTCATAACACTCTTATTTTAATTGTTATTCCTGTAACTGACTTTTCTTTCTTATTGCACGGTTTTGTTTACGTCCATGTCCTCCTTTACCCCCTTCCCCCCCGGGTCATCTCTCCCTCCCGCTCTTCTTCCGTTGTCAAGTGTGCCGGAGAGCTCACTCATCTTTGGGCTCTCTTAAATTTCTCAATTTTTTTCTTTTTATTCTCTAACTCATTGATTTCTGTTTCCTTATTCTTTCTTTGGGCTTGCTCTGTTCCTTTTTATTCCAGCTGCTTGAGTTGAATGTTTAGCTCATGTGTTTCGTAAGGACTCTGCTTGTATCGTCGTCCGTCCTGTTGAGGTCTCAGGAACCGAGCGTCCCTCCTGTAAGCCGTCTCGCGTGTATCTGCTATTTAACAGGAGGTGAAGAGTTATGTTATTTTTCCCCAATAGATATCCAAACACCGTTTATTAAATCTTTCTTTCCATATTGAATTATGATGCAATCTTGATCGTGTACTACATTTTTTAAAGATTTTATTTATTTATTTATAGATAGAGGGGAAGGGAGGGAAACATCAGTGTGCGGTTGCCTCTCATGCGCCCCCTACTGGGGGCCTGGCCCGCAATCCAGGTTTGTGCTCTGACTGGGAATCCAGCTGGCAGCCCTTTGGTTCACAGGCTGGCGCTCAATCCGCTGAGCCACACCAGCCAGGGCGTGTGCTGAATTCTTATATGTATGCCAGTAGGTTTGTGGAGATGTCTTTTTTGTTTGTTTGTTTCTTTGATTTCTCAACCAATTCTCTCATCAGTACTAAACTACTTGAATTATTTTTACTTTATTAAATGCTTCAGTATCTGGCGAAGTGAGTTACCACCCAATATCCTTTATTTTCACACTTTTCTTATCCATTCTTATTGGTTCATTCTTCCAGATGCATATTTGAAATTCCAAAAAGAAAACTTATTAGTGCTGTTATTAGAATTACAACAAACCTAGAAATCAATTTGAAAATAATGGACATTCTTATAATATTGTATTTTCCCATTCAGGAATATGGTATCTTTTATTTATTTATACAAGGTTTTCTGTTACTTCTCTTAATAAAGGTTCATGGTCTTCTTCATAATAATTCCTGCTAAAATTTCTGGTAAGATGATTTCTTAAGTCGTTTTTCCCCTTTTATTATTGGGATATTTCCAATTATATTTTCTATAATTTCTAGCTGATTATTTCTTATCTATAGTAAACATATATATTTTGGTTTATTTATTTTTTGTTCTAACACCTTATTAAATTATGTTAATGTCCCGCTGATTTGTCGTTTGACTCTGCTGGTGTTTGTATGTAGATGACATCGTGCACAAGGAGCGGTAGTGATTTTACTCCATCTATTCTGGCTTTGCTAGAACTTCTAGAACAATATGACCATTGGGAAAGAATGCTATCCTTATCTTAATCCTAACTTTAATGAAAATTCCTGTATTGTTTTTTTAAAAAGATTTTATTTATTTATTTGTTTATTTTTAGAGAGGTAGGAAGGGAGGGAGTAAGAGAGGGAGAGAAACGTTGATCTGTTGCCTCTCTCATGCCCTCAACTGGGGACCCAGCCTGCAACCTGGGCTTGTGCCCTGACTGGGAATTGAACTGGCATCCTTTTGGTGTGCCGGCTGGCACTCATTCCACTGAGCCACACCTGCCAGGGCAGGATTCCTGTATTATTTTTAACATGAGTGAAAAGTTGAATAAACTTTGCTTTTAAAAATTTCATGTTAGGAAATCTTTCTAGCCCCACTTTCAGAAATTTCTAAAATCTGCAATAAATGTTAAACTTCACCTATTTTTAGAATATCTATTTATATGATTACATAGATTTCCAATACAGTTTATACGGATTCCCACAACAAACCCACGGTGACCATGGCATTTTTAAATGTGCCGCCTGTTCCCAAGTTTAACAAATAATAACTACAACTAAGTGATAATGGTTGCCCTGTCATTTTATTTTTGTTTCATCCTCAGATTTCAATATCAGCATTCTGTTAACTTGATAATGAACTAGGAAGCTTTTCATTTTTCTCTTTATTTTATGGAACTGTTTAAGTAATATATGTGCTGTCTGCATCAAATTTGATATCATTCACTTGTAAGTTTGTCCAGGTATGGAGTTTCTTTGGAAGTAGGCTAACTGAAAATATATAGTATCTTTCAGAGTAATTGATATACCATATTTTTCAGAATATAAGATGCACCCCCCAAATTTGGGAGGAATGATGGTTGTTAATGCTGCTGTTGAGTTCTGTTTACATTTACATTGGTGAAATATTATGTTATTTATGCTATTAAATATTTTACCACATTTTTTGCTTCAAACATTTTTTTCCTATGTTCCTCCTCTAAAACCTAGGTGCATCTTATGGTCCGAAAAATATGGTACTAGGTTTTCTTCTTAAGTCAGTTTGAGTGACGTATACTTTTCCATTTCATTGAAGCATCAATGTATTAGCATACAGTTGTATTTTATATTATTAAAATCTTTTGAATCCCACATGTGTCTCATTTCTCTTGTTTTAGAAAATTTACCAAAATTTTGTCTAGATTGTAGGTTGATTCTCTTTTTCACAGAACATGGAACCCCTGGGTCCATTCAGAAATTCTGCCACTCTGCGGTTTTCTGGGAAGACTGCTCTCTGGGGAGTGGAGCTCCTCTCGGTCCTGTGGCTTCCGGAGCCCAGGCTCACCTCCCGTGCAGTCGCGTCTCCCTGAGAATCCGGGTCCTGGTGGCATTTTATGAGTGGAGCACCGCTTCCATTGATTTGTGTTTCATTGCACAAGCACTTGATTTTCCTTTCTTTAATCTTTTTTTTTAAGATTTTAATTTATTTATTTTAGAGAGGGAAGGGAGGGAGAGAGAGAGAGAGAAACATCAGTGTGCGGTTGCTGGGGGACATAGCCTGCAACCTAGGCATGTGCCCTGACTGGGAATCGAACCTACGATGCCTGGTTCGCAGCCCGCACTCAATCCACTGAGCTACACCAGCCAGGGCTCCTTTCTTTAATCTTTAGTGATCAATGGTTAATGTTTCTCTAAAGAAACTCTGTGACACCTGGGAGCCCCGATATTTAAGCACGTATGGAGCAAATTATTTTTGTTACCTCCAGTTTTTTTTGTATGGCGAGTATTCTGAGAGTGGGCTACAGCTCTCCTTGAGTGTCTCCACCTTCTACCTTTTGTTTATTCTAATACACACCTGTTCTTGTCATTTATCCCAGATCTCAGTTTATGAGGAAGGATGTGGCCACTCATTTATAGGTGAATTCTTTTATGTTCTTGCAAGACACTAACCTCTCGTGGGGAGGGGGCTTTGTTAACCAGGATGCAATTTTTCTATCTGCTTTTGTGATGAGAGGAATTTGGTTGCAAAGTGGCCAGTACCTCTGGGAAGCCCAGGTCAGGGTGGGAAACAAAGGCTACTTACTTACTTGTTTGTCTGTGAGTAGGTGACCTTGACCTGGGAACTGGGAGAGTTGGCTTACCGTGGATTGGGCCCACCCTGGGCCCTTCAGTTTATCCATCCTTTGTGGAAGGACCCAAGTGCATCGTCCCAGCAGGCGTCCAGGACTGGACAGACTCCAGGGCTGGACAGACTGTGCGAGGGCCTGTGTTAGTAGTGGGTGTTGTGGCTCCGCTGCGGCCCTGAGTGGCCTGCCCTTTTGTGTTGCATTTGCCCTTTGTTTCCCTGTTTCTGTGGTAGGGTCAGAGGAAACGGTAGTGGTAGCATTATTTACAGCCGCCTTCCCACTGGGGTTCCAAGGCTCCCAGCCCACCCCTTCCTCCAAGCTCGCACTAGCATTGTCCTTCTGTGTGGACATGGTCCTCAAGGGAGGGGAGTGTCGGCTTCCAGGGAGTCTGCTTGCTTAACGCTTTTAATAAACCGCTCACAATGACCTGGGCCAGGGCCAGGGCCTGGGCAGTGGGGCATTCAAAGGCAACCCTGGTGTTAGACTCCACAGCCCCTCACTCCCTGCTCGCCCAGCCAGTGCTCCACATTGGATCAAGTACAAAGTACGTGCCCAGAGCGTATGGCTACTTCTTTGCTGGACATCTCAGTCTGGGGCGTCTTCCGCCTCTCCCAGGAGCCCTCAGGACTCGCATGCCAACGACATGCCTGGTGGTCTGCCGTGACAGACCCAAAATTCCTTCCGGGAATAGCAGATGAGCGGCCCTATTAGGGACGTCTGAGACCATATATGCTCTTCATTGCCTTGCATCCTATTTACATATGTGGTTTCTTTTTACTTGGGGGATTTCTAAATCACCTTTTCGTTCTCTGAGTGGCCTTTGGGAGGGAGGAGGAGAGAAGGAGCCCCCACACCTCCCAAATGTTGTGCAAGAACCAGCGCCTTCTTATCCTCCCTTTTCTGTGTGATGTTTTATGGGAATATTTGGGAGTTGCTCACCATGAAATTATCTCGTCTTTGGAAGCCCATCTTTTCTGCTCCCTCTCTTTATTCTCATTACTGCCACAGTCTTCTGTACCCACAGGCTTCCTAGAAAATAAAGAACCAGTAGGAGCTGATTAGAAATGCTCAGATGCATGGAAGCAGCAGGACGTGTGAAGCCCTGATTGGGTCACTACTTCCTGGGAGTGGTTTGTATCACCGGAAGGCACGCGAGTGTGTAAGGTGTCCTCTCGCTGATTACTGCCCTCTGATTATCCCTCCCCCCCACCAACTGATTTCCTATCAAAGTGTCGATGGTGAAAGGGTTAGGTTAGTTAGAGCTCTTAAGTAAATGGTTTACCACCAGAGCCCATTGGCAGCGATTAAAATGCAAATTCTCTCACCCAGTAGGTAGAATGGGGTTTCGATGTAGCCTTTTATTGGGTGGTGGGTGGAGAGAGGAGAATCAACAGCTGATTTAGTAATGAGGGCTCATCAGCAGAGATTGTTTCATTCCTGTGCTTTCAGGCACTTTCGTGCAGCACGGAATCTCGGGCTCTGTGCGGGGGAGAGAAGTTCTCCGGCAGAGGAGGCTGCTCTCCCTCCGCAGTGTCCTCCCGCCCCAGAGCGTCAGAGCGTCTGTGAGTCGGGGCACTGGTCCTGCCCAGACCTGAGACCTGGGATCTCCACCTGGAAGGCGGAGTCAGAGAAGGCCTGCCGGCGGGCTGTGGCCCTCGGGGAGGAGCCCTCCGCAGGTCTCGGCTTCCATGCTCCTGTGCCCACCAAATTCTGTAGCAACACGTCTTCAGCCAGCTTACGGCCGTTTGAAGACACTGATTTCCAAAAGGGTCATGAATGGATTTGCGCTGTAACCTAACGTCTATGTTATATGGTGTTTGTTTGTGTCAAGAAATCAGACAAAGGTGATTTGTAAACATTCTCCAAAACGTGAGGGGGAATTTTGGTCTAGCAGGGATGTCCCAACTTTCGGCGTCTCTGGGCCACACTGGGAGAAGAGTTGTCTTGGGCCACACACTAAATACACAAACACTGACCAAAACTGATAAGCAAAAAAACAAAACGAAACAGGTTTTCAGTAAGTTTACGATTTTGTGTCGGGCCACACTCACCGCGCCCTGGGCCATGGCCGGTAGAGCTGTGCCGTCCGTCGCTGTGGCCGTCAGACGCGTGGCTGATGAGCCCTGGAAAGGTGGCCGCTTCAGGTTGAGATGTGCTGTCAGGATAACATGCACCTTGGACTTTGAAGAATTAGTAAGAAAAAGGCATGTAAAGTAACTCATTCATAATTGTTTAATATGGATTTCATGTTGAAATAATGTCTGGGGTATGTTTAGATAAAGGAAATATACTAAAATTTATTTCACATTTTCAAATCTTTTAAAAATGTGGCTACTAGGAACTTTAAATTGTGAATGCGTGTGAGACAGGATTTCTGGTGGACAGGATGTCATAATTCTCCATCTGCGGAGGACTCCTTCTCCCCACTAGAGGGAGATGTGCTCCAGCTTCAGGACATTGGCGCTTAGCATGTGAACTTCACTGCTTCTGAATGTAGTCTTTTTAAAAAGAAAAAGGAACTCAAGTTTCTGCCTTGTTTCAAGTCTGCATAGTTCTGATGCCTCTGGAGGTTGCTGTGTGTATGAAAGTGAAGCTAGAACCAAACAGGTCGGAAGCAGGGAGGTTTTCCACCAATTTGTGTCGATTGGAAAGTTCCTGTCAATTAGGAAGTTCCCGTTACATCTTTGCTGGATTGTAGTAGCTTGCTGTTTGCAGGCTGTTCCCTTGGACTTGAGTGTGCAAACCCCGCGTGCATGTGTGTGCACGTGTGCACCCATGCATGAGTGCACGCACACACACAGTGTGCTGTGCATGTGACTGTGACAGAAAGACTGGGCCCCGCTGCAACCACACACGTCCAGCACCTGCCGGACCACGTGGAATGCCACGAAGAGTGTGGCCGAGCCGGGCCCTGCGGTGCCCTGGCCCAGGGCGTGGTGGCCTCCCTGGGGCAGCGCTGCCTTGGGATGAGGTGGGGCTCCTGTTTGTATCTAGTGTGTGTGAATCTGCCCCTTGGTCCTACAGTAGATCAGCATCACTTCATGATTACGTTTTAGTAACACACTCCCTTCTGGTTTTCCTTTGATCTTTCTGAGTAGCTCCTTTTCGGTCTTCTGTGGTTTTCGTGCTTCTGTTGTTTCAATAAGCAGTGGGTTTCCCTGTTCTTGTCTCTGCACTCCGTGCCTTTCTGGGTGGTGTCAGCCATTCCGGAGGCTTCCTCATTGAATCCCTATCCTGAGGACCCCTGAGTCTCTATCTTCAACTTCAGGCACCCTTGAGCACCGTGTGCACCCACCCAACTTCCAACCGCATGTCACACGGATGCCCCAAACTCAGCCTCCGTGGCTCCCTGACTTCCTGTATCATGGCGCGCATCAGCACTGTTGTCATTTTTTATTATTTGTTCCTCTCTCTTACCTGGTTCACAGTAAGCCCCAGGTGGCAAAGGGCATGCCAGTCTTGATCTGTTTCATTCTGAAGACCTCACACTAGGCCTGGTTATTGTACACCCTCAAGAAGTATTTGAATGAAGGTTTTATTATACCTTTTGTTTTAGACCAATTGTGTTGTTTGCTTATAAACATACTTGTTACTATTATATGATTCCACTTTATAATCTCCTTAGCGTTGTATTGTATCACGAGGCTGTGATCACCACCACCGTGTGGAATGGTCTGTTTAAAGGAATTTTACCGCCTGCACAAAAGTGGCATTTGTGCTGACCTCTCCTCTGGGCCCCTGGGCTGGAAGCTTTCTCCCTTGACACCTCTCCCCTGGTGAGCCTTATTACAAGTGGGAGGGGACATTTCCAGTGGCTCCACCACCTGTGTCCAGGAACTTTGCTCACAGAAACCTGGAGAGGAAGATCAAGGACTGGGACACGTTTCCATGGCTGTGGCCCAGTCCCCAGTGGCTTTTCCAGGACATATTCCAGTTTCTTTTAGTGCCTCTGCGATTAAGCCAACCCAGTTTTATTTAGATTTGTGACTAACAGACTCTGTTTTTCTTGTCAGAACATGAAGAGCAATTGGACCAAGAATTTGACCTGGCGATTGGCACTTTATTTGGAGGATTAAAGAAGGTACGAAGTGGCTAAGTGATAAACCTCCCCCATTTCAAACTGGTTCCAGTATGTTGCATCACTTTTGTATTGGCATGGACCCAGGTGTAGTATCGCTCGGCTATTGGGAACTAAGGATCTTTCCTGCTGTGAAAGTGGTGGGAGTGCCGTGCCAGTGATGCATTCCCCCTGGTCTTTCTCTTCCTTCCCGTGTTCTCTCCCCAAGACACCAGAAACCTGATTATGTAACCTTATCAGTGGATACAAAATTCACTGTCTTAAAGCGCAGGAACTTTCCTCCTGACCTAGTACGTTTATTAGAGTTAAATGTAGCCCTGGACACCCCTAAACCAACTGTAGCCAACTATAGGAGGTTCTCCCTTCCTGCCTCTGAGTGTCCACAGAGCTGCAGAGCATGCTGGGAACCCCCCTTTCCTTCCCCCCCCTGGTGCTTCGGTGGCTGTGGGCCGGCTCATTTATCTCCGGCTGCAGCTCTCTGTTCTGTCATATGCCCTGTGCCCTTCTGGAGGTGACAGCACCCCTGTTTGTCAGCCCTTCTCCTCCAGATTCGAGATGCCCGACTCCTCCTTCCCCCCAGCAGAGCCCACTGAAGCTGGGGTTCTTCTCATTCTCCCCTTTCAGTTTCCTAGGACCCCACAGTCCTGGAAAACATGGGTCTTATATGTACGACATAACGACCCGGATCGCGGATGTCCAGGCCCGACTCGGGGCAAGGCTAGTGGCAGCTGTGTGTTTGCTTTTCTAAGCATTTTGATATCTTCTTAAAAATGGTAGTAAAACATTGCCTTTTATTGTTTTCCCTCTAAGGGTATGGTATGCTGGATATGTTGTAAGTTCAGCCAGCTTTTCTGGGCTTGCTGGGACATAAAATAATGTTTGCATTACAAGTTCCGAACATCTGGGTTACAAAATGAATTTTCGGAAGACACTTCATTTGCCAACTGAACACTGCCTGTACTAATATTTTTCTACTTTGAGAATTGCAGATCTTGCTTAGAATTGTAAAAGATTTACTTGAATTTCTAGTTCTAGTTTCTAGTTCAATTTCTAGTTCTAGGGCAACCTGTCCCTCCTTTCCAACCCTGGCTCTGTACAGAGTCACTGTATTAGACATGAGACCCGTGTTTGCCTGGGGTGGCGAAGTGTTCCTGTCGTTTGTTCCTCTCCCCACTGGGTAGTGCCACGAAACTTAGGGTAGAAATTGAATTTTCATTCACTAAATAATTTGTAAGTGTTTCTTATTTAAATAAGCCTGTTTCAGGATTACTCACGGGACTTGTAAGGTGGGTGGTAGTGTGCCCACTTCAGGGATGAGGAAATCTGGGAAGCTTTATGTCCTGGTGGAAGCTGAGATGTCTTGGAGATAGCCCTTGTGAATGCCTGGGGTCTACTTTTTAGAAACATACCACTATTGGATCTCTTACAACAGAAAAAAATTGTGACTTATTTATTTTCTTTTAGAGTCATGATTCAGGCCTTTCAGAGAACACTGAATAGTTTGCCAGAGGCAAAAATACACTGAGCCTTTTAGCTGAAGAGAAGCAGTGGTGCAGCAGTGTGAGAAGGTGAACAGGGGTCAGGCCCCGACAAGTGTTGGACCTACCGCAGATTTCATTGTCAAGGACAGGCTCAGCCTTGCTGGGTTTGCTGCTTCTAGACAAAGGGCACTTTGTCTTCACTGACTTCCCAGCTCCTGTCACTCCATCAGGTCCAGCTGCTTGACACCCTGCCAAGGGTCTAAAGTCCTGGGGAGATGGCTTCTTCCAAGCATTCTCCACAACAGCCCCCCCGACCCCACAACAGAGCACAGGTGAGGCAGTGCCAACGTTCGGGCCAACTCCCCTTTGGTCGAAAAGTGAGCCAAGCGCACCTACACACCCTTGGAGCTCCGAAGAATCAGTCTTTTGCCATCCTGAAAAATCTGTGTGTCCATCCTTCTGTGTGTCTGTCTGTCTGTCTGTGTCTCTGGTGCTGATGAGCACCTTTTGTTGTCCTCATCTTCCTGCTTGTCATTACCTTACACATGGGGTGGAGAGTTTGGGGTCCTAGAGTTTAGAGGGAGAACGGTGGGTCCTTGTGGGTGGACCTTGCTGTGTCCCTGGAGAAGATCAGCGAAGTCTGCCGAAAGTCTTGTTTTGGCTGAAACAGGGGCCTGACAGGTCCTGGACATCCTCCCTGAATACTTCCCTTCTTGGAGGTTAGGGGCGGTGGCAAGTAAATACTGCCACCCAATTGGTCCAAGTTTTAACCGAAAGAAGAAAGACAGTGTGAGTAGAAATGATGAAGTTTAGAAGAAGGCTTTTCTGTTCTCTGCGCACCGCGTCCCCTGAACGTTGGGCGACAGCTGGGCTGCTGGACCTCGGGAGACCCGATAATTCTCCATCGTGGGGGGGCTGCTCCGTGCATTTTAGCGTCCCCATGGTCTCCCTGGACCCTACCCAGTAGATACCAGTAGCTCCTGCTGCCCCAAGTCGTGGCGATCCAAACGGTCCCCAGGCACTGCTGCAGGTTCCCTCAGGGCAGTCACCCTCTTTGACAACAGCTGGTCTGCAGCAATATTTAGGGGTGTTGTGCCCCACTTTGTCACGCTGACTGCCACTTCTTACCTTCGCACATCTTGCTTCCCCCTCTGGATTGTGCCTCGCCCTTTCCGGTGGGCCTTCCTCACTCTCCACAGCCACGCCCGGCTGGCCCCCCACTGCCTGGGCCTCCAGGTTGGGCTGAGTACTCAGAGTTCCTGCCTCTCCTTACTCCTTCCAGAAATAGAGCTTCTAGTGAGTGGGCTTCTGCGCCCACATCCGTGTTGAATGCTGAGGCACAGTAGTGACCCAGACAGACCAGTTTCCTGCCCTGGTGTCTGCTAGTGGGGACAGACCACCAGTAGGAAAAGAAACACTCATAACAGCCTCAGACTGAGCTAAATGATATGAAGGAAACAAACAGGGTGATGTGATAGTAATGCTTTGGATCGTACTTGTGCCCTCTGATGGTGACTGCCTTTGTACAGTTTCATTATGTGTTATCCATCCTCCCCTGGATGCTGGGACCCACAGGGCTGGCTGGGATTTAATCCTTCCCTGGGGCCCAGGTGGCCACACTGGAGTAAAGCACATCCATCCTAAGGGCACCCTGATAGGCAGGTCGCTAACTGCTGAGTGGGCCAGTGTTTGTGGTCAGAGTGGGCAGAGACCACCGTGGGCACAAGCAGTCGCCAGCTGCTTCTGGGGCGGAGGCCGACCTTCCCCTGAGTTCCACAGCGTGGGTAGGACTTGGCAGGGGCATCTGCAGAGGAGATTCCCCTCTTCCGGGGGGCCCAGTGATTGGCAAGGGAGAGGGTGACTCTAGGTGAGGCTCTCTTTGGGACAGTGAAAGGGAGCTGGGCCTGATGACAGTCCTCCCAGTGTTGAAGTGTTATAGTTTGGAGGATGGTCGCCCAAACCAGGAATGCCTTGGGGCCTTGCACGTCTTCGGTGTGAAGCTGATTGCACTCGCCGAGATGCCTGGTGCGCAGGGAGCTGCCGTGGGTGCAGTTATCTGGGACGGCTGGATCCCACACGCTGTGGCATCCACATACTGTTTTGCGACGTCCACTCCTCCCGCTCGGAAGTGCCCCCCCTGCGGGCCCCATGGCCCCCTGCAGCAGGTGTGTGCTGGGAACCTGGGGGAGGCCAGGGACGGGCTCTGCCCAGCGTCCCTGCAGTTCTGGCCGCCCCCGCCCCGACTCGGCGTTTGGTGGCCTTCGCCTCTCCTTCCTTGCTAGTCTCCTTGCCACATCCCTTGTTCAGTGTCGTAGCCTTGTGTTCAGACAGGGTCCGAGTCAGACTGATACAAATGAAACTCTGTCAGCTTGCGAGGTCGTGCAGTTTTTTCCCATTTATTTTTATTTCCGATTCAAGTTGTTGGCCCCATGGATCGAGCATAGGTTTGGAGTTGGATGGGTTGAAGTTCAAAATGCAGTTTGCTGCATTTGGAGAGATTATTTACTTGAGGTTTTTTTCTGAGCCATAGTTTTATTTCCTGGTATATGGGAGCTCGAGGTTGTGGGGAAAGCGGTGATGGGTGTAAAACGCCCAGTGCATATGTGCCTGGTTTGGATGCCCAGTCCATACTGTTGTGGCTGCTTTTCCTTCCATGACTTATGACCTCCTTGTTTTAGAGCTAAGATTGGCTGTTTCCCTCTCTCTGGCAAGGACATAATGTTCTACAGAGAAATACTTAAATATTATTTTAAAATGCAGTTTAAATTTTTGCTGAAATATTGCTGCTGAGAGGTGCTCCCAACAGTCTAATGTTTTGTGAAGAGTTCCACGGGGAATCAGTTCCTCATTTCTTTCCTGAGGACTCCTCTGCCAGTGGCAAGTTTCTGAGATGAAGCATGCTTATAAGCAAGTCAGGGATCTCAGAAGTGGAGCAGGGAGGACTTCGCACGGCCTGTCGGCGGGTCAGGAAGGAAAGATGAGATCAGGAAGGGAGCCTGATCACGGTGTCTTTGAATGTGAAGTGAAGATGCATTTGTTTAGCTATTCAAAATTTTCCCATAAAGATTTTATGATGTAGCTTACTTATAAATTACTCTGTATTAAAATACTTTCAAAAAGCAAGTCCTGGCCCTGGCTGGTGTGGCTTGGTTGGGTGGGATGTTGTTCCGTGCACTGAAAGGTCATGGGTTCGAGTCCCAGTCAGGGCACATACCTAGGTTGTGGGTTCAGTCCCTGGTCAGGGCCCACGCAAGAGGCGACTAATCGATATTTCTCTTTCTCTCTCTCTCTCCCCACCCTCCTTTCTGTTTTGGTCCTTTAGCAAGGCCCAAAAGATCCCCAAAAACAAAAACCCAAGTTCTGTTTTGATTCATTTAACAAATAAATATTTCTCGGGCTCCTAATGTGAGAAGCTTCCAGGCAGTGTGCTGGGTGCTGGGTGCTGGGAGGAGGCGGTGTTCCAGGCTCAGTCTGTCCTCACTGGGCTCTGAGGTCGGGGAGGTGATGGTGAGACAGTGAGGTAGGTGATGCAGCCACCCGTGGGGCGTGTGGAAACGAAGGTGTATTAACACCCGTAGGTATTGGGAGACGGCGGGGAAAGCTGGGCGGGGAGAATGACCCGAGAGGGAGAGTCATTCAGCATGGTTGGGAGGCTGAGTGAGAGGAGAGGGTGACACAAGATAGACAGCGGCCATCGGGTGCCATGGGTGCAGTCTGGACCTGATTGGGAAGGCGTGGGCAGTTACCGAAGGGCCTCAGGCCACTGCCGTCTCCTCTGTGGTCTCTTTCAGGAGAGATCCCCTGCCTTGCCTGTTCCTGTCTCCCCTCAAGGTTTGTACATCCCTGGAGTTAGTGCCGTGGAATGTACATCTCATAATGTGGTTGGGAAGCCATTCGAGACGCCCCATTTCTTGTGGTTAGAAAGGCCAGACCCTGTAGCCGACATTCAGACCCCGTGGTCCACCGGCCCTCCCTGGTTTCAGCAGCCTCAGCTCCTATGGTCACTTGGTGCCACTGTGACAGCACTGCCTGCCATTCCCCACAGATGCCTTGATGTTTGCTACATGGGACATGCCCCAGAGAGGTAGGAATTTCCTGTCTGCTCAGGGACCAGCCTGCAGGGAACCTCCTCTGAGCCCCACCCCTGCTCCTCCGCCCATCGAAGCGTGTCTCTCCCTTCTCCAAGTCCCTTTCCCCGGGCGCTCCCTGGACTTCTGTTAGGTGTCAGCTACCTGTTCGCGATGTAAGAGGGTCTTTCATCACTGCCTCCCCTGCCCGGCACACAGTAGGTGCTCAGTGGTGTTTGTTGGATTGCGGTGAAGCTGCCTACCTGGTGGGAGGCTCACCGTGAAGACGTCGGTCCCTAGACAACGTCTGCTTTGTTCCCCGTGTCCACTCGGGCACGTTTGCAGACTTCAGGCCTTCCCTCCCCTCCGTGCCACAGCCCCTCAAAGACGACTCCAGCCTTCCGCCCTGTCTTTGCGGTCCTCTCCATCTGCTAGGAGCTGATTAGGAAGCGGTTTGGCCGTTCCTGTGAACTTGCAGCCTGTCCTTATTAACAGAAAATTGGGTGTTATGCAGCCTTGCCCCTTCACACAGGTGGTGCCCAGGCGGACTGTTGGGCCCGTGCCAGCCCTTCCAGCAAAGAGACTGTGGGCCGAAGAGTCTGCATGGCCGAGGCAGGAACCCCACCGACCAGTGAGGGAAGGAGGGTTTGCCAGTACCGGGTGGGCCCGGTCCTTTTTGATAGCAAAGAACTCCTGCTCTTTACCTGTCAGTACCATCTCTTGTGTGCTTTCATCCCTGCTGAATTTCCCTCTTCATGCATAAAAGACCTGCGGCTAGGCAGGAGAAAGTGAGGGTGGCGATTTCCCAGGGAGGGTAGGCATGGGAAGTGTAGCTCTCTGCCTGACGGGAAATAGGATCTACGACACAGATGGCTAAACCTCACAATTGCTTATTAATTCTTAGCCACCAAGTGCCCTGCTTTGTCCTCCTCTTTCTTTCATGTTTACTCATTCATGAAAATATTATTTGCTTCATTATAAAGATCCTCGAGGGAGCCAGAAGATAAGGTGGAGTTCAAACCAAGGGTTTAGCTCTGTGACACTAAGTTCAAGTACGTGTGTGTTTGTGGGTATGAGAGAGAGAGAGGGCAGGGGGCAGAGAGAGAGAGTGTTTTCCATGAATACTTAGTTAAATCTTGAGGTGGTAATAACAGATATAGGTCTGGAATGGTGAAAAATTTCTTAGCCACAAACCAGTTGGTTTACTAGTAACTGTTGGCTTACCAGCTGCTTTGGGGCTGAGGCTGTGATAGGTGTGGGGGGTAAATGGAAGTGAGAAGCATGGTTTCTCTCCACAAAAAGCTTATATGTACTCTGAGCATTTAACAGAGGGCAGAGGCCTCAACCAAGCTGAACAGACTCCAGCTGTCTACAGCCCGGACAACTGGCTCTGTTTGTACGTCCCACTTGAAAATTGGTCCTGGCGTTCGTTACCTTTAACGGCGTCTTCCTTTGCATGTCCCTGGTTGGCACAACTGAACAGGGCTGGGGGGGATGTGTAGCCTTGGAGTAACCATAGAAAGCTCTCTGGAGGAGGCGGATTGGAGCTGAGCCTTGAACAGAAGGGACATGTTTTGAACTGACCCAAGCCTGTTTGTTCAACAAAAATTCCGCTCTTTGATTCTATTTTTGGTTGGTTCTGGCAGTTGGAGGTACGTAGCGTGAAATGTCTTCCTGTCCCACAGCTTCGCTGCCAAGTGGTACATTATAGGCGGAGTCTAGATATGAAGTCTGCCACATGTGCAAACATTTATTAGTGGCATGTACAAAACCCACCACTGACACTGTTTCTAAAAGCTCAGGCAGCCTCTGGGCTCGGCCCTTAGGGAAGCACTCCAATAAGCGCCTGTGGGAAGGATTCATGTGCAGCTGTTCTGGACTGTGGGTTCCCCATTTGGGCACATTAAATGTTAAGAACCGCCACTCGGAGGTGGATGAGTTAATTTATACCACGTATTCTATATAAGTGATCTAACTGGTAGGATTCCGAGAAAAGAAGTAGCAGAGATTATTCCGGGCTAGAGCAGGGTGAACAGTAGCTTGGAGTGAAATCTGGGGGGACGTGGAGGTGGGGAGGAGGGGAAACACTTCCTTCTCTCACATTCCCTAAAAGCAGGGCCTGTCAGCATTCTTCACAAGGTTATTACCTTTCAAGATCATGACATGACAGGTGATGTGTCTCTAAAAAGAAATTAGAAGCCGCTGCAGGGTGAGAGTGAGATCACCGTGCCCGCGGGAGATGAAGGGCGGTGTCTTTGTGTGCGTGGAACCGACTGGAGTCACTTTCCGGATAACTGCGGCTCTTAAGTTTGAGGTGGGTTAGTTGCCCATCATAATTTTGTGCCCAGGTTTCCTGAAAGCAAATCTCAGACCACATTCTGTCATCTACAAGCAGCAGAAACCAGTTCAGAGTTACCCGCCCTATGGCTGGATTGCGGTCCTTTTAGGAGTTTGTAGTGCGAGATACCAGATACCGTGGAAGGGATGTGGTTTTACGTAGAGCTGGGTTCTGAGCTTTGTGTTCAGTATCAGGCAACCAAGCCTGAGAAGAAGGAAACCCAATGGTAATCATACTATGTGAACCAACAAGTATTATCTTCCTGAACAGTTTATGTAACCAACCAATCTCTCTTACGCTTATCTGAAGAACCAGTAAGACGCAGGTATACTTAGATATAAGAAATTATAATGCAATATTTTACTCAGTAAATGTCTTTCTTTTGTACCAGTGATATTAGCCTTGCAAAAGCAAGGCCTCAAAAAATTGAGTAACACTCAGAATTGTTCCTCTCCACGGAAATCTTTAGTAAAAGGCGAAAGATTTATGCGATCTGAAGAGAAACCAGAGTATGCTTTTTTGGCTGCCAAATTCCCTGCTCCAGCGACTGCAGCTCCCAATTCACTGACGGTGGCTCTTTATCCCTGAGAAGTACTTCCTGCTTACAGTTGTACAAGGAAGTCTGTGAGAACGCTTCTTATAGTTAGAAATGTTGAGTTAAAAGGAAAAACCTTTTAAACTTGAAAGAATTATATTCTGTGCAGGGTACTATGGGTATGCAAATGAAGTGTGAGTCATCACCCTTGGGAGTACAGATACCTTAGTATTCACAGGGTGTATCTGGGGCCACCGGCAGGGGGCTGAGCAGAGGTCAGAGTAAAGGGGACAGACCGAGGTGATTTTGGGAGAATTCCTTCACGTACTCTGCCCACTTTCCTGGTCTTCTACCCAGTGTGTACAATTCAAGGGGAAAAATGGTATCTGGGGTTATGAAGATCTCCCCTTTTGTCCCCGCTGGGTGGATGGCAAACGTGTTAGTTTCTTCTTCGTCTTTTGTCACTCTTCCCTTTCTTCATTGGCCTCTGCCTTGGGGACCTTCGACATTTTGGGATTCCATCTGGAGTTACAGTTTGCTAGTGCCTGCCCGCCACAGAGATGTTATGTGTTAACTAGTTTTCCTGAATGTGTGGAGACTTCCTAGGCAGAAAGCACACTCTCTTTCTCATTCTATTATTCTATTATTCTCATTCTAAAAAAAATATATATATATATATATTTTTTTTGTGGTCAGGACCCTAACTTATTGACAACCTTATTAACTGTTTGTAACTCATTTCTCCATATATATATATGGAGAACTGTTTGTAACTCATTTCTCCATATATATATATATATATATATATATATATATATATATATATATATATATAATCTTGTAGAAAATGTGGTTAGCATTCTTCCAGTTTGAGAATGTGGGGAAATAATGTACGTGTGTCTTTGCCTTCATACTAGAATTTAGTATTTCTTTTTAGAAGTGTGATTCATTCTTTGTTAGCTCTAGGAAGACAGGGAGAAATGTAGAACAGGGCCAGCAGGGAGACAGTCTGTACTTGTAGGATCAAGTGTGTGCTTAAGTCTGGCATAACCTGGAGTGACCTCCAGGGAGTAGGCAGATAGCAGTGTAGCCAGAGGAAGTCACTGAGTTGAGTTGGTAGTTAGGTAAGAGATTCAAAGAACTTACCCACCTCAATTAGATCCTCTTGATTTACTAAGCCCCTGAGAGATTTTCTCTCTCCTTGACAAAACACCTCCCTGCCCCCGTTAAACCCTGGGCCCATCACGAGGGCCAGTGAAGAGACGGGGGCGGGACCTGGCTGAACAGCGCAGACTGTGCTGGTTCAGTTGGCAGCATCCCTCCACCCCCCACCCCTGCCTCGGGAGAGTCTTCACCTGCGCAGGGTGGTGAAGACATTTAAGCAGAGACTTTGTTATCTGCAGGAGAAAAAAAGCTCTGTTAATGAAAACATTTTATCTTTGAGGAAATGTTGGCTGGGGAGAGTGTTGTCTCTGGAAATTGTGAGCAGTAAAATAATTTGGTTCACATTATTTTAGAAATAACAAAGCGTCTGTTGAAAGAACGAGAAAACTCTTCCAATAATTGCTAAATGAATCATTAGGCTGAGTTCATCCAGAGAGCAGTGCTGCTTCTGTGCGGAATTTCTATAAATACGTCCCCCTTTTTTCCTTCTCCTTTGGAGATTTATAGGCCATTAAGGTGAGCTTGCTTCCTTGGAACCTGCAGGGAAACATTTCTGCATTCGAGTGTCTTATAAGGTTTCCTCAGAACCTTGTAAAAGTTCACAGATTATTTTTGTTCAGTGTGATTGGGAATTAGATATGGTCTCCAAGTGAATTATGTGCATATAATGCTATTTAGGAAATAGGTAAACAAGAATGTCTAGTATTTATATTGCATTTCATTTTTTTTTTTTTTTTTGCAAAATTCTGGATACAAAGGTAAGGAAAACATAAATATATCCAGCTCTCTGCTGTTTTCTCTATCTGAGAAGGAATAAGGTGTAATTGTGAAAAATGCTGACTGGCAGTACGGTAGATAATTTTGTTTAGTTTTGAGATACATAAATAGATTCACCGGTGAGTGTGTTCTCACGTTAACACCCCTTGCCTCCATTATCTAGTTCTAGAACATTCCTTGCACTGACCCAGCTAGTGTTTTCTTCCATTCTGGTTTCCTCCACTGAACAGACTCATTTCAGGACAGTTTTCTACAAAGGGAAATATTTTCATAATGCTTCTATTATAAAGCTAGAGCTTAACTGCAATCGGATGAAAAATTCGTTCCAAAGTCTGTAAAGTTTCTGTTGAGACAACAGAACCCTCTGCAGTCAGTGCAAGCAGACAGGGACCTACTGTGGGAATTTCAGGAGACCTCAGAACAGGCAAAAGGACCGGAGGGGCAGACGTCAGAGGGCTGCCAGGAGCACTTCCCAGAGCGCCCTGCAAGACGGGCCTGCGCCCCAGCACGCCCCGCCACACCGCGCAGCGGCGGTACCTCTGGGCGCCTGGGCCCCGCAGTCCCCAGCAGGGCTGCTGCGGAGCAACCGCTGGGCCTCTGCCCCCGTGCTTTCGGAAGAGTCTCACCGCGCATATTTCTTTATGTTTCTGAACCTTCAGATTCTTCCTGTGTGTTCCTCAGAAGCAAGGTCATATGCAGATATGCTAGCTGCCCGGAATTCTGGGAAATGTAGTTTTCTGCGTTCAGAGTCTAACCTGTAGGAAGTCATTCTGGCGGGGGTTGGGGGAGTGTGGAATTAGTCACTGCTATCTGACAAATAGAGCAGGTATTTTATTTGGAAGAGAAGGTTAGGATTGTTGCTTTCCATGGCATTTCAGATGTTGCAGTTTTTCTGAATGCTGATGTTCCCCTTTGGTTAACTGTGGATTCACTCCTTTGGAGTCCACAGTTTCTAGAACCTTTCTCTTTCCTTTCTTTTGACTGTGTTTGGAGGATCCTGAGTAGCTCAGCTTGCTCAGATTTTACCATGAGTACCTCTCTCTGTTTCAGGATATGCAGCTGGAAAATTCCTGGGTTTATGTTTCTGGGGCTATCAGAGAAAAATGGAGTTTGTTGTTTGTTTATATAATTACTTAACAAAACTTGTACACAGTACTTCATAAGTACCAGGCACTCTATTTTGCCCACCTCTTTAGAACAAGTAGCTGATGCACCAGAGAGCAGGTCTTGATTAGCGAAGAGAATCTGCAGGGTGGGTCATTCAGTAGAGCTGACCCGGGACTTTTTGTTCTCTAACTGTGATCATAAAGGTATTTAAGGACGGGCACCAGGGCCTACAGTTTTTGGAGACTGTGCTTATACGGGGTTCTTAAAAATGATTTGACCCATTGTATATGTCCTCAATTTATTCGGCAAGCTTTTACTGAGCATCTAGTATGTGCCAGTCTCTTGGGGGATGTAGTGCTGAATGTTACGTCATTCCTGTCGGAGAGGAGCTCACGGTTCAGTGGACAGGCTCCTCAGTGTCCTGCAGTTAAAGCACAACGTGGTAAGTCGCCATGGGAACGTTGGCCACAGTGTTTCCTGGGAGCGGAGATGAGGGATGGTGGGTCCAGACTGTAAACGGATGGGTTAGGAAACAATCTCTGGGGAAGGGCTTGCCCGAACCGAGACCTGGAAGGTGGGTCATCATCATAGTGATATGTGACGGATGGGTTTCTCCAAGTAGAGGGCGCAGAGGGTGGGAAGTTCTGGCTGGCTGAACAGTGCACACCTGGGAGACCGTCAGAAGGTCCGTGTGGCTGGATTGTAGGACGGGTAGGGGGCAGGTTAGGGGAGGACGATGAAAGGACGGGCAGGGCCAGGTAAGAACAGCTGCACGAGTCTTGCTTAGAATGTTTCCCTGGAAAGCTAAGGGGAAAATGGGAAGAATGTTAAGGGCGGCGGGGAGGTGTGTGTGGGGGGAGCGTAACACGATCAGGTGCGGTCTTAAAAACATCACTTCAGTGCTGTGAGAGGGGCCAGAATGGAGAGAACAAGCCCCAGTGTGCAATGAACAGGACCCTGGATGGAAGTAAGTCCAGCACGGAGGACAGTGAGGAAAAAGATGAGCAGGAACTCCAGGTTTTTCCTGGTTAACAAAGGCTCATCAGTGGCGACTGCTGAGACTCTTCCTTGGCCTCTACGGGGTCTGCTTGCTCCGTAGCTGTGAACTTCAGATCTGACAGCAGATTACCTAAAAATGCTGTCCGTCTGTGTACCGAAAACAGTGCTCTGACCTGCTCTCACTAGGTGGTGAGTGAGGGTCTTCCAGGAGACATGGCAATCCCTTAGAACAGGGATGGCCAGCTCTGGCTTGTGGACACAGTCTGGCCCTCCACCTGGTTTTGTAAGTCAAGTTTCACTGGAACACAGCCATGCCCCTTGGTGTGCGTACTGTCTGTGGCTGCTTTCGGCTGCACCGTCAGAGCTGAGTAGCCACCACAGAGGCTGTGGCCCACAGAGCTGAACATATTTGCCATTGAGCCTTTCTAAAAGTTGACTGACCCTGTAGCCATGGGACTATTTTGATAACAATAAGAGGATGGATTGGGAGGGACAAGTTCACTTTTTGATACATTAACTTTTCTGACTTCCGACTTTGGGCTTCATGGATCAACCCCTTTAGCTTCCATGATTATACTTAATTCTAATTCTACAAAGGAAGACCGACCAGCCCGAGGTCATAGGACAGTAGTGGACAGAACTGGGACTCAAGCCTGGGTGTCCTGGGTGGGAGCCCAGTCCGGTTTCTGCCACATGCAGCCCTCTGTCCCTGCCTAGCGGGGGCATGAGCTCAGGGTGAAAACGGAATCTGCCGCAGACAGGCAGGCCCTCCTCCGGGGCCACCCGTGGTCATCCCCGTCCTCTGTGTTCCTGGTGTCCCTCGGGGGACATCAGCGTTCACGGATCTCCAAATTAGTGATGCCAGTGCCCTCGGTTCACTGTGAGGACGCGTCACAGAACTGAAGAGTTAAGGCGAAGAGTTATGGACAAAGGTCTGCAGGACCGTGGAGGGAGATGGGGACGGAGGCGAACGGGAAGAAGTTGTTCTCTGTCTGAGACTGTACCCTTGGCCGTGAAACGTGTGGCTGAGCTCGGAGTCGAGAAAGCTCTCACTCGCAGGGGCAGGCGGGTCAACCCTTTTCTTACCCGAATCGTTGACCATGAGTTTTTGACTCATTTCTATTTGTGAGATCAGCTCATTGTCCGGTCATTTTCCTTAGGTAAGTGTTTTAAATGGAGAAGGATAGACATAAGAGAAATGTTTTTATTTCCTTAAAAATGGCTATTTTCTGAAAGAATTGGTGATGAAAGACTGTAATTTTCCTTGATGTGATTTTTAAAATTTATTCTAATATATTTTATTGATTATGCTATTATAGTTGTCCCACTTCCCCCCCACTTATTCCCCTCCACCCTGCACACCCTCCCTCACCCACATTCCCCCCCTTTAGTTCATGTCCTTGTGTCATAAGTTCTTTAGCTTCTACATTTCCCATACTATTCTTACACTCCCCTGTCTGTTTTCTACCTACCATTTATGCTTCTTATTCCCTGTACCTTTTCCCCCCTCTCCCACTGCCACTCCCACTCCCCTGTTGCTAACCCTCCATGTGATCTCCATTTCTGTGTTTCTGCTCCTGTTCTAGTTGTAGTTTACTTTTGTTTTTGTTTTAGGTATGGTGGTTAATAACTGTGAATTTGCTGTCACTTTACTGTTCATATTTCTTATCTTCTTTTTCTTAGATAAATCCCTTTAACATTTCATATAATAAGGGCTTGGTAATGATGAACTCCTTTAACTTGACCTTATCTGAGAAGCACTTTATCTGCTCTTCCATTCTAAATGAAATCTTTGCTGGATAGAGCAATCTGGGATGTAGGTCCTTGCCTTTCATGACTTGCCTTAGGTGTTCACCAGGGTGGGGCAACCCAGTTGCTGAGTTTGTGACGCCTTGTGTGCGGGGTGGGGTGGAGAGGGGGTGGGTGGGACGGTGCGGGGGAGTCTGAGAGGGAATAGTGGTGTTTGCTCCACTCTCTGTTGGATTTCAGTCACTTCCCACAAGCAAACTGGACCCTTCTGGTGCTGATTCCCAGGTGGGTGGGCTTGTGTACATTCTAGGACCCTGTGGGTCTCTACAACGAACTCTCCTGTGAGGCTGGGAGTGTCTCCCACTGCTGCCTCAACCCCCACAGGGTTTTTAATTGGTGTTTTGAGGCTTTATTTCCCCGCGCTGGGACCTCGGATTGCTTGGTCTGTCTTGCTCCCCAGGGGTTCCTCCTGGTTTATCTGCACATGATGTGCTACTGCCCGCTCCACAAGTGGCCTCTTCGCCAGTCTCCACCGCTGCCTTGCCGAGAGTCCTCTCCACCCAGCTGCCTGTCTGCGCCCCTCCTACCAGCCTGGATGTTTCTTCTTTAAATCCTTGGTTGCTGGGCTTTCATACAGTTTGATTTTCTGTCAGATCTGGTTGTTTTTGTTTTTAAATTGTTGTTGTCCTACTTTTGGTTGTGCAAGAAGGCACAGTGTGTCTACCTATGCCTCCATCTTGGCCGGAAGTCCGATTTTTTAAAAAAATATTTTATTGTTGTTCAATTACAGTTGTCTGCATTTTCTCCCCACTTCTCTTCCCACCCCACCCAAACCTCCCTCTCTCCCTTGCTTCCACCCTCCCCTTTGGTTTTGCCCATGTGTCCTTTATAGTAGTTCCTGAAAACCCTTCTCCCCACTGTCCCCTCTCCCCTCTCCTTGATGTGATTTCACTAGCACAGGGTTTTCAGTAGTCCTGGGCCTTCTGGTGGAACACAAAGGTTTTCTTTTGGTTTCTTCTACTTTGTGAGATAGTATATCATTTTTCCCCTAAAAATTATACTTGGAAACATTTTGAGACATAGATAAGTCTAGTGTCATTAATTCTAAATAAAATCTTGAATGTTTAAAAACATTATTTTCATTAAAAATGGTAAAATGTTTGGCTCTTTTTGAGGGGGAATGTTAAAAATCCAGTCCCAGCTTTTAGTGTCTTTTACCTGTATTTCTGGAATTTCACAAGTGTGGCCTCATCACACGACCTTGAGCTGGTTTGCCTTATTCAGTTAATTGACCCTTCGTTGAGCTGGGTTGTCAAGGTGCAGGCATGAGCTTGGGGTCAGGGGTCACAGCCAGGTGACGGTTTGACTCTCTGCTCTGCCACTGCCGGGCTGTGTGGCAGGGCACTTCCTGGGCCCTGACGGGACTGGCTCCAAACGGAAGGAACTGGACCAGACCCGGGGTTTTCCTGGGGGTGGGCTCTACGAGGAGGTCACGTGTGTACCAGTGTTTATCAGGATATTGGGTGTGAGGAGCATGTGTCATTTGTGTTTCTTCATTTGAAAAGTGAAAAAATCTTTTTTCAACAAGTGACGCAGTATGCAGCACGGTACGATCACGGCATGATCACGGCTGGTTCAGGCATGATGGGAAGCACGTGGACCACCATTAGTGGCGAATGTGTATTTATGTTATATTTAGTGAGGGCTGTGCACCAGGTCCTGTTCTTACCTAATGAGATACATATTCTCATTTAAACCTCACAAAACCCTAGAAGACCTGCACTGTCATCACATGAGCTGACAGAGCAGGAAGGTGAAGTTCTTGCTCAAGGTCCTCACAGCCGTGTGTGGACAGATCTGGGATGCAAACCAAGCCGAGCCTGCAACCTTAGCTGCTAGGTCTGCCCCTCTGCCTTCATACTCTTGCATGAATCAAAATCAATCTTATCTATATTTTACCTTCTGAAAAAAAGGTTTTACAATGTGCGTAACTGGTATGAAGGTTCCCCTCAATCCTCAGGTTAACCCCCCACCCCCACATTTTACTCTAAATCCAATTAAGTTTGGTCCGGAGTTCTACTTGCAGGGACTGATGAGTTGTTCAGTATCAGTAGTCACTAGGGGAGCCCTGGCCAGTGTGGCTCAGCTGGTTGGAACATCATCCCATGACTGAAAGGTTGTGGGTTCAGTCCCAGTCAGGGCACATGCCCAGGCTGCAGGCTCGTTCCCTGGTGGGGGTGTGTACAGGAGGCAACCAGTCAATCGATGTTTCTGACTCACAGCCATCTCTCTCTCTCAAGGCAGTGAAAACATGTCCTCAGGTGAGGATGAAAAAGTCACCGGGGGATTCTTTCCCCACCCTCCAAGCCCAGCTGGGCCGCCATGACCTCCCCGGGGCTCCCGAGGCTGAGAGTTCTAGGGCTTGTCCCCTAGTCCCAGGCATGCCCGCGTCCCCTCTCGCCAGAGGCCGGTCCGTCCTCCCTGCCAGGGCAGCGCATTGACACGGGGGCTGGTGCAGATGCAGACACAGGGAAGGGAAGTCTGCCTTTTGTTCTCTCATTAGAATCTTATAGGGAAATAGTTAACTTCTCCATCAAATTATCCTCTTGCCTCCAAACGGCAGCAAGAGTTAACACAACTTGAATCGGTTTTCCTAGTGCCCAGTTTACATTTCCCGTGTTAAGTGAGGGCTCCTGTGTGGCTGAACTGAGTGGCCTCGGTTCATCACGCACACCACCTGTGTGACGCTGGTGACTAGATTCAATTCTTTAACCCTGCTTTATTTTTTACAAAATGGGGATCATAATAGTTTCCAGTCCACAGAGGTCCTGGGAGATCAGCTTGAATGAAGACACCCGTCTGGAGAATGGCAACAACCAGCCGAGCTGGAGGGGGAGGCATGTACTGAGTGGGGGTTTGGGGGAAAGGCTGGGAGCTGCTAATCCCACTGTGCAGAGTCTGGACTCCCATTGGCCTTCTTTCAAGTTGGTTTATTAACTGGAGTTTGTGTTCTGCCTCAGACATGCACTGGAAGCCTTCTGATAAACTCCTCTTTTGGCCTATTTAGGACCGGACCGACTTTGAGTGGAGCTTCTGGATGGAGTGGGGGAAGCAGCGGCTGGTGTGGCTCCTCCTTGGCCACCTGGCTGTGTCGCAAGTGGCCAGCCAGATTGCGAGGAAGGTAGGACTCTGTGCATCACTTTCTTTCAAGCCTCTTTCTCCTTTGCTTTTTGTGAAGGTCGAGCCCTGAGCTAAGAAACAGTAGACATGGATGTTAGCCTTGGAAGCCTGGAAAAGATGAGAACAAATTGTTAATGGTAGATCAGACACTTGAGACACAGAATTAACGCATTCTTATCCTGCACTTACTTCCTCCAAATCATTTTTCAGAGCAATGAATATAAAGGACCTGAAGTAAAACCACAGTTATGAGCATGGGTAAATTTGTGCATTGCAACACTGAGCTAACCGGGTAAGGTGCAGAGCCATCTCTCAGACATGGTCCCACGCGCTTAAAGCTCAGAAGCGCACAAACTAAAGTCACACTTGCAAATTTACGAAGAAAGAGAAGATGATAGAAAATAACTATGAGATTCAGGACAGTGGTGACGCTGGCTGGGAAGGGACGTGGATGGGCTCCGAGTGGCTGCCCAGGGCCCTCTCAGCACTGAGAGTCTTGCCTTTCTTCAGCTGCTGGTGGGTGTGCCAGTGCTGTTTCATTTTTTTTTTGTATACCCAACAAACTTAATAAATATTCTTTTCTCTGTGCTTGATGTTTGATATGTTTCTGATTGGTCCTGGGGAGGAATGAAGCCATAGGTAGAAGGAAAGGCAAGGTTGCCCCGGGCGCCCCGGCCTCTGCGTGTGCTGCGCTCCCTACCCTCTGTCCTGTGCATCCGGCCGGCGTGGCCCTGCCTGGTGGGTCTGCTTTGCTTCCCTCTTGCTCTTGCTACCTCTTGTTCGCCTCTCGAAGGTCAGTCTTTCTCTAGCTTTCTTCAGTATTGTCCCCCACCCCCTGGTATCCTTTTCAGGTATTTTTTCCTAATTGTCACTTTTAGAGAGAGGGGAAGGGAGGGAGAGAGAGAGGGAGAGAAGCATTGATGTGGGAGAGAAACATCAACAGGTTGCCTCTCGAACACGCCCCCACCAGGGATGTACCGGCTCTGCAGGCACGTGCCCTGACCAGATCGAACCTGTGGGCTTCCGGCTTTAGGGCCTGCGCTCCAGGCAACTGAGCCACACCTGCCAGGGCACTACTCTATGAAATTTTAACCGCAGACATGCTGAATATCTGTGTACTGTATGCATGCCTGGGCTTTATGCTTTTTCTTGTCTCCAAGAGCCGATCCCCCCTCTGTTGGCAGAGATATAACACCCATCGAGAATGAGGAATGTTATCTTCTTGACTTGATGCTCCTCCCCCTTTCTACACTTCCTCAGTCTTCAGCTTCTCTTTTGCACTCACTACCATCAGAAGTCTGCCTGGGTTAGAATATAGATGTCCTTCCATTTAATTTGCTTGCAGTTTTGAGTTAAGGCTCTTTCCATCTTGAGAGGCAGTATTCGGAGTGTCTGAATCCCAGCTTTGGGGGTCTTAAGTTAGTTGATGTCTTTGTGTTCCTTTCCTCGTTTGTGCAACGGGGGTGGCAGCACTTGCTTCTTGGGGTAGTGCTGAGGATCTGATGTGTTTTAAGGTTCTGCTTGCACGTGATAAATGCCAAGTAAGTGGTGGCATCTGCTGGCGTCCGCTGGTGTTTGGCGTGTGCTGCAAGTGTGGTCTGCATGTGCTACTGGGAGCCGTCTCCTCCACAGTATTCCAGAAGGGAGGCAACTGTCTCGAGACACCAAAGTCTGCAGGGGCGGAGGCTGTCTGTGCAGTCACACCCACATTCCTCTCCTGACTGTCTTTCTCTGACCCTATTTCCAGTGTGTGCCGGGTCCTGTGGGAAGGGATGGGGAGGCGCAGCCCCTTCTTTGGAAAATTGAGTGAGAAGTTACGGCACAGAGGAGACCCAACTCTGATCTCAGTGCTGCACCTGATGTGGTGGTGGGTTGGGCGCCTGCGGGGAGGCGTGGGCCACATCTGCCTTGGGGTGACGGGGAAGGCTTCTGAGGATGTGGCTTTGAGCTGTGGCTCAAAGGAAGTAGAGTTGTTTGCTTATTTCAGCCTTGCATCTCATTACCAGGCACGTCTTTTTATCTACAGGGCACATCTTACCCCAAGTCAGCAGGAGGTGTCTGTGTTTTTTCTTGGAGGAGGCCGAGCTCACAGAGTCATCTTTGTGTGTGTGTGTCTCTCTCCCGTCCCCTCTGTGACCACAGGTTTGATTTGTGCGACAGCTGTGAGCGGGGTTCTGGCTGGGGCTGGGGCACAGTGCTTGCTTTGTCTGCATCTGCTTGGCCCTTATGTAATAAGTATGAACCACAACTTTGGCCCCATTAGCTCTGTGCTTTCACCACCTGGACTGAGTGTTCCAGATGGCCTTAATTCGGGTGGGTGTTTTGGACCTTACTCGGGGTGGAAGATTTGGGCTGCAGTTCATTTATGTCTCCATCCTTGGAGGAGTCAGGAACTAGGGACAGTGCCGTGCAGGGCCAGGCGTCAGCAGTTCTCGGGGATACAGCCCTGGACCCCGAAGGATCTCCCCTCCGTCTGGTATCTCACCCCATCTCTCCCTTTGCCGGCCCCGCCTCCTTCCGGAGACAGGCAGGGCAGTTTCCAAAGTGTGGTTTTCTCCATTTTTCTTTTCCTTTTCCTTTTTTGCCATGACAAGTAATAAAACTTTCCACTGAGCTCCTTGGCTGAGGTTGAGTGCCTTTCCTCTGGGTAGGGCTCTCTGGTTTGGATGAGACTGAGCTGGGGCCGGTGCCCTGGGTGGGGGTGGTGGCTGAGTAACGGGGCTCTGACTGTGGGTCTGTTGTGCTTGGACTGCGTGTGGGGCGGGTCAGGCTGCTGCCCTCCTCTCGGACACCCCTGCGGCCTCTCCACCACCTGAGACATTGTGTTCTCTGCCCTCAGAACTAAAAATAACCTCGCACGAACGTTTTGAGAAGGCTGGCCTGGTTGGGGGAGCTGAGGGTGGGTGCTGTTGCTGCCCTCCAAGCAGAGTTTTCACTGCACCTCTCACAGGCAGAACCCACATCATTAGCATTTGGGCCCGACCGGCTGAGCTCATCGGCCACAAGACTGAAAAGCACGTTGGCTGAGATGAGTAAACTAACCTCTGGAGGACCGCGGGTGGGCGGGCGCTCCCTGCCAGCCCATTACCGAAACCACACACCTAATGGGAATCTCAGGCACTAATGGTTTTCCTGGAACCAGACTCGGCCGCCCCCACCAGCACACGTCTAGGGAGGGATGAAGTCTGCTCTGTGGGGGCCCGCTGGCCTGTGTCCCCTGGAGAAGCAGGCCAGAATGGAGGTGCTTGGACTCGGGGCTGGTTTTGTTTTTTTCGCTGTTTGTTCGGGGAGATGTGTCGACGTGTTTTTTTGGCAGCGGCTGCCCTTGATTAGGTAGTATGAAATAAGTCATGCCACGTAGAAGGACTATTGATCGGCTCCTTTCATTTGCTTCTCGAACAACGCTCCACCGAGTGCTTTTTGGGCAGATGTACAAAAAGAATGAATGCGCAGGGAAGTCTGGTGCAGTTGCCAACAGGAGTCTGCAGTGAGGCTTTGCATCCCCGTTCCTCCCTACAGAGACAAGATAATGAGGGAAACCACTCAGGCGCATCCTATTGTCAGTCTGTGCGCGCAGCCCAGAAAAGCAGGAGTGTAAGCAGCGACGGTGCGCGAGAGGTTGTTGCCAGCCAGTGCTTCCTGTGGCTGGGCCCTGCCTCCCCGTGGAGAGGCTCTGAAGAACACAGATTTACAAGAGAAAGGAGGGCCAGCCCTCGGTCGTTTCTCGGCGGTGCTGACTTCAGCCTTGGAAACGTGCCAGCTCACTGGGTCTGTCCCCCGGAAACTTCCATGGGGTGATAGGCAGCAGGTTCTGTCACCGAGGTCTGCTTTCATAGGTTGGTGCCTGCGCCCTACTAGGTGCAAACTATTTGAGATCCTCCCAACATAAAAGAGCCCCGTGAGTGGAGAACACGCAGCAGACAGTGAGAGGTGATGTGCATGTTCCACGTGCACTGGCAAAGCAGCCTTCGCTTATGAGGGGTGAAGTGGTACAGTAGAGACTTTGGAAACAGCAGGATCTCACATCAGTGGACCAGAAAGTCCAAAACTTTGGTGCTAATTTCTTGTTAGTTCTTATTTATAACTACCAGGTTAGATCCCAAGACTTGGGGAAGCATATCCATCTATCTATCCATCCACCCATCCACACATCCACCCACCCACCCACCCAGTATTTATGAAACACGTGCTGTATGCTAGGGACTGTGCTGGCTTCTGGGTTTACACTATTAGAATATGAACAAGACAGGACTAGCCTTCTAAGGGAGGCCGGCAAGTGGAGCGTGAGAACCCCTCCCCCCTTTTGAGATCCTGTGTAAACACAGGGAGTGAAGTTGTCTCCCTCACTCGGTCTGGGCAGCAGGCACTGTGTCCAATGTCTTCTTAGTCTGGCTTCGTCTTACTGCCACAGAAATTTCTTAGTAAGTTGCTCTTCTTTCCCTGCCTTCTTTTTATCTTCTGTTAGAAACTGAAGAGCCTTGAACAGAACGAGTCAAGGGGGTTGGGATAGTTCTGATGAACTTTGCACCCAGCCACGTTCAACCTGCCTTGTTTTCAAGCCTTGGGTTGCTCACACTTTGTTGTCCTTTGAAAGAGCATCATGAATGCAAATTAAAGCCCCACTGAGGGCCCCTGCATGCCTGCCAGAAGGGCTCCACCGTAACCTAGTGACAACACCAAGTGCCGGTGAGGACGCCCATAAGTTGGATCACTCGTCCGTCGCTGGTGGGAGTGTGAGATGGCCACTCTGGAAGGTCGTGTGGTGTTTCTGGTAGCACTACACATGCAACTTCCATGCAGCCCTGCAAGGTCATGCTTGGGGGTTTGCCCCAGAGAAGTGAGCACTCGTTTTCACACAAACGCAGATGTTCATATTGGTTTTGTTTATAACAGCTACAAACTGGAAATAGCACAGATGTCCCTCGGCAGGCGGATGCTTAAACAAGTGGTGGCATGTCCATGCCGTGGAATGCTACATAGCATACGGGGAGCAAAGCTCTGACACCCACAGCACCTTGGATGAATCTCCAGGGAATTATGTTGAGGGGAAAGCTAATCCCAAATGTGACATACTGTGTAAGTTTCGGAATGAGGGATGGAAGGCTACTCATGCTATGTCAGCATTTTAGTGGAGTTTTGAGGATGGGATTTGAATCGCATTTTTATAGACAAAGAATGAAAAGCAACACTGTACAGGTGTTTCTTCTGCATTGCTCACACCTTTCCTTTTCACCGCCTGTCCACAACCAGTTGCCTTTACCTCCTGAGGAGAAGGAGCGGGTGGTTCGAGGGTTGGTAGAGGACATGACGTGAACACGAGAGCATTTTCTGTGAGGACTTAGAGTGACGTCAGGTGTCGTCTGTCTGTGCTGTTTGGCAGGAGGAAGGCAGTGGGGGGTGAGAACGTGGGGCCAGCTTGGGTGCCCCCAGGGCAGCTTTTCTGAGCACAGTGAGGTTCATCAGAGCGTCTCACAGGCAGGTTTGCACAGTGCTACTGAGTATTTCCTGAAGGTCTGTTCAGCTTTTCCAAGTTGAAGCAGCTTAAGTCTGTGGTGACATTTCAAAATGAATCCCAGAAAACAGGCTTTTTCCAAATGGATCAAATAGCACTTAATAAAAATGTAGCTGTGTATATGTATAAGCATGTAGCATGAGGAAGAATTCCAAGTGGTAAATGCTGTAGGTCATGGTGGAAAATGACCCCCCTTTTTTTTCTATTTGTTGTAACTACTTCTTAAAATAGTCTTTGGCGACCTTGTTCCGTGTACTCGCACTCTGCCCAGAGGTGAGTGTCTGGGGGAGAGTTTGAAGCAAATTTATGTGGCCGTTTTCTGTGGGTAGCAGGATGGAAAAATAGTAAAAATGAACTGCAGATTTCTTTGATTTTCTTGGAACTTGAAAGTGCCTGACGTAGTCACTCATGTCAAATGTTTTCTCTTGAGCTGGAGCTGTAGGTGTGGGGAAAATCGCACTTCAGCAATAATTTGGGAGAGTTAGCATCTAAGCATGGGATTTGCAGTTTTCAGCCCACAGCTGACTTTCCCTTAAAGAAGTCCTTGTTTTTACAAGAAGACATTCCTAGAAACCACACTTTTAAGTGCACACTGAAAAGACACATCATAGTTTCCTACCAAAATAGCAGCTAGTATTTCTGCTGTATGTAGGATGTATGCAGACGCCATTGCAAGCATTTTACGTGCACTTACTAAATTCTCACAGCAACCTTCTGAAGCAGATACTGGAACCATCCTAGTTTTATATATGAAAAAAGCCGAGGCACAGAGACATTGAGCAAGTTGCCTAGGGTCACACAGCTAGTTCACGGGGGCGCCAGGATATATTTAGGCAGCTGGACTTCAAAGCTTGAGTAACTAAACTGTGATGACGTGTTGCCTCTCAGACAGTGTGGAAACATTACTGTGGTTTTAAGGATGACGGGTATGGCCAAGAGTGTATCATAAAAGCAAAGGCATGTTAATTTATCTATTTAGTTATTCAATGTCAGTCACTGTTAAAACTTGATAATTAAAAGAAAGATATTCTCTGATTCTCCTAAAGTAAGACTAAATGTTTTAATCAGGTTGTGCAAAGGCCTCAATATCTCAGAAAGCAGGTAACATGTACTTTTTCTGTGACATAAATATGACTACATAATACGCTAATAAATAAAAATGTATCTAGATACTTAATTTTGAATCTGTCATTTCGACTCGCAAAGCCGTCTGTGGTTTGGATGGCCCAGGTTTCTCCGTGAGACTCCATGTTCACCGATACTGGCCTCCACCTTCACTTCAGCAGGATCGTGCGCACAGGGGGTCGCTAAGCACCGGCCTCTCCGGTGCGGGATCTTCAGTAACAGTGCCCCCTACCTCACCCCTCTCTCTTTCCTTCCCTCCCCTCCCTCTGTGTCTCTCTCACTGGGTCCCCGTGCGCAGCACAGACCCTGGATCCTCACCGCCTATGGAATGTGGGCCTGCTGGTGTGTGCTGGGGGCCCCGGGAACAGCCATGATTTTCCTCCACACCATCATCGCCTTCTGCGTAGCCCAGTTCCGGTCACTGTGCCTGTCCTGGCTCTGTTCTCTCCTCCTGCTCTCCACACTGAGGCTGCAAGACGTGGAGGACATGAAGGTAAGTGTCTCCCTTTACCTTTGGGAAAGAGGTGGTCCCTTTGGCAGTGCCCCCATCCGGCAGATACCTTTGTTTTCAGGCAAGAATCAGTTGTAAGAACTGTGGTGGGGCTCCTCCTAGTGGCCACTTGGGGTTGATGCATGTGAACCCTGGTGTTGCATTCTGCAGTCAGGTCTTTGCTAGCCAAGTCCTCCGAGGTTGCACAGGGCTAACCTTGTACTTTTCTCTCAGTTTGGGTAGGCATGGATGGTGGCACATGTCACCGGAGCAGAGGGTCAGGAATAAAGGGACGAGAAAGAAATAATTTCCTGTGCATTTAACACAACGTCATCTGTCGGGTGCTGTACAATTTATAGGAAACTCACACATTCCGTGCCTCATCTGGTACCACCGCAGCCCTTGAGACAGATAAGGCAGGTATTTCTTTGCACAGAAAATGTTGGGAATTTTATTACATTCTCTCGCTGTGGAACTGGATCTCCTGCGGTGTCTTAATTTTGTTCACTTGTTCATTCATTTGCTCACTTGTTGATTCAAGTGATGGCAGTTAGCTTTGGTGTGCTGAGCATCGGCAGTCAGGGGAAAGAGCATGGTGGGGCAGGTGAGCTAGTGGACAGCCTGTGTGACTCTCTTTGTCTCCAGAACTGTGGGAGGAGCTGTCAAAGTGTCCGCTGGTTGTGGCTAACATCCCGGCAACCCACTGGAGGTATCTGGTAGACGTGTATCTGGAAAATCTTCATTGTTGCATCAGGCTTAATGCTAAGCTGATGGTTGATGTCAGAGGCACTCTTCTGCCCACTGCTCATTAACTGCTCGCTTTGATTACCAAAGAGATTTTCCTGCTGTTCAGTGGTTCTCAACTCCCTCTACGGTACAGCTACTGCTCCTCCCGTGGAAGAAATCTTCCTCGGAGACTGGACGACGTCCCTCCCTGCCGCTCACGGGCTGTTCTCTCCTGGTGGCTTTGCAGAGAGGGTGGTACAAGACAGAAAACGAGTACTACTTGCTGCAGTTCACGCTGACCGTGCGCTGCCTGTACTACACCAGCTTCAGCCTCGAGTTCTGCTGGCAGCAGCTGCCCGCTGGGCGCACCTTCTACTCCTTGCCCTGGATGATGGCCTACGTCTTCTATTACCCAGTCTTCCACAACGGGCCCGTCCTCAGCTTCCCGGAGTTCATCGGGCAGGTGGGTCCCTGGGGGTGGGATTGGTGTTTTGACGTTTCCCCTGAGTGTTTTTATTCAGGGGCGCCCACAATAACATTTAAAACACATGTTATTGTCTTGATTTTTTTTAACATAATAAGTACTTCAGGAGGAACAAAGCCTTCTGTGATAAAAAAGCCTTCAAAACTAAGGTCGACTTGTTCCAACCCTGATTCTCAGTGGACTGTGGCAACCAGGATTAATACGTGTTGGCAGTGAGGAACTCGAGGGGAACCCTGCAGGGCAGTCCTGGGGAGAGAAAGAACTGGAATCTCGTGGTATTGCTTGAAAAGTAGGAAGAGAAACTGTCTAAGCTGTTGGTTGGCAAATAGTTTTTTTTTTATTTTTGCAAACCTTTTATTTTTACAGACTTCCTTAGCCTGGGACTTGTTTGGGGCTACTTAGGCGGGAAGCTGAAGAGAGTCGGAAGGCAACAGTGCTTTTGGGTCGGGAGCCTGGTGCAGCCCAGACCCTGCCTGCCTTCTCCAGCGAGCAGCCTCGCCTGAAGCTCTTGTCCAGCTACCTTCATCACTCCAACCTCACTTTTCCTCTTACTTACACATTTTTTTCTCACTACACAGCTAGCCTCCTGGAACACATTTATGAAATTAATTCACCTTCGGTGTTAGTCATTGAAAATACCCCAAACAGTGTTTCTCAGGGACCTTGCTACCACCCACTACCCAAACAAAACGGTCCTGATGGAGGTGAGGAGAATGATGTGCATGTACACGCAGCGCACACCTGCACCTGCAGTACCTATGTGCACACAGATGTGTGCACACCGCACACACATGTGCAGGCCCCCACACAGGTACACACAGGCCCAGAAATGTGGTTTAACGTGCAGAGCCAATACTGCACCTTTTTGGAGGACAGCATGAAACCTGCCCCCTGGAAAAGTCTTAGGGTTCTTAGAAATCCCTTAATTATGCCTTAAAACTTCCACTAACTGATGCGTTATACTCAAAAGTACATTTCTGCAGTGTAATAGTAATGTCATGTTTTAAAATTTCCAGTTACTTACTTAACTTTTTTCCCTCTGCAAATCTTTAAGTGAAATTGGTATTCTAGGGAGATTCGCGTTAACATTTGGTCTTGCATACCTCGGTTCGGGGTACATAGGATCAATCACTCTTTTGTCCTGAAGTAATTTTATGTCTGTGTGAAAATTGTGTTTACAATTACTGTGTGGAAGGCAGCGGTGGTTAGTGATGGCAGCTGGTGTTCTAACCCTGGTTCTCAGAGTATGGTCCCTGGACCAGCGGCATCAGGGTCACCTGGGAACTCGTGGGAATGCAGGTGCTCGGGCCCACCCTAGCCCTGCTGAGTCAGACACTCAGGGCGGGGGTGGGGGGCCCAGCTGTGCGGTGTTGGCCCCCAGGCAATGCTGATGCATCTGGAGATTGGGAACCACTGCCCTTGTTACAGAGCAGACCCAAGGGGGGTGTATGGTGTACTATTACCGAAAGGATCCCCCATTAGGTTTGCTATGCCCACTGCCAGAGGAAAGACATCTCTCAATGCCAGAGATTTGTGAAAAGGAAAGGAAATATTTATTTAAAGCTATACAGACTTAGAGTAGTGACCTAATATCTTCATTAAAATATTAAAGTCCTCTAGGATACCCACAGATGCACATAGTCCTTCTTTCTCCCTCTGCCCTAATCTGGGGTACCGTATCTCAGGAAAAGAAGTAGAAGTCCGTGATTCAGGCTCCTGGCACCATCAGCTGTGTCGCTGCCAGCATCTCCAGCTAATCCAAAGCCATGTGGCACCTTCTCATGGCCCACCAGCAAGAATCCTTTCACCCCTTTTCTTCCAGACAAAGTCTCTCCTGCTTCCTAAGCCATGTGGCAAAAGGGAGCACCCCAAAGCCACATGGTTCTCACTCTTGCCAAAGAAAGCTTCAGGGGTCCCTACTCTGCCAAAGCCTTGTGATTTTCTCTTCTTGCATGGCTGCTGAGCCTGGGTTTAAATCCTCATGCCAACCTTCCTCTGTACCCCCATTTCTGACTCTTCCTACAGTCAGTTACACCTGCCACCATTCCTGTATTCTCCCAGGTTTACTGGGCTGCCATCATGAGTCTGGCCTGGCATGGCCCCATGTCATGGAGCCAATCTTCTCCAAGCTCTCACACAGATGCTGTAACCAGGGGAAACTACCTCCCAGTTACATCTTGGGTGGAAGTCACTCCCATCCCCCTGGCTCAAAGCATGGCCACAGCTATTTAACCTATCTATGAAAACAGTTAAAAGTTATAGATATGTTAAATGTCCATGCCAGAGGTTAGCTGCAAAGTCATTGCTGTACAAAATAGCTCTGCATATTCTTGCTCCATGGATCCCTTCCCCCAGCTCACACCTGAGGGGCGAAGGGGTGAGGACATCCTATATATCTTTCTAATATTTCCTGGACACCCTGAGTTCTGGACCCCATTCCAAATTCCTATTTGGGCCCCCCCTCTGGGCTGCACACTGTTATGCCCTGAGCTCCTCTGAAGATAGGGTGTGGGGTGGGGTTTGGTGGGCACAGTGCAGGTGGGTTCAGGCACTCCAGGCTGTCTCATTCACAGTCTCCTCACCATTGTGAGCTTTGAATCCTTCCCAACGTTTCAGCCAGTGACTTTGGACTGAAAATCCCCTCCCTCCCCAGCACAGCACTCTGAAGACAGTAATTCTCAGAGAAAAATGGACTAAATCCACTAAGAGGAAACAAGTTACTTTCCTCACTGCCTCTCACCCAGTGAGGAGCGTTGCCCCATGGGATGTGCACTTTGTCATCATGCAGATCGTCATTCTTCTTCCTCGTTTCCTCCTTTGAAACCATGCCCTGGAGGGACCAGCAGGAACCCTGGAGGCCCATCACAGGGTCCTGTGTCCCTTCAGGGAGCCAAGCTTTGAACTCATTGCCCACCTAAACCCTCAGCCAACGGCACCATTCTCTAGAGTTTCAGCTGGGGGGAGAGAAGGGCTGGCGTCCTGCCCCAGGGACTCGGGTATGGAGCCTGGGCAGCGTCTGTGCCTGGTCTCCCTCTTTTCTGCCCCTTTCACATTGGCAGCCGTTTCTGAAAGCAGGGACCTTGGAAACACACATCGAAACCTTTCTCTATGGTCTAGGAAGATCATGGAAAAGTTGGTCTAGAAAAGACAAAATGTTTAGTAAGCTGCAGGGCAAATGAAAGAATAGCCATGAGGTCCCCACAGTTGCCAAAGGTGCCTCCGGGGAATTCTGCCTCTGATGGGAACAGTGTGTGGAAAAGGGGAGCATTTGAATGAGGAATCGAATCTAGTGGTGGAAGGACTCTTTCCCAAGGGAGGCCAAGAAGAAAAAGGTGGGACAAGGAGGCAGAAAGTGAACTGGAAGGGCTTGTAAGCCAGGTTTGCTCTGAATAAGTGCTTGAGTGAGTGAATAAACGACTTCAGACGGAAGGACTCATAATACCAAAATTCGAGGTCCTTAGGCTTGCAGGTCCATCAGTGCTTGAACTAGTGGGAGCAGGATAATGAGGCTGTGCCACCAGGGGGCAGCAGAGCCTCATGTGGAAACCGACCTAGGAAGCAAAAGCCATGGCCAGCTGGGAGCCTGCAAACTCAGGTTGCTAAAATGACCGTGTAGGCACACCTCTGGGAGAAGGTATCTTTCATCCAGTTTTTTTTAGCAGGTAAATTTACACATGCAAGGTAAGGGGAGTATAGAAGGGGTCCTCTGTAATGTAAGGCATGTGGAGTTTGCACACATCAGTCACAAACACATAAAATTTGCCTGTTGGAAGGCCTCAGAGACTCCACTTGGGGGTCACCTCTGATGGCATTTGCAATGTCAGGGACATGGCTCTGTGCATTTTTCTTCCGTGGTTCTGTGGGATTTAGACACTGAGCTAGGAGTGAGGACGGGGGCTGGGGGCTAGAAAAGGCGGGTCATGCTGTTTATTTGCTAGCGTGGAGCCCGGGCCCCCACATCTTACTCTGAATAGGTTGAATTGTCCAGTGAGGGGCTGGGGGAGGGGAGTGGCAAGCCTGAGGTGGGTCAGACCAGGGGCTTGTCCTTGCTGAGGCTGAGCTCCTGTCCCCAGGAGAAGAGCCATTGCTGAGGCTGGGGCCTCGCACTTGGTTGAGAGCAGAGACTCTGGAACCCAACCCTGCTATAGGGTTTGACTCCCGCTCTGCTTTGGCTTGAGAGTGTTTGGTGACTCCCTTTATTTGTGACTCAGTTTCCTTACCCCTCACAGGGCTGTTGTGAGGATTAAATGAGTTCGCAGGGGTAATACAATCTGACACATAAGCACTAGGAAGTGTTAATGATTACTGTTAATGCTGCTGCCATTAGCCCGACACGTGTGGGGCGATTCTGGGGCAGGTTTAGCCGGAGCTGAGACCCCGGGTGTCCCATGTGGTCGGTGGGTGCAGCGGCAGGGCATTCTGGGCAGTGGCCATCCTGGCCTCAGAAGAGGCCAGTGTGCTGGCTCCATCTCTCTGGAAGAGACACCCGGGGGGTTGCTATGGGCCCAGAGGAGGGCCCCACCCCGAGGGGCCCAGGCCGGCCAGAGCTGCGTAGGCAGGCAGCATCCCGGACAGACGGTGCAGGGTGTGCATGGGCTCGGCTTGCAGCATCTGTCTGGAATAATGCGAGCTGTCGTAAATGATACTAACTGAGCACTTGCTCCGAGCCAGGTTTTGCATGTTCCGACTCATTTCTTCCTCACCACAGCCCCGAGAGAGAGAGGCTGTTGTTAATACCTCTTCACAGAGAGCAATAAGGAGGCAGAGAGGCTCACAGAACGCAGGCAGGGGTGGAAGGAGTAAAGGTGTGAGCCTTGTCGCACCAGCATGGTGAGCGCCCAGGAGTCAGAGGAAGGTGCAGCCAGGCTTGTGGACATGCATGTCTGGGCCTCAGGCTGGCCAGGTCAGGTCCCAGTCCTGGGGCAGCAACCCCCGCTGCAGGTCCCGCCCGCTGCCCTGGCGGAGACCACCTGCCTGGGTCTGGGTGACAGGGGAGGGCCGGCGAGGGTCTGATTAGGGAGTGGCTGGTTGGGAGTAGAGGTGTGATCTGTGACCCAGGGCTGGACTGAACTGCCCCCACCTCGGACTCTGACACCCTGGACCCACACCCAGGGGTGGGCAGAGGAGGCGGAGTTGAACAGCTAGTTCTGGGGAGGTTTTTGTTTGGTGCCTTTAAACACTTGTATTATTACTGCCTAAAGGAAAAGAACCTTTCCACTTTGAAAACTGTCATCTTTAATCATCAGAACATCTCTAAAAGCCTTTGATATTCCTTTTTATGCAATTTGCATGAAAAGAGGTTTTACAATATAATCTGTTTTAAAATGCACTTTGCAGATGAGTTAATGTGCATTTTTTTGAGTGGTGCCTTAAATTCCTACTGATGGCAGTTTCCAGTGGCCTCAAGGTTGGCACTCCCCGAGGCTGGAAATAATCTCAAGTGAACTGCTTTGCACACTGACAAGGGAGCGGACCTGCTTGGTGAGCGAGCTGTGAGTGGCGTGTCTTTTTTTCTTGCTGGATCAGCGAGGGACCGGTGCTGGATTTCTTAAATAAGAGGGAGGCCACTAGACTGAAGATATACATAGACTGTAATAATGATCTGACTCCTGTAAAGATGAAGACCGATAACCACTTCTTAGATAAAAGCAAACAGAAGGAAAAGTCAGATTGGTCCCCTTCTGCTGTGTGTGCTTGTGCAGGAATAGACACTTCTGTTCCCTGCATGAGTAGACAGCCAGCATCAAGAGGGAGCACAGCAGAGAAAGGTCCCTTCTGGGCCAGCAGTGACACAGTTTTGCTTCCTGAAACCCATGGGGAAGCTTCGCCCTGAGGAGGGCAGGTACGTCGTTACTGGGAGGCCAACCAGCCCAAGTGCATGTCATGTGTCTTCGTTTTTAAAAGTTTTTTTTCAAAAAGATTTTATTTATTTATTTTTAGAGAGAGGGGGAAGGAGGGAGAAAGAGAGGAAGAGAAACATCAATGTGTGGTTGCTTCTTGAGTGACACCTACTGGGGACCTGGCCTGCAACCCCGGCATATGTCTTGACTGGGAATCGAACCGGAGACCCTTTGATTCACAGGCCAGTGTTCAATTCACTGAGCCACACCAGCCAGGGCATGTTTCTTCTTAATCATAGATGTTTATGTCATTTTGGACTGTATGCTGTTTGGGTAGAGAAAGGAGGGCCTCTGAAATGACCTGGAACTGTGATGGCCTGGAGTTGGGCAATGACTGGATAGAGGTAATTTCCCTGATTGCCTGGTGGGGCTTCCCTCCCACTCAACTTCTCTGCTCCCTGGGGTGGGCTGCACACCAGTGCTGCCTGCAGCCCCAGGCGCGGGTCTCGTCTTCAGGGGACCTGAGTTTGGGGGCAGCTTCTGCTCAGGGGCCCACAGGCCCAGAGTCTGGCTCCGAGAAAGGCCCGACTGTTGGTCTGGAATGGTTTTGGCCTCTTTGTGTCGCTGCTGCCTTGGTGGGAACTCTTCCAGCTTGCACCATGAACACTGTGTTTGTCCTCGTCTCCTCATTTGCTGACGGTCGTTAGGTCAAAACAAACTTGCTTTAGAGAGCTGGAAAGGGCTGGTAATTAACTAGGAGGAGCTCGGTGCACAGCTAAGAGAAGCTACGAGGGAGGTGGGAAGGTCGGGAGAAGTAAGGATGGGGCTCGCATGAGAGAGGAAGGGGTACCTGCTCCTAGGGGATGCTGGGCTTCCCCTGGAGACCTGACACTGGACCTGCTTTAGGAGAAGGGTGAAGAAGTAGACCACACTGCCTCCTAGTGGACGGGGCCACAGTCTTCACAATATTGCATCACTTTTTCCCCTGATCACAAAGAGAATCAACTGTTAAAACCGACCTAAAAATCTTGCCTTCCAAAGGAGACCACCGCTGTTGCCAACTCGGTGTGCATCCATCCAGCCTTTCACTATTTAGACTCATTGAACAAAAATAGTTTTCACGGCTCCGTAATCTCTGCTCCCTGGGGTGGGAGTTCTGCCTTTAACCAACCCCCTACTGGTGGGCTCTTGGGCTGTTCCTTTTCCCTCTCGACTAAGTAACACAGGCACAAATGTTGGGCAGGTCGGTGTCTCTGCACTGAGGATTTGGCTGTCCATTGGTTTGTTGATGTCAACTTGGCCGGGTCTGGAAGAACACTGCACGCTTGAGGTCAGACTCCAGCGGAAACCACCCTTGGTTTATGCCTGCAAAGGAGTCTGCATGGGGTCATGCTGGGCAGCTGCGATTGCAGTTAGCTGTGATCTGTACCAGTCTGCAAATCCCTGACATGCTCAGCTCTCCTTCCCAGCCGACCCTTCCCAGCCGGCGCCTCCCCTGGCGTAACAGACCTGGCGAACCTTCAGAGCAATCGCTGTTTCCTGATGATGCAGGTTGCTGTGGCTGTGGAACGCTAAAGGAAAAAGAAAATTCCTGTCAGTTTGATCAATTTCATCAAAATGAAATCGTGGAGTTGCCCCTGGTGTAACTAACAAGCAGGTGGCAAAAGGGCAGATCATTGTAATGCCACGAGCCAGACGGAATTTCTGGGTCTGGCCTCTCGCTGTGAGAGGACATTTGGAGAAGGTGGTAGGATGTGTGTCAAAGTGGAACAACAGTGAATCCCCTGGCGTGCAGATCTGCTGTGGACTCTAGGGGGAGTGCCGGCCCCTCCTCCTGGCTGCACAGGGACCCCCACACCCTGATGTTAGGGGAGAGTGGAAGCTTGAAAAGAACCTAGGGGTCACCTGCCCCAGGCACAGGCCTTGTTGATATGGTGTCTGGAACCCTCACCGTCAAGTGTGGAATCTAGCCCATTGCCTCTGCCAGCTAACGTTTGCCGGTGCAACCCCACCCTTCCTGCACTTGCCTCCGCTGTGCAGTTCAAGGCGGCCTCGGGTCTGATGGAGTGTCGTCGTGTCAGATGCAGGAAACTTCCATAGTCCCTCTCATTTTTCTGGTTGCTTAGCACTATAAGGCTGAAGTTGAATTCACTTCAGGTTTTACAGCGTGCTTATGCATTTCAGAATCTGTGTCGTAGATTTTTGTGCATCCCTAAACAGCCAGCAGTGAGGCGAGACCACAAAGCCAGGCTGCCTGGGCAGAGCTTAGGATTTTTTTAGTCTGTATTGTCCACAGGCTTTGAGTATATGCTGAGTGGTTTGTCTGTACCTGTGAGCGGTCGAAACATCCCTCTGCCACCTCGGTGTCTGGCTCTGAGTCGTCTCCTCATCCTGCCCTGTGTCTGGTAGTCTGGGACGCCACAGCAAGGAAGGTCAAGGTGAGGAGTGTACAGTGCAAGGCACATAGTTATTAGACATTACCTACCAGTTACGCAGTGCCTTTTGTACACCGGGGGCTGTGCTTAGTGCGTTGTTCCTTATATTTATCATCACAACACTTTGTGTTCGTTTCACGTGTGAGGGAACCACGCCTCAGAGGGTAAGTGACTTGCTCAGGACCACACAGCTGTGTGGTTTGGGCTAGAATCTGATCTTGATTTTGTTTGACTCTAAGGTCCGTGTTCCTAACTGTGATGCGTGCCGCCTGCTGAGCCAGAGACTTGTGCCACACACTGTCCCTGTTTGTGTTTACTCCGCCTTGTTTCAAAAACAACTGCAGTTTAGGCGCCATAAAGCTATGCCTAATTTTTCCCTTGGTTTTGGGCTCCGTCTCTCATTCTCCCTCCCTCGCCCGTCCTGTGCCCCTTCTTGACTTGGCCCTCCTCTCACCAGCCTTCGATGTGCATGGGTGACGGGGGAAGACAGGCAGGGGCCCCTGAACCCAAAGAGACCCTGGAGTCCTGGGCGTTTGCAGCGGTGTTTCTGGTGGGGAGGCCCACAGAGCCCGTCGTGGCACGAGGCCAGCTTGTCAACGCACCACATCTCACTCGGGGGCAGAGTTTCAGGCTCAGGCGTGATGTTTTTACCCGTGAACATGGGGTGTTCCCCAGGCAAACTACACCAGCCCTCTTTAGTAGGTGCAGCGATTGTGTCTGTGGGCAGTTTGTTGAAACCGTTGTGTCCGCAGTGATTGGCAGTGATTTGAAAGAGCGCGAAGGCGCAGGTGCAACCGTGACTTGCTGTGTTTCCACCGCAGATGCAGCAGCAAGAGACCTGCTCCCTGAAGACCGGCGTCTCCGTCCTCGCCTGGGGGCTGGGCCGCCTCCTCTGCTGCTGGTGCCTGGCCGAGCTGATGGTTCACCTCATGTACATGCACTCCATCTACGGCAGCGCCCCGCTCCTGAGTACCGTCTCTTGTTGGACCTTAGGTAACTGCAAGTCTCTGTCCACACAACCCACGTCAAGAATTAGCTTCAGAGTGAAGCTGGCCTGGGGTACATGGGGGTGCAGTTGCCTTGAGCAAACCTTTTCCTTTTTTAACCTTGTTCCCCTTGTGGCCGAGATGGCACCTGTGTGAGGTGGCTGGTGGAAGGGAGGGCCGTGTGTTGGGGTCTGGGAACCAAGGATGGTCAGTCCCTTTGCCTCATGGGACCTGACCATGCTTAGCTGGGTCTGCCTCTCCTAGACATGGTAAATGGTGTGTGCACGTGTAGGCCCCTATCTCGGCCCCTTTCTCTGGCCTACCCATTTCTTCCTACCCACAAGCAGGTGGGGTGGAGGTCATTCCCTCTGCAGGGCACTGTCTCCAGTGCAGGACTTGTCTGCGGAGAAACCCCTGTTCTTTCTCCCTCTGGCCAAGCAAGCAGTGGCCAGGCCCGTGCTGAACTAAGTCTTCTCATTTCCTTGTTTGCTCTCCTTTCGAGAACTCCCGTGGTTACGAATCCAGCCCATTGTCTGACCTCAGCTTGCACCCCGACAGGAAAGGTGTGATCTTCCGGCCAGATCGGGCTGATCCCTGCGAGGGGAGGACGAGAGTCCACGCAACTCCGCATCTGGGACTCCTCGTCTGTTTGGTGGTTTATGGATTACAGAAACCAACCCCTCCCTGAGTGTCCTTGGTGTCACACAAGCTTAACCACAGTGTTTCTAGGGAAGCTGCCTTTTTAGATTGGAAAAACGCTGAGCTGTTTTTGATTCCAGTCTCTTCTTTCTGAACAAATCTTTTTTATAGTTGGAATAATTAACACTCTAAGGTTTTAGTGATGTGATTGGACAAAACAGAATGGATCATATGGTGGCTTACACTAAACCGACCCCCCGTTGTACTGCATTCAAGTTAAGAGGCCGTATCAGTCGGGGTGATTGTAACTCGGGGTAATGGGAAACACAACCCAAAATGAGGCTTGAGCAGTAAGGAGGAGCTGTTGTCTCATCCAAGTGTTCCCCGTAGGGTCAGCACGAGGGGCGCCGTCCCGTGACTCGGGAAAGTCACCCAAGATTCTTCTGTGTGTCTGCCCTTCAAATTAGGAATGAACCAGAATCCTAGAAGCCCCCTATTTGTACCCGAAATGCCATCACCCTCTCTCCCCCTGTCCTCAAAGGTAGGTTCAGGATGCACTTTTATAAAACTGTTTTTTAGATATAGACTTTATTTTTAGGGCAGTTTTATGTTTACAGCAATATCCAGAAGAAGGTACAGAGATTTCCCATACATCCCCCCTGGTAAATAATGCTGCAATAAAGACGCCTTTTTGAATTAGTGTTTTGTTTTTTTTGGAAAAATACCCAGAAATGGAATTGCTGGATCATATGGGTACTTTCTTTTGAATTTTTTGAGGTATCTCCATGCTGTTTTTCACAGCGGCCGTGCCAGTCTGCATTCTTACCACAGTGCACGAGGGTTTCCTTTGCTCCGCATCTCCTCCAGAACTTACCTAAGATTCACTGGTGGTGGCCATTCTGCCAGGGATGAGGTGGTATCTTCTTGTGGTTTTAATGTGCAGTTCTGTGACGATTAGTGATACTGCGCATCTTTTCATATGTCTGTTGGCCACCTATGTGTCCTCTTTGGAGGAATGTCTATTCAGGTCCTCTGCCCAGTTTTTAATTGGATTTTTTTGGTGTTAAATTGTGTGAGCTCTTTGTGTATCTTGGATATTAGCCCCATATTATATATATTATTGACAAATATCTTCTCCCATTCAATAAATTATTTTTTAATATTGTTAATGGCTCCTTCACTATGCGAAACCTTTTTAGTTTGATGTGGTTGCATTGGTTTATTTTTTGTTTGTTTCCCTTGCTCAAAGAGATATAGCCAAACAGATATTGCTAAGGGCAATGTCAAGATTTTACTATGTTTTTTAAAATTATATTTTATTGATTATGCTATTACCGTTGTTCCAATTTTCCCCTCTTCGCCCCCTCCGCCCGGCTTCCCTCCACCCCCTCAGGCCATCCTCACCCGTTGTTCATGTCCGTGGGTCAGGCACATGAGTTCTTTGTCTGCTCCATTTCCTGCTGTACTTTGCATCCTGTGACTGTTCCGTAACTGCCAGTTTGCACATCTCAATCCCTCCACCCCTTTCGCCCATCCCCCCACCCCATAGACCTCCCTCCCATCTGGCAGCCATCAAAACATTCTCTGTATCCATGATTCTGTTTCTGTTCTGCTTGTTTATTTTGTTTTTTTTTTTAGATTCAGTTGTTGATAGATACGTGTTTGTTGCCATTTTATTGCTTATATCTTTGACATTCTTCTTAAAGAAGACCCTTTAACATCCCATGTAGTAATGGTTTGATGGTGATGAACTCCTCTAGTTTCTTCTTGTCTGGGAAGCTCTTTGTTTGTCCTTTGATTCTAAATAATAGCTTTGCTGGGTGGAGCAATCTTTGGCTGTAGGTCCCTGGTTTTCATCACTTGGAATATTTCTTGCTAGCCCCTTCTAGCCTGCAAAGTTTCTTTTGAGAAATAAGCTGACAGTCTTATGGGAGCTCCCTTGTAGGTAACTAACTGCTTTTCTCTTGCTGCTTTTAAGGTTCCCTCTTTGTCTTTAGCCTTAGGCATTTTAATTATGATGTGTCTTGGTGTGGGCCTCTTTGGGTTCATCTTGCTTGGGACCCTTTGTGTTTCCTGGACTTGTATGTCTATTTTCTTCACCAAGTTATGGAATTTTCTGTCATTTTTTTCAAATCGTTTTCCAATTTCTTGCTCTCTCTCTTCCCCTTCTGGCACCTCCATGATGCAGTTGTTGGTGTGCTTGAACTTGTCCCACAGGCTGCTTATCCTATCCTCATTTTTTTGCATTCTATTTTCTTCTTGCTGTTTTGATTAGTTATTTTTTGCTTCCTTATATTTCAAATTGCTGATCTGATTCTCAGCTTCATTTATTCTACTGTTGATTCCCTGTAAATTGTTCTTTATTTTAATTAGTGTATCCTTCATTTCTGACTGGATCTTTTTTGTGTTGTTGAGACACTCACTGAGTTCCTTGAGCAGCCTTATAACCAGTGTTTTGAACTCTGCATCTAGTAGCTTGCTTGTCTGCATTTTGTTTAGTGCTTTGTCTGGAGTTTTGTTCTGTTCATTCATTTGGGCCGTATTTCTTTGTCTCCTCATTTTGGCAGCCTCTCTGTGTTTGTTTCTGTGTATTAATATTTGGGAGAGCTTTTATGTCTCCCAGGCTTGATAGTGTGGCCTAATGTAGTAGGTATCCTGTAGGGTCCAGTGGCACAGCCTCCCCTATTGTCCAAGTTGGGTACTCAAGGTATGTCCACTATATGTGCTGTGTATACCCTCTTATAATTGGGCCTTGATTGCTGTTGGCACATCCAAGGTCGGGCACCACCTGTGTTCTGTTCGGGGTCACACAGCATAAGCTGCAAAGTGATCTGCTGATGGCTGCTACTTGTGCTGGTCTTGGAGGTGCCCAGTTAAGGCCCAGCTGTGAACCAAGTCTGGTGGCTGCTTGTGCTGGGCCTGGGACAACCTAGTGAGAGGTATGGAACTCACTGAAGCCAGATGCTGCTTGTTTCAGAGAATTTAGAAAAATCTGAAGCATGAGCCAAGACAAGCCATTCGTATGGAAAAGCCACCGGAGACAGCATGCATGGGCCTGAAAGTTGGGTGGGGCAGGGCTTCAGGGGATCACCAGGGTGGGGCAAACAGTGTAAACCAGGTTGATGGAGCCTCAGGTATGGCAGTGGCTGCCAGCTCAGTGGCTCTGTGGGGGGAAGGCTCAGAAAAGGTGCAGTGGCCTCTGCCAGCACTTCTGCCTTGGTGAAAGCTGCCCCACAGCCCTCACCCTAATGCTGGACAATTCAATTCCTCTCCATGTCTCTGGTGCCTTTCAATCTGCTGTCCTGCACTGGAGCTCAGAGGCAGTGAGTCTGAGTAAGTCTGTGCATGGGGCCTTTAAGAGGAACTTCCAGGGACTCCAGCAGTTTCCGTCTTCCACAGCCTCAAGCTTCCTGGCACTGGAGCCCTGGGCTGGGGGGCCCAGTGTGGGGCTGGCACCCTTTGCATCTGAGATATCCCTCCTAATTTTTATCTTCTACTCATGGTTGTGGGACCAGTCCCTTCAGCATCTCTGCCCCTCCTACCAGCCTTGATGTAGTTTATTCTTTAATTCCGTAGTTGTAGGACTTCCATTTAGCTCGATTTCTGATGGATCTGAATGATGGTTTTCTATAGTTTAGTTATAATTTTGATGTGGTTGTATGAGGAGGCAAGCTGTGTTTACCTATACCGCCGTCTTGACCAGAGGTCTGCCTGTGTTTCATAGGAGTTTTATAGTTTTTGGTCTTTCATCCATTCTGAGGTGCATTCATCTTAAATGCATTACACTTTCATCCTAAGTGGAATGCATTTCACTTAGCCGTGGTGTATAATCCATTTAATGTGTTGTTGAATCCAGTCTTTTTGTATATTGTAAGAAAGTCACCCAGTCCATTTTTGCATGTATTTGTCCAGTTTTCCCAAAACTACTTATTGAAGAGACTGTCTTTACCCCATTGTATATACTTGCTGCCTTTGTTGTAAATTAATTGACCACATAAGCAGGAATTTATTTCTGGGCTCTGTATTTTATTCTGTTGTGTTTATTTTCATGCCGGCACCATACTGTTTTGATTATTGTAGCTTTGTAGTGTAGTTTTATATCAGGGAGTGTGATGCCTCCCACTTTGTTCTTTCTAAAGACTTCTTTGTCTATTTGGTGTCTTTTGTGGTTCTATATAAATTTTAGGATTAGTCGTTGTAATTGAGAGGGATGTCATTGGTATTTTAATAGGATTACATTGAACCTGTATATTACTGTATGTAGTAAGCATATTTTAACAATATTAATCCTTCCAATCCATGAGCAAAGTGTATCCTTTCATTCATTTGTATCTTGTTCAATTCTTTAATGACATAGTATTAACAGTACTTGCTCTGGCTGGTGTAGCTCAGTGGATTGGAGCTCCAATCCACTCAGTGGGCTTCAAAGCAAAGGGTCCCCGGTCTGATTCCCAGTCAGGGTGCACGCCTGGGTTGTGGGTCAGGTCCCCAGTGGGGACCAGGCAAGAGGCAACCACACATTGACGTTTCTCTCCTTCTCATTCTTCCTTCTTAACCCCTCTCTCTAAAAATAAATAAATAAAATAT
>PVIA01002580.1:0-202147 GCA_004024845.1 Tonatia bakeri
CCTGGAGGTCCCTAAGCCTCTCCTCATTTTTTTGAATTCTTGTTTCTTCATTCTTTTCTGTTTGGTTGTTCCTTTCTTCCTTCTGGTCCACTCTATTGATTTGAGTCCCAGTTTTCTTCTCCTCACTATTGTTTCCCTGTGCGTTTTCCTTCATTTCTCTTATCGTAGCCTGCATTTGTTCATCTAATTTATGTCCAAACTCAACCAATTCTGTGAGCTTCCTGATCACCAGTGCTTTGAACTGTGCCTCTGATAGTTCAGCAATCTCTTTCTTGGTCACTTAAAAAAATTGGTTCTGGGGCTTTCAAATCTGTTTGAGCCATCTTTTTTATTTTCCTTTGGTTTGTTTGCGGCTGTTTCGTAAGGGCGGCGGAGCCTTAGGTGTTCACCTTAGGTGTTTACCGGGGCGGGGCACCCCAGTGGCTGGGCTGTGACGTTGTCTGTGGGGGCGGGGCCTGAGAGGGAACAATGGCGTCTGCTCCGCTCTCTCTAGGACTTCCGTCCCCTCCACTGCCTCCCACAAGCAAATTGGGGCCTTCCGGTGCTGGCTCCCAGGCGGTGGGCTGGTGCACTTTCTCGGACTCTGTGGGTCTCCCCGAGAAGTCTCCTGTGAGGCTGAGAGAGTCTCCCGGCCTCAGCTCCCAGACGGGGCTCTTAGGCTTTGAAACCCTGCGGCGCTGCCCATTTTCACTTAGTTTGCACTCGAAAGTGTGGCTGCGGACAGCCAGCCACCCTGCGCCCCTCACTGGGTCTGCTGGTAGCCTCCCGCGCCCAGGGTCTGCCCACGGTCCGTCCGCCGCTGTCTGCGCCCTGCGCGCCCGCGCCTGCCAGCCAGCGCTTCTGCCCGCAGGGACCTCTCGACCCCTCTCCGCAGGCCTGCGGCTCAGCCGCTCCTTACCGGTCTGGATGAACTGGAGCCCGACTTCTGTTCAATTAATTTCTCTGTGTTCTGGTTGTTTATTGTTTCTCAATTTTTGTTGTACTCGGTTTTGGTTGCGCGAGGAGGCACAATGCGACTGCCTATGCCTCCATCTTGGCCGGAACTCAAGACAGCAATTTACTATTTTAACAATTTACTATTAATGTGTTGGCCCAGGTAGCCATATAAGATATTTGATTATCTTACAAATCATTGAATACTATTTTCTTATTTTGTTAAAGTTTTATTTATTTTTTAGAGAGAAGTTAAGAGAGGGAGAAAGAGGAGAGAAACATTGATCAGTTGGTTCTCACATGCCCCCAACTGGGGACCTGTCCTGCACCCAGGCATGTGCCCTGACTGGGAATCAAATTGGTAACCTTTTGGTTCACAGGCCAGCACTCAACCCACTGAGCCACACCAGCCAGGCTGAATACCTTTGTCATGAAATTTCTCGGTATTTGACAGCAACTTGACCAACCCAAGCGTATTTGAATGTGATCTCCCGCAATTTAAAATTGAACTTGGACCTGGCTGGTGTAGCTCAGTGGACTGAGCGCGGGCCTGTGAATCAAATGGTTGCTGGTTCGATTCCCAGTCAGGGCACATGCCTGGGTTGCGGGCCAGGTCCCCAGTGGGGGGTACATGAGAGGCAACCAAACGTTGATGTTTCTCTCCCTCTCCTTTCCTTCCCCTCTCTAGAAATAAATAAGTAAAATATTTTTAAAAATTAAACTTGCATTGTGGTTCTATTACATTTAAAAACAAAGGATGGAAACGTTTTTCCATGTATAAATGGGTTATTTTTCTCCTTTTTAAAACTGTATTTCAACAGAGCTACGCTCAGAGAAATATGCTTATACTGGTTAACAGAATGCAACTTAACTTGAACTCATTCTACACAATTTGAACTGAAAACTTGGTACACGGCTTAAGCATCATGAAAAAGAATTTGCGATCTGGTTTATTTTCTGTTACAGGTGTCTATAGAAGATCACCCAAGTGCTGATGAAGGAGACAGCAGGGACCTGGCGAAACCGACCTTGGCTTTGTCTCCGAAAAATGCACCTCTGGGCCTGAAGAAGTCCGTGAGACTGGCGCGACAAAACGCCGTGACGCCCCAGTGCCGGGTTGCAATCGCAGCGACAAATGGGTGCCGAAGACAGTGGGGTGCCTACGTGTGCACGGGGAACTGTACACACCACCCTGTTTGCCTACGTGTGCACGGGGAACTGCACACACCACCCTGTTTGCCTACGTGTGCACGGGGAACTGCACACACCACCCTGTTTAGTTAGTGTTGCATGCAGATCGCAAACGTTCCATGTATAAATGTGTGAGTTCAAAGAAAGTAATGAAAGATTTGGTGAGAAAGAAGGTGGGTGAATCACACATGCCTGAGACCCAGCCACGTGGAGGGCTTGGTCCTGCCCCCACCCTCAGCTCCAGCGGACACTGCCCCAGCTCCCGCTGCCCGAGCTGCCACTGGGGGCTGGGCACAGAGCCAGGTGCCAGGACAAGCCCAGTGAGGACCTGGTGTATGGGTCCCATCCTGGGTGGTTGTAGGACCAGCGCAACAGTTGTAAACTCCCGAGCCCAGTGCCTGCGTGGTGTGAACTCCATAAAAGGCAGCTGAAGCTGGGCTTGCTGGGAGGCAGCTCAGGGTAAAGCACTAGCTGTGGGGCCACCCATGGGGGCTCGGATCCTCGCAGACCTGCTCTCCAGCTGTGGGGCCACCCATGGGGGCTTGGATCCTCGCAGACCTGCTCTCCAGCTGTGGGGCCACCCATGGGGACTCAGATCCTCGCAGACCTGCTCTCCAGCTGTGGGGCCACCTTTCCTGTCTGGGCCTGTGTTTCCTCCTTTCTAGACCAGGACGGCAGTGCTGACCGCTGTGCTCTCCAAGGACTGCCAGCGAGGACGCCAAGAAATCGCAAAGCAAGGTACGTGCCTCGATCACGGGAAACGCTCAATACACGATAGCTAAGTTTCTAACAACTCTTGATGCTGATTGGTCATCCCAGCTTCGAGGACAAGACTCACAGAGGAGTGAAGGAGAAAAGGGGAAATAAACACAGGCTTCCTCGTGACCGGACCACACCTGGCACCCAATGTGGCCCAAATCAAACCCACGCTCTAGCAGGCCTTTCTGGAAGTCCCCAGCGCAATGAGCCAGGAGCCAGAGGCTGCTGCTGGGGTAGGGGGTGGGAGGGGTGGCCAGGGCCTGGCTAAGGCCCCACTCTGCTCAGAGCTCCCTACGTGGGACAGACCCAGCATGAACTTTCGGGGGACCACACAGTTCTCAGCCCCAGCAGATCGGTTGAGGAGCCAGATTTCGGGGCACCAGGCTAGGGTGGGGGTGGGGTGGTACTTACAGCCTGGTTCCTCTGGGGCCTGGAATCTGCAAAGAGAAGAAAAGTGGTGACTTCACCAAGGAGAGGGTCTGGCAGCGGCTGGGTCCTGCCCCACCCTCAAGTGGGCCAACGCCACCCCCTCTGCTCCCCAGCACTTGCTGATGCTCAGTTAGGCCCTCGGTCTGGAGAACAGTGGGCAGGCTTCAGGGCCCACGCCCACGCTGCCCAGGCCGGGGGCACCAGGGCTCATTTCCCCAGTGGCCCGTCAGAGAACTGGGGGACCGCCTCTCCTCCAGCCACCAAGCCAGTCAGCACACCGGACCCCTCCCAACCCCCGCACCCTGACCCCGCCACCCCGACGTGCACAGAAGGAGTGGTTCAGGAGCGGCACACGCCCTCGCTGGAGGCTCTGCTCACTCGGAAACTGGTCTCCGGCAGCCGCCCTGACCTTGCAGCGCTCGGGGTCTGGAGGGCCCAGATCAGCGTCAACACCCGGAGGGCCTCAGGGCAGGCCGATGGAGAGTGGGTGGCGGGCCCTGGGGACACTTTCTGAATCCTGGGTCGGACACGCCTGCAGCCAGGCCGCCCCGGAGCCCCTCTGGCTCGGGCCTCTCCGAGCTCGGTGTTCTGCGCACTGTGCTTTAAAAAGCCCACGTGGCCACCTTTGGGGAGAACAGCTGCTCCCTCGGGTGGGTTCGGAGCTGCTGACGCAATGACTCTCAGGGCAGGACCTTCGTCGTCTGCTCCCAAACCCTACTGCGTAGGGTGCCAGGTCATGGCCAAGTGTAAACTGACATTTAACCATGGCCCAGGCATCTGGTCTACCCTAGAGCAAATCAACTCCCAGGCTCAGGCCGTGCCCCAGAGGAGCACAGCCTTTTCCGACTCCCCAGGAGGCCGCCTGCGGAGACTAAGAACACGTTCCTGTCAGGTGTGTGTACGTGACCAGAGAAATCTGCTAGACAGATGCCAGTATGCCAGCTAAATCACTTCCAGGACATTTTCTGGGGAACCACCAGCCCTGAATCCTCACTGAAAACCCCCCAGAGGCTGGCCAACCACGATGACACAAGTAAGTAGACAGACGGAGCTGTGTGGAACACACAGGTCAGCTTGGGAAACACTCCTGTGCCCCCTTTAAATGCTGGCTGATTTTTAGCCTGGCTGGTGTAGCTCAGTGGATTGAGCACGGGTTGTGAACTAAAGTGTCGCAGGTTCTATTCCCAGTCAGGGCACATGCCTGGGTTGCGGGCCAGGTCCCCAGTGGGGCCACATGAGAGGCAACCATGCATTGATGTTTCTCTCCCTCTCTTTCTCCCTCCCTTCCCCTCTCTAAAAATAAATAAATAAAATCTTAAAAAATAAAATAAATGCTGGCTGATTTTGAGTTCTACAAACAGCCAGCTTTGATTTGGTGCCAAGTCACTGGGATAGGGGGTAGTCTGGGGGGACAAAGTGCCGAGACAAAAATGAATAAAAATCATAAAACTCAGTCTTGGAGAGGATGTGGGTAAACTGGAACACAGCTGCTGCGGCCCTGGGAACCAGTCCCACCATTCTCGGGAGGCATCGGGCAGCGTGAGTCTCACACCCTCTGACCCAGTAACCCCTCTGCCTCGAGGACACGCTCTCAGGAAACAACCAGAAAGAAAAGAAAAGAAAAGGCCATTCCCAGCGAGGGTGCTTGTAGTAACCAAAGAGCTGAAAGCCAGTCAGATGCCCAACGCCCCCGCGGAGGAGGCCATCCTGGCAGCTCACCCCAGCAGTGACCTCTCAGCCTCGGTCGTCTCGACTGGAAAATGGGGTGGCGTTTGGAGGGGGTTTTCGAAGTTTAAAGGAGATCTTGAAAAGGACATTGGGTAAAAACTAAGTAAATCTGAGTAGAGTGTGGGCTTCAGTTAATAGCACTGTATCAACACTGGCTTGTGCATTGTGACAAATGTATCACACTGATATAAGATGTTAACTACAGAGGGGGGATGTGGTGACTCTCTGTACTAACTTCTCCAATTTTCTGTACACAGGTTCTAAAGAAAGAAGTCTACTAAAATGGTTTCACAGTAAAAAGGGGAGGTGCGCAGGACCCCCGCCTAGCGCACAGTGGATCCCTGGACCCGCTCTATCACAACACAGACAAAATGAGCATTTGACACTGACCCTCGCAAACCAGCACGGAGTAACATCAGCATGAGAAGGCAGAATGCAGAACGCAGAAGCAGCCGCTTCTAGCCGCCTCCAGCCGCCTCCAGCCGGCGCACAGCCGCCCACAGCCCGCCCGTGTGCTCTGCTACAGGCTCAGAACGAACTGTGCCGAGTGCACGGGCGATTGGGAAAGAGCTTTCCCCTTGAAAGTGTTGCTTCAGTCCACTGTCTCCACTTACTGGTTTCACTGCTTTTGGAATACGGACCTTCTCGTAAACACGCCCCAGGACAGGAGTCCGGGGACACGCCAGGCACCAGTGGCCCTCTCGGGACAGCGCGTGGCATCCCGGGGCTACCCTGAAGGCTACTGCAGCTGAGCTCGTGAGTCTGGGCTCACGTATCGCCCTCGGTCCCGTCCACCCCAGTCACTCTCCCTTTCGGTCCTGTCCCCTCTCTGGCCTGAGGGTCCAGCTGCTGTGGGAAGCCAAACAGACCCAAGGGCAGGGTTTGGCAACTGGCACATCCCGATTCAAATCCCGCACTCCCTGTGGAGCTGAAGGACGCCAGGGCAGGGGCAGGAGAGGACAAGCTAAGCTGGGAACATCTTCGAGTAAAGTACTCCAAATGCAAAAGGATGGGGATGAAAGGACACCGGGGCCAGCGTGAAGTGGCCCCCTCTGACCTCACTGGGGCCGATTCGAACATCAACCCAAAAAAGATGGCAGCAGAATGAAATAGGAATCCATGAGTCAGATATAAACACACAGATGAAGAGGAGGAAAGTCTGACGCGGACCAGGTCATTTACATATCTTCCGAGGTCTCCCCTCCGAGTCCTTGGCGATTACCAGGGGAAAGGAGCACCGTCAAGGGGGAGAAGCCTGGCACACGCCACCCGAATCCAAGTGAACCACGGCCAGAAAAGGGAGCAGGCAACACCAGGGAGGGCAGACGCCACAAGGAAGGGGTCCAGTCGCTCCAGGCTCCTCCCTCCAGAGACGCGCCACAGCAGACAAGGACGAGGGGCGGGACACCCACGGAGTCACTGGTGGGATCCTCAGAAGTGGCAAGGTCATGGACTTGAAGGGAGAGACAGGAATGGACCCCGCGTCACGGAGACACAACAACCCAAGGCGACACAAGGTTCGGGGCTGAGTTCCGCTCTGAAGGGCGTTACTGGGGTGATGCGAAGACCTGAATGGGGTCTGGGAATTAGCTGGGGCGATGCGTCAAGGGGACGCCTCTGGTTCTGACGGTTTTACTGTGTGCGGCTGTGCAAAAACATGCCTCACCAGGAGGAAATACCCACGGAAGTGTCAGATATGACGAGGTGCTAAGTCAGCGACTGGCTCCCAAACGGTCCAGGAAGAGTGAGCTCTTTGCACGGCCCTTGGGACGTGTCTGTGAGTTTGAAGTTTCAAATGAGCAACACGACATTTGTTTTTCCCAAACTAAACCTGCCTGGATGAACTGACCCAGTGATGACTTTAGTGTCCATGAAAACGAAGGGCTGAAAGAATTTTCATCAGAGTTTCTCAGCCAGGAGTGATTTTCTCTCCAGAGGACATGTGACAACGTCAGTTGTAGCAACTGGGAAGTGCTCCTGGCAGCCAGTGGGTCTAGAGACCTGGGCCTGACATCCTACCGTGCACAGGACCGCCCCCCCGCCACCAGCAAAGAATTACCGGGTGCCACACATCAACAGTGCAAGGGTGTGAGACCCTTTTTACAAAAACCTCACCACCCACACACCAACAAAACCCTGCTCGTAACCCACAGTCCCCTAAATATCTCCCTGAGCCTCTGGTGCCCCGTCCGTGAACAGAGGACAACAGCAGTGGCCACCTCCCAAGGATACTGGGAGCGGGGGGTGGGGGGCGGGGGTACAAGGTCACGTATGTGCTTTGTAAACGCCGGCCACCAAGGACACACGCCGCAAAGTCAAGTCAGTCCGGGAGATGACTGGTGAGCACATCACAGACACCTGCTTGACCCTCCACGTACTGGGCAGGGCTCCCACTCCCATCCTGCTACCCTTCGGCACCTGCCGCTGGTCTAAAAGCCCGGAGAGCGAGGACAGCTCTGCACCCACTAGGAACGCCCCAGCCACGTGAGTATCTGCACGAGCGAACAATGAGTGAACGCTCCTTCACCCCTGCAGCACCTGCTGCTCCATCCCAAAGTAACAGGGCGTCCACCCTGCACTGTCCACTCCCGGCCTGTGCCCTGCGTGCTGCCTCTGGCCTCACCTCCCAGCCTGTGCCTGGGAGACCCAGACCCCCCAGGCACCCACCGGACGCCGGACGGCCAGAACCAGCCACCACCGAGTCTCAGGGCTCAGGGTTCCTTGCAGAGCTGGTTTCTTAAGGGCAGGTGCTTTTTTTCTCTCTTTTTTTCTTTTGTATGTGACAAAACTGCTGTCACGAAGGTTCGAAGAAAAAAATAAACTGACGGCAATGGAAATTCTAATACTAGAAAAATGTCAAGAAAGCAAACACGGGTTTCAATGAGACACGGAGCCTGACAGCTCATGGAAAAAGGCTTGAAACTATCAAAACACAAAAACCCCCCTTGCGGAGGGCACCCGAGCACCTGCCTGAGAAACTCATCATTTCAAACCGTGCCTCCGAGGGCTGTGTTTTCGTGCCCAAGTCAAAAGTTGGGCCACAGGGAGGCTCGCCAAGGGCCCTGGAGAGATAGGGGGCAAGGGGGCCACGGCCCAGCCTAGGGCTGACTGCCGGGCACCCGTGGGGCCATGGGGTGGACAAAGCTTGGGGGAAGGAGGAGGAAGGTTCAGCTCCGAGCCCTCTACACACAGAACAGCAATCTCAAGGACCAGCGTCTGAGTCTGGAGTGGCTCTTCTTAGGATGTACAGCCCAGGGCCAGTTATCTGCCTCCTGACCAAAAGATCATCCCCCCAACCCCACCCCGGGTTCCTGGGCCAGGAGACCCTGCGGGGGGGAGGGCCTGCCTGGGAACCAGACAGGGTAGCTCAGACCACCCAGGTTTGCTCCTTCCTCTGAGGTCAGGGCCCAGCACCCAGAGCGCTGAAGTGGACCCTGCCCTGCCTTGAAAGGGGCTCCGAGGGAGGAAGAAGACCCTCGGTACAAGGTGTCTGGGAGACCCCTCCCCCCAGGAGCGATGTGCTGCCTGAATGGTTGGGGAGGGCGGGGGCTCCAGTAGGCTGCCTGGAGGAGCTGGCCTGGAGCCTGGGCAGCATCGGAGAGCAAGAACAACCTAGAACTCAGGAAGGCCTGGGATTCCTGGGGAGGAACGAGGCCCCAGACACATGTGACCACTTACCCACAGCCTCCTGCTGGGGCCGGAAGGTCTGTACTGGGCGGCACAGGTAGAGTTCTGAAATGACATCCGGATGGGGACTGAGTCTCAGAGAGCCTCAGAGGTCAGGGCAGGGAGAGCCGCCCGGCCACAATCACACAAACACCCAGCTCCCCCCAGGGCCCCAGGGTCCCAGCCACTCACTCTGCCGAATCCACTTCCAGCAGGTCCTTCGGTGGCACACAAGGAAGGAACCGGAGCCAAGGAAGACCACCAGTGCCAAGACCACCCAGAGGAGCACCGAGCCTAGAACACAGAGGTGGTGGCCCTGCACGCTCCGCCCAAGGCTGGCAGCCCCCAGTCTGCTTTATGGTGGTGAGCCAGGGGCCCTTTCCTGCGCCAGCAGTGAAAACCAGACCCTGGATCTGGTCCAGCCCACCTGCCCTCCCTGCCCTGGCTCCAGGAAGCCCATGCGGGGTGGGGGGGGGCGGGGGGGGCTTAATGGTGGAGAAAAGAGCAAACGGTTCCTGGAGGCTGGGGAAGGGAGGAGTCATGCGGCCAGGGCAAGAAGCTGAGCTCCAAAAGGACAAGGACTGGGGACTGTGGAGGAGGCACATGGAAAGTGTGTCCCCACAAGATGGGGGCCTCCGTGAAGGCGGGCATGGGATCCGCTCCTCACAAGAACACACCCAGCCCTGGGCCATGGGCACCATTACCATCACCACCTCCATTTTACAAACGAGGGAAACTGAGGCTCTCAAAGGTTAAGTAACTCAGTTAAGGTCACCCTAGGGTCAATGACAAAATCTCGGCTCAGGCCAGGCCAGGGGGACTCCCAGGGGTACTCCACATGCTGAGCTGCCACCTGGGTATATTTCTTTACATTTTAGTATTAATTTGCCTCCTTTTTTCTTTTGTTGTTTGGGAAGATCATGAAACTAGTTACTGTTTTCAGTGCATTTTTAGATGCTAAAAAGTAGTTTGTGCCAGAGAAGTGCTTCTCAAACTTGAGTGTGCAGAGCAGTCTCCTGGGAACCATGTTAAAATGCAGATTCTGACTCTGTAGGGCTGGGGTGGGGCCATAACTTGTTTTTCTAACTAGTTGCTGATGCTGCGAGAACGGCTGACCTGAGAACTACCGCCACCTGGTGCCCAACACTAGAACTGCAAGTCCTGGAATGAATCGCACTTAGAGCAAGTGAACGTCTGCACGGAGCTGCTGGTGAGCGCCTGGCTACACACTTACCTGGAATGGCACCTGCTATTACCACTTTACATGGGGGAAAACTGGGGCTCAAAGGCATTAAGCAATTAACTGCAGTCATAAAATCATTCTCCAAATATCAGTACTTTCTGAGTAGCAATTATGGGCCATGAGCAGGAAGCTGTGAATGAAATCCCTGCTCACAAGAATTAAGAAATAATAGCTAGCAAGTAGCAGGGCCCAAGCCGCAGCCCAAGAAGCCAGAAACCCGGGGTCCACCTTGGTCCCCCAACCCAGCAGATGCCACAGCCCCAGGGGAAGCCTCCCTCCTTCTGCCTGCTTGGGAGGAAGGCCCTGCCTCCTGGGCATGACCATTACCTGAAACCAGGATGGGTCTTCCCGTGGAGGGGAAAGAGATAGGCGCGCTGGTTGAGATGGAGGCATCCTCCTGGGCATGAGTGGCACCCCCTCCATGGCCTTTACTGGCCTGGGAGTCGACTGGGGAGATCTGAGCGGGGCTGGTGCTGTGGGCAGAGAAGCCGGAGGTAGGAGTGATGATGGAGATGGGAGAACGGAAGTGTGAGCTCAGGAATATTTCCCTTCCTCTGGAGATTGTGTAGGCGGGGCCTGAGTCCCCACACCCTCTGCCTGCCACCTCTGCCAGGCACTCCAGGGGCAGGGCCTGCCGGTCAAGGCCTGCAGACTTGGTGCCAGCCCAGAGCCGGGCACACACTCTCCAAAATGACTTGCAGATTTGGCACAGAGATCCAGCCCAAGCCCCACCTCCGCCCCCAGTCCAGTTCGCCCGGAAGGGTCCACGGAGTCACCTGTTAGGAGCCTTGCTGTCCTCTGGGTTGGTGCTGCAGTTAAGGTGGGTGCCCGGGGAAGGCAGCACATAGCTGGTGTCCCTCTTAGCTGTACCTGCAAAGAGTGGTCTTAAGAGTCAGTGCCAAGGAGCCTTACCCAGCAGGGACTGGTGACTTCCAGGGAGGCGGCACAGCCACAAGATCTCCACCCTCAGGGGCTGACAGGCTGGCGGGGTTCACAGATGCAACTCAGAGATCACATGAGGGCACATGAGGTCCCCGAAACGGGGGACTCAACACAGCCGGACCTCTGGTGCACATGGGTTCACAGCGCATCCTTCACAGCGGTCCAGAAAGTGGGAACGGCCTAAATGTCCCTCAACTGACGCACACAAGTAGTGTATCTCTACCCTGGCATGTTGCTCGGCAACAAATTCACCAATGATACACCCTACAAGGGGTTAATACCCAAAATAAATGAGGAACTCATACAACTTAACACCCAAAAGAAAATGCAATGAAAAAATTGGCAGAGGACTTGAACAGACATTTCTCCAAAGAGGACACAGAGATGGCCGATAGACATATGAAAAGATGACCAACATCGCAAGTCAGAGAGATGCAAATTAAAACCACAATGAGATCACCTTACACCCGTCAGAATGGCTGTCATCAATGAATCAACAGAGAACAGGTGTTGACAAGGATGCAGAGAAAAGGGAATTCTTATGCACTATTGGTGGACTGTAAACTGTAAGAAATTAAAAATACAACTACCACCTGACCCAATGACTCCACTTCTGTTTTTATAAAGGTTTTATTTATTTATTTTTTTTTTTTGGACAGAGGAGAAGGGAGGGAGAAAAAGGTGGAGAAAAACATCAATGGGTGGTTGCTTCTTGCACGTCCCCTACTGGGAGACTCGGCCCGCAACCCAGGCACATGCCCTGACTGGGAATCAAACTGGTGACCCTTTGGTTCACAGCGGGCACTCAATCCACTGAGCCACACCAGCCAGGGCCACTTCTGGTTTTTTACCTGAAGAAACCTAAAGCACTAATTTAAAAACACATATGCACCCCTATGTTCACTGCATTATTTACAATAGCCAATCAAATAGCCAAGCCACGGAAGCAGCCTCAGTGCCCATCGACAGACAAGTGGATAAGGAAGAGGTGGCACAGACGTGCGATGGGATATTACTCGGCCATAAAAAGAATGAAATCTTGCCATTTGCAACAACATAGATGGACCTAGAGAGGATCATGCTAAGTGAAATAAGCCAGAGAAAGACAAATACCATACATGATCTCACTTACATGTGGAATCTGAAGAACAAAATAAATGAACAGACAAAATAGAAACAACTATAGACACAGAGAGCAGACCAGCGGCTGCCACATGGAAGGGGAGGTGGGGGGCTGGGTGACAAAGGTGAGGGGTTTCACATGCACGAATGGCCACATACAGAAGCCACAGGGGTGCAAGCACAGCACAGGGAACAGAGTCTGTACTATTGTAACAATGATGAGTGGTGTCAGGTGGGCGCTGGACTGGTCAAGGGGACCATTTTGTAAGTTACATAACGTCTAATCACTGTGCTGTACATCTGAACTGAATATAAGACTGCATGTCAGCTGTCACTGTAAAGTTAAATAAGTAAGTAAGTAAGTAAATAAATAAATAAATAAATAAATAGGAAGCATGCCCACTACGTCCAGGTATGGGTGATTCCCACTCACCCTGCTTTGCCTCTGGTAGGTGCTTCCATCCTGAAGTCTCATATTTTCCAGGTCAGGTGCACAGGGAAAGCTGGGGTACCACCGCAGGTGCAAGGCCTGGAGCCCCCAGTGACCAAGTGGGCAGGTAGGGTGTGCACAGAGGGAATGACAGACTCCCGCGCACACGAGGCCTGGAGGGTGCCCATGTCCCTGTTCGGAAGGGCACACCAAGGTGGTCCCTAGGCCCAGGCTGGAGCTGAGAGGTCTCCAAGGGACTGCCTGCTGTCCACCGGTGAACGGGGGACTGACCGGAGGGTGCAGGAGGAGCAGCGAGCCGCAAACCGCAAACGCAGCCCAGAGATGGCTCTTCCCTCCGCCACGGCCCCCCAGCGCCCTCTACTGGCAAAGTTTAGCATCGCGCCCACAGGGAGAAATCCTGTTCCGGAAGGGTGAATTGGGACCTGAGAGGCGATGGATAACAAGCACACTTTCTGATAGCCATCTCTCGTCCTCTGGTCTGTGCTGTTCCTGTTTCATAGCATTCTGGTCTCACTTTGTGGACATAACAACTTTTTGGATGCTCCTGCGGACACATCTGCATTTTTTTTACGTTCTCTTCTGTTCCTAGGTTTACCAATGCTTCAGCTGTAGTAAGGTTTTGGCATATCTTATTCTCTGTTTTTCCTTGAGGCCTGAAAATCTTGACTGCTCATTCGTATTCTTTAAAAAGGACTGTGCTGAATATTCCAGTAGCTAGAGGGGTTTCTTCTGCTGCGATGCCAGCCTATCCTTTCTGTGGTGGGTCTCTTCCCTGAGTAGGGGGTCTACCTGCATGCTCTGGGGTGCCGATGGGGCATGGGAGCTGGCCGCCTTCACTCAGTGATGGAGCAGCAGGGCCTGCTCCCAAATACACAAAGAGGGCTCCATACTGGAAGGGCAGCCCCTTGCTGCTGGCCCTGGCTTCTCCCAGAGCCCTCTTCAGTGTCTTAGGCTGGAAAAGTGGATTATTTTCACCAGGAGATAAAGGCCCCAGATACCTGGTCAGACTGGTCAGTGCCCATGGTATATACCATTGTTACAGATTTCTAAAAATTTTATTTTCAAGACGAAGTTACAATTTGCAGTTCTCCATTTCACCCCCATCCTGGATTTTACGTGCGGACTCTGAGCCCAGAGCCTCTCCCGGGATCTTACAAGCGAGCTACCCTCCCCTCTCCCCACAGCCCTCATGGAGTGAATTCTGGGCTGAGCTTTCCTCCACTTGGTTCCCCTTGTCACCACCCTTCCGTTTCCTGCCCTCTAGGAATTTGTTGAAATCTCTCAGCTGCTAAGGAACCTGTTTTTTTTTTGTTGCTGTTGTTTTTCCTTGTCAAGAGTTTATACTTTTCTGGATTCCAGCAAATGTCCACCGTCTTGAGCTGGAAGCCTCTTCATAAAGTTTCTATGCATCTATCTTGAGTCAATAAAACAGTCTGGCAAGCAAGTCAAGATTTTACCAGCAGTTTGAGGAAGAAGATTTTTTTTTTAAATCTTCATCAGAACCTCTTACCAAAATGACCAATTTGGATTTCATGCCAGTCACTGGATCTCACTAGTCAAAGAAAAAATGAAGCCCAACCCTGACCTAGTTAACAGCTGGGGTTGAAGGTCACTTGCCCCGTGGGTGGGAGTGGCTCGGCTGAGGGGGTACAGACCTCAGCCCCTCAGTTAGGGGTGCAGACTGCTTACCCTGGAGCTGGGCGGCCATCTCTGGTGGGACGATGGGGCAGGTGACGCAGCGGGCACAGGTGTTGGTGGCTGACGTTTCACAGAACATGCCAGGCCGGCATTCGCAGACTCGAGAGGAGTTCCACGTGCAAGGCGTCTTCTCCACGAGGTCGTCTAAGGGACACAGGGAAAGGTTGTAAGGAAGGATGAACGATGGCAAAGGCATGGGGTGCAGAGAACACCCCGGGGTTGGGGGGCAGAGATGCACTTCCCCAGGAGCAAACGCTCATTTCACTTGCCACTGAGCTGATTTTTTGGTGTGCTCAAATAACTCTGTGGAGTGAAAGAAGGCAGACAAGAAAGGTGTACTTACTCTGTGACTCCTTTTCCAGAAAATGCATTGCACTGCACAGTGCGAGAAAGCAGATGAACTGCCAGGGAATGGGAGTCGGGGTGGGGGTGGGGTTGTGGGAGGGATGATAAGGAGGAAATGCTGGGGGTGATGGGTAGTTTATGACCTTGACTGGGACGCTGATTTCACACATGCAAACATATGTCAAAACTCACGTGTTGCACACTTGAAACACGTGCATTGTATTACACGCCCACTCTATCTCAGTGGCCTGTTAAAATAATGCAGAGGTCAGGGGTGAGTGGTGGGCATGGGAATCGGACCAGGCCTGGCCACGACTCCAGGGGTCTTGGAAACTGGGTGGCAGTCCCCAGCGTCCCTGCTCCCCTCTTCTTCTCAACAGGTTTGGAACTCTCAGTGATTAAAAAGTGCTTTTTCCAAAATCGAAAAATAGAATGTCGGAGGCTTTGTAAAAGGAAAGGCACAGTAATGCACTAACATACATGTGCAGATATTCTGCGTGCCCTACTCATGGGAGAACAGAATCACGGCGCCGGTGGGTGAGACACAAGTGACACACTCAGGAAGGACACATCTCCTGGGTGGGACATGTAGACACCCGGCATGATAAAGATGAGGGGCCGCACAGCCTCTTTCTGCCACCTCCAGAGCACAAACTGGGGGCGGGGTGTGAAGGGGACTTAGGGGACTTGTGCAGGGGGCAAGAGCGGGCTCAGCCATGCATGAGACAACTTGAAACCATGACAGCTATTAACATAATCACATATGCGCCAAGCAATATTCTTGACACTCTACCTGATTAACTCAGTGGGACCTGCTTCATGCCCACAACTCTCTGAGATAGTAGTGGTATTGTGCCCATTTTACAGATGAAGAAGCTGAGGTACAGAGAAGCCTGCTGGAGTTTCTAAACTACCAAGTGGTAGAGCCAAGATTTGAACCCTGGCACTTGGGCTCCAGAACCCGTGCTCTTAGCCCCTCGCTGTCTTCAGGGGCTTCAGTTAGGATAGTTGAAGGAGTTCTTGGGCCCAGAGCCACCTCTTGTTTCTCCATCTGACATAGTTGCTGTAACAGATCATCTTTTTCCCAAAAAGAGCCACAGCAATAGTTTGGGTCCCATCTGCTCTTCTGGAGCCCTGGCAAGGACCCACCAAGAAGCTTAATGTTTCTTTTTTTATCCTCACCTGAGGATGTGCTTATTGATTTTAGAGAGAGGAGAAGTGAGGGGGAGAGAGAGGGACAGAAACATGGATCAGCTGCCTCTCGCACATGCCCGGGGAATGAACCCACAATCCAGGCACGTGCCCTGACCGGGAATCAAACCTGTGACCTCTCCATTTATGGGTTGATGCTCCAACCAACTGAGCCACACTGGTCTGGTCCAGAAGCTTGATTTTTTTTTTTCTTCCCTTGACTCAAGCAGGACCTATGACGACCTCAACAGCTAGAAAGTGGTGGAAGTTGCACCACGTGGCTTCAAAGGCTAGGTCATAAAGAGGGATGTGACTTTGCTCCTCCCCCAGCCCCAATTCTTGGAATCCAGCCACCAGGCCATGCCAAAGCCTCAAGTGAGCTGTACAGAGGCTGACACGGGGAGGACGTGAGGTGCCAGAAGGCAGCTGGCATCGACGCCCAGGTACATCAAGGATCCCAGCCTCCAGCCTTCGGGTTTTCCAGCTGAGACCTCAGACATATTGGCACTGAGACCAGCTGTCCCCACAATGTCCTGTCTGAATTCTGACCCACAGAATCCAGGAGTACAATGGGTGGTTTGTTTTCACTGCTCAGTTTTGAGAAAGTTTGCTGCGCTGCCTTGGTTACTGGAACAGCGACCCCTGGTGACGGCAGACCACTCTTTCCTCTATCTGGTCTCCCTCAAGTTGGGTCTCAGTTGCTGCATGAAAGAAACCACGGGGAGACGGAACTGTGCATTTCCCCGGCAGCCACCGTGAGTGGGCTGGGCCGCTAACAACTGTGGCTTCCTGAGACCTGGGTCATTTCCCCTGACCCATGTGACCCTCAGGGATGTCACAGGGCTGGTGGTGGAGCTCTGGGGCTGTGGTGGACTGGCCACAGGGAAAACGCCGGCAGGATGTCAGCCTGCTGTGCACACAGCCGTCACTGGCAGAGAGCTTGTCCAGAGTGGGCCCTAAAGGGCAGTGCAGTGAGGAGACAGAGCCCAGAACCTGGAGGCAGACATCCTACATTCAAACTCCAGCCCTGCCACCCTCGAGGGCTTGTGGGCTTTGGAAGTCCCTTGACTTTCCGAAGCCTCAGTTTCCTCTTCTGCAAAATGGGGACAATCGCAACCCATGCATCGTACGGTAGTGACAAGAAATGGCGAGACCTGTTTGGGACAGGGAGGTGATGATCAAGCATTTCCTCGCCAGAGAGAGAGTGAATGGAAAAGGGGTCACCACCATCAGAAGAAACCCACAGCTGTGAGTGGGAGTGACCAGATGCTGACAGCTCAAAACACAGAGAGTGAGCCAGGCTCCTGAGGGCTGAGCAGCCCAAGACCAAACTCGGGGCTCCTCTGCCCCAGACTCTCAGTCTGTCCTGCAAGACCCCTGCCCCCAGGCCCTAGAAGGAGTCCCACCCCAAGGCCCTGCAAGACCCCTCCCCCAGCCCTGGAAGGAGCCCGTGGCGGGAAGTCAGGCTCCTACCTCCTGAGCAGCTCACGCAGGCCGTGCACCGACCGTCCCCATCCACGTAGTACTCTGGCTCGCACTTCTTCTGGCATTTGGGGGACCCCGGCGGGCACCGCCGCTGCGAGGACAGCCCTGGGAAAGGAAGCAGAGAAGGTCCAGGCCAGGCCACCTTGCAGGGGCCTCACCCGCCCAGTCACTACAGTAGCCCCCAACTCCACCGCCAGCTCCCAAACTCCACGTGTGTCAGCTCCACCCCCGAGAGGGAGGGTCACAAGGCTCTGAGAGGGAAGGAATGTGGCTAAGGCCACAGAGGAGAAGAGCCCTGAGTGCCCCCTGCACTTCTGGTCCCCGCCATGGTCCACCATTTCCACTATGCCAGAGTCCCCTCCCCACACTCACTGCCATGCCACTGCCCCCTCACAACTCTGGTAGCCACCTCCCCTTTGAGATCAGCACTGAGGCATGCCCACTCTCCAACTTATAGGTACGTGGAAGGCTATTCAGCAATAAACAGGGGCGAACTGGGGGCCCCAGTCTGTTGCCATGGGAACCAGGAGGGCATCCAGTCAACACCTGCAGAGGCTGGACTGCTCGGCTGCAAGCCCAGCACCCGCCTCAGTGTCTGGCGGAATGAGTGAGCACTTCCATTACATACTCGGGCCCGCAAAGCCTTCGGTCTCTCTTCTCCCTATGCTGGGAGAGCCCGCAGCTCAGAGCCCACCTGCCGGGGCCACCACACACAGGCCACCCGCCAATCAGACGCCGCTGCTGTGAGAAACAACCTACAGCTGCTCTGAAGAAATTACCTGGATCTGGACTGGGCTTCTCCCCAGAGGAGAGAGAGTTGGGTATCCTTGTCATTTTGGAATCATCTTTTGGGGTGAGGGGAGTGTCCCCTCCAAGAAGCGTGGTCCTGGCATTGGAGTCTGCAGAGGTCAGGATGGGCTTGGCCTGGGGCAGAGCGCCGCTAGGAAAAAAGCCAGAGATGGAACAGATGGTTCTGCTGATGGGGAGGCCTGTGCTCAGGAAATGACCATTTCTGCAGAGAAGGGGTCTCTAGGCCCTCTTGCCCGCAGTTTCTGGCAAGCCCTTATTAGGGAGCAAGAGCTGTTTTCTAGGCCTTCTGGGTCTCCTGTGCAATCAGGGTGGGCTGGGCACACAGTAGGACTTCAAATGACTTGTGGGCTGGGCAGAGAGGCACTCTGGACCCCTGACACCCTGTGCTGAACTTCCCCTGTACCCCCAACCTCAGCTATGGCCCAGGCATCCTGTGGAGAGAGCTTGCCCCACACTAAGGTCAACCGGGTGGGGGCGGGCCGGAGTCACCTGGCGGGCGCCTTGCAGTCCTCTGGGCTGGGGCCACAGTCAGGGCCAGCCCCTGGGGGAAGCGGCTCACAGACAGTGTCCCTCTCCGCTGTGCCTGCAGGGGGACACAACGCGTTCAGGCTTGGCATCGAGGAGTCCGAAGACTCCAGGGATTTGGAAAGCGCAGGGGTCATCTGGTGTTTGCACCTGCCCAGCATCCATCTCGCTTGGTATGAAGCACCCCAATGTTCTCTGGGGAATTACTCTCCCCAAACCCAGTATCTGTTTCTAGGGGCTGGGACTGACTGACCCCCCTTCCCTTCCAGGAGTAGGCATGGGACTAGGCTGGACCAATCAAATTATTCCATTCCTCTGGCCATGATGGATTGGTTCAGGAGTGGCCACATGATCCAAGCCACACCTGTGAGATGCAATTTCAAGGTTTTGTTTTTGGTTGTTGGAAACGTAGGAAGGAGAAGCTGCCTTCCCACTGGGGGTGGGTGGGAAGCAAGCCTGGAGCTGCTGGCAGGTATCTCACAGACACCTAAAACATAGGTAGGTACAGATGAGAGACAGGAAAAAGACAGGGCTCCTGGATCCAGCTATGCCTGAGGCTGTCAATAGCTATGCCCAGACTTTTTAGTTACAGGAGCCAAAAAAATTAGATTTTGTTACTTGCAACCCAAAGAGTCCTGTAGTCTACACTGGGCGGAAGCAGAGTGGAGAGGAAAACACACAGCACTTGCCATCAGCAGACCTGAGTTTGCTGCCACCTCTGTCATGTCGTAACTGTGCTCACACGAGTCAAATGATTACAATAATAATACAGCCTTTGCAAGGCTGCTGTCACAATAAACAGAGAGGGTGCCTAATGTGCCTGTCACACAGTGCAATCTGCAGCAAATGCCCAGAAAACAGAGTGTCCTTTTCCTCATCTGGACTCTTGTCCCATTGCTTAGAAGTGCCCCACATGTGTGGGATAGGATCTGAAAGTTTCAGAGGAGGTGGGTGTGAACGAGGCTGACTTATCTTGTGTATCTGCAGTGCAGTGGGGTGACAAGACCCAGCTCGGGGTGGCATTCAAACCCTAGCTCGGACATTCTCTGCTCTGTGGCCCTGAGCAGTTTGCCTGCCATCTCTGGACCCAGCTTCCTCGCTTGTAGGACGGAGCTAATCCGTCTGCTCTATGGGGTTTCGTGAGTCTCAGGAATGAGAGCCAAGGTGAGCCCTCAGCGTCGGGCTTAGCTGGGAGCTGAATCGACAGCAGAAACTACTTTCTACTTTCCACGGCTGGGGAGACCGAGCCCCTGAGAGGCGCCCCGTGAGAGAGACCACAGCAGAATCTAGACGTGAGCCAGGGTTTGGTAGTCAAAGGTCGGGGTGCTTCCAAAGTGGCGCTGGCCAATAGAAGTATGATGTGAATCAGCACTAGCTGGTGTGGCTTAGTGGACTGAGCGAACCAAAGGGCTGCCGGTTCGATTCCCAGTCAGGGCACATGCCTGGGTTGCAGGCCAGGTTCCCAGTAAGGGCACAGGAGAGGCCACTGGTTGATGTTTCTCTCCTCTCCCCCTCTGTTGAAAAATATAAATAAATAGATAAATAAATAAATAAATAAAATATATGATGTGAATCACACGGGCTATTTTAAATTTTCTAGTGGCCACATGAAAAAAAAAGAAAAGAAACATGTGAAATTAATTTAAATAATATATTTATTTAACCCCATAGATCTAAAATACTGTGTCAGCAGGTAATTGGTATAAAGAATAACTAATGAGATGTTTTCCATTTTTTTTACACTAAGCACTTGAAATCCAGTGCATATTCTGAACTGGCAGCATTTCTCAATGCCACTGGACACACTTCAAGTACGGCAGTGGCCCCAACTCGGGCAGGGGCTCTAGGGGCCACAAAGAGCTGACTCTGGCGCCCCTGTGTGGCCATCACAGGAAAACCTCTGAGAGAACTGAACCAGCCCCAGCTGGTCCACGTGCTCGAGTTAGAACCACCGAACTCAAGGCGTTTGACAGACAGGGAGACTGGGGGAGGGAACACACCCCACAGACGCAGAGCTATACAAAATCGCAGGTATCTGATGCCTAGTCCAGAGTGCTCTCTACTCCCTCACCCAGCCCCTGCTCGAGGGTGGCGGCTTCTGCGTGTCCCACAGCGGCTGACCCAGCTCGAGGCTGCGCAGGAACTAACCAAGTGAACAGTGAGGGACGGGTGTCCCAGACAGAGGGCACCGTGCATGCAAAGGCCTGGCAGGAGAGAGACCGTGCATGGCATTGAACACAGACAGAAGGGGGGACCCCATAGCGAGGGGCTGGTGCTAAAAGCTGAGGCCGGAGGGCCGAGGGGCCACACCATGGAGAGTCATGTTAAGGATCTCGTCCTCAAGACTCTGCTTCTGGCTGTGACCTGCGTGGCTCAGAGGGTTGAGCGTCATCCCGCAAAGTGTAAGGTCACCGGTTTGATTCCCAGTCAGGGCATGTGCCAGGGTTACGGGTTCAGTCCCTGGCCAGGGTGCATATGAGAGGCAACCAATCAATGTTTCTCTCCCTCTCTTTGTCCCTCCCTACTCCTCTCTCTAAAAATAAATAAATAAAATCATTAAAAAGAGAGAGAGAAAAAGGACTCTGCTTCCGGGAAGATGGAGTGGATGTATCGCCCCTACTGCTCCCACCAGGCACGGCTAAGACTCTGAAACACAGAAAGGAAAAGGCAGCGAGCCGAGGGGTCTGGGGGCCCAAGGATAACACGGCAGTGAGTCCCCTGGGAGCTCTCTTTGCTTTGCACGTCCCAGACCGTGAGCCCAGTAAGCCAGCCACCCAGAAATGCCACAGTTACACAGGCTTAAAAAAAAGCCCCTAAAAAAACCTGTTCTCTTTTATCAAAAGATCATGTCCTTATCCTTAGAGTAAAGGAAGATACCAAGTGTTTTAGGCAGGTTTGTGTGAGAGAGAAAGAGACACACACACAATCTGATTGGTTTTGCCCAGGAGGTTCTGGCTATCCGCCATGGGGGAGACCCTGGGGGTGGGGGGAGGAGAGAGAATAGGGGATGGGCTGACTGGCAGGGAGGGGAGGGAGGGAAGGAGGATGTAGGAGGGAGGGGACTTTGGAAAAGGACCAGGTCACGGTCACTGTCCTCCCCAGCAGACGTGGCTCCCTCTGATGCCCCCCGCCCCCTCCCCGTCTGTGTTGTGTGGCTGTGGCACCTCTTCCGGACTGTGGTCCAAAGCCCGCCCACACCCCATGCCTCCCTTCTGAAAGGTCTTGATGCCACCCACACGGGTCCTATGACCCTTCTCTCCCCTCTGGCCACCAGCCCTCCTTGTACTGTCAGAAATCAGAAGCCCAGAGAACATAAGGAACTTGCCTGAGGTCACACAGCAAGATGGAAAAGAAAGTCAAGTCTCGGGCTTGAGCCTGGTGCCCAATCTCTTGCTGGTCTAACTCCCAAGGTTTCGATTGTGAAACAGGGAAACCAGCCCTAAACTCCCAGGAATATCCCAGGACAGATACTCGAGGTTTCCTTCCTGTTTATCGGGAAACCAAGAACTTTTCCCCAGAGTCTCAAACTGCCCCAAGACCCTTCTAGCCAGGCCTGAGCCTTGGGCTGCCAGGGTCTCTCTGAAGCTGGGACACAGGTGAGGGCAAGGGGCAGCAGTGGGGTGTGGTGCACCAAGGCCCCCCCGTGAAAGGAGAGGCGATCTGTCCCACGGAAGGAGGATGTGGGAGGCGGGAAGTCAAGTGGGCGTCGGGGCACTCACCTGGGGACTTGATGGCCGTCCCAGCAGGGCAGGTGGAGTGCGGGGAGCAGCGGGCACACGAGTGGGAGGCTGTGGTGCGGCAGAACATTCCAGGCTGGCACTCACAGACTCGGGGTGAGCGCTCCGAACACGGCCTCTTTTCCACGAGGTCGTCTGAGGGACACAGAAAAGGGTCACAGAGGACAGAGGGAGGTCTGGGGAGGGGACCTGAGGACCTCCCCAGGGACAGTCTAGCACTTGAGGGGGTGCTGCCGTGGCCTTCCGCTGGGCAGGGCAGCCAGCATGCTTGGCCCTTTCCAGAGTGTTCCTGAGACGAGGGCAAGACGGCAGGTGTGGTCCACGAGGCAGCCCCCATCTCGCAACCCATGTCCCTGCAGATCACTAAACTGGTATTAAAAATAAACTAACATCCCCATTTTTAAATGGGCAAAACAGACACGGAGGGTCACTGAACTCATATTTCCAAGTGAAAGGAGCCGACCTGAAGAGGCTGCACGTACTGTGATTCCAACTCCTTGACACTCTGGGAAAGACCAGACCATGGAGGCAGTAAAAGGTCAGTGTCTGCCAAGGGCCAGCAGTCAAGGGTGGGGAAGAGCAGGCAGAGCACAGAGGACTGCTAGGGCACGGAGACTCTCCTGGGCAATGCTACCACGGTGGAGTCGCGGCGTGAAACACGTGCCCAGGCCAGAGAACTGCGATGGATCGCAGAGGGAGCCTTCAGTAACCTGTGTACTTCAGTTACCCAGGCACCAGCAGCGGCCCACCAGCTGTAACAGTGCAGCCCACTGATGTGGGAGTTCATACCGGGAGAAGCGGTGGGGCGTACCGAACTTCCGGTACTTTCTGCTCCATCTTTCTAAAAATCAAAAACTGTTCTTTAAAAAGGTCTACTAGGTGTTTGTTTGTTTTTTAACAAGCCAAGGATCTGGGGAAATTCGTCTCCAGAGAAGGCATACACATGGCCAGTACACACAGGAAAAGATGCTCAGCGTCATTAGTCGTCACGGAAACACAAACCGAAATTGCAGTGAGACACCACCTCACATCCCCCAGGATGGCAAGAAGCAAAAAGGCAGGCGGCAGCGAGCGGCGGCGAAGATGAGAAACAGAAACACACATGCAACACCACTGGGAACGCTGATTCCGCTGCGCTGTGCAAACCAGCCGGGCAGCCCCCAAGGAGATACTCGCAGATTTTACTGTAAGATGCAGCAATCCCCTCTTACGTATCTGCCCAAGGGCACTGAACACGTGTGTCCACACTAACACTCGTACGAGAATGACCACAGCGGCTCTCTTTACGCCAGCCAGAAAGTAGGGATAACCCCGACGCCCATCACACTGTGAACCAATGCGGTGTGTCCATGCCACGCGATTGTATCGAGGCACTGAGAGCAACGAAGCACTGACCTGCCACAACGTGGATGAGCCTTGGAGTTGCTGTGCAGAGCAAAGGAGGCCAGGCACTGCACACCACGTGCTGCATGGCTCCACGTCCACGGAGTGTCCCCAGTCAGCGAGTCCGCAGAGAGAGAAGTGGACAGGGTGGGACGAGAGGCGGAAAGGATTGGGAGGCAAGGGGCTTCTCCAGCAGGAGGTGGAGATGTTCTAGGATTAGCCAGCAGTGGCGGTTGCTCATGGGGAGTGCAGCACAATGGAATCACTGCACTGGACACTCTAAAGCGGTGCATTTCACAAATTAAATGCGCCACAATATTTCAGCTATGTTAACTATGAGGTGCTAAGTATTAGGAAGTCTGCCCGTGAGGTCAAGGCACGCAAACTCATCTATTTTGTCGTTACTGAAAGGTAACTAAATGTTGTCGCACCACACAGTATCAACAACCATGCATCTGCTAGCTGTCACTAACGAAACTGATCATTATTCATCTTACAATAATTCTGTGCTAAACCTACGGGGCAGAAAAGGCACAACTGAAGAGCTTGTACTTTTTTCTACCAACAATGTCTGGTAGTCATTAACTATAGAGAATACAAGCACGCCACACTAGTAATTGACTTAGTTCTTGTACATGCTTCGCAGTCCGACCGTCTTTCGAAATCTCATAGTCTGTTTGGTTTTGTGGTGATCTCAGAATTTGCTGAATTAATCAGTAAGCATTTAAAAATACCAAACAGAATTATTAAATACATTATGAAAAAATTTTAAACAATGAATTTTGTCTCAAATAGAAAAATGTCCCCGGTAAAAGTGAATGAATGCAAGCAGCCCTCGCCAACCAGCAGAGGGGTAACTAGGGGCCACAGAGTTTACCTTGAAATATACAGGGGTGGGCAAAAGTAGGTGTGCAGCTGTTCACATGGAAAATGATACAATAACCAATCAATAACAATACAAGCAGACTCTGTGTTCTGCATTCTCACAACTTGTAACCCTACTCTTGCCTACCCTGTGTGTATGCAGAGTAAAGTCCACACCAGTTTCCCTGGAAGGGAGGCAGAACGCAAGCTGCGGACAGAAAAGATGCCCCAGATCCCAGGAACAATTGTTTCCAAGCAATTAACATCAAAGCCTGTTCTGGTTACGTTCTTTGATCCTCAAGGATTAAGACAGAACTATTCTTGCAGTCACCTGCAAAGAGCAAAAAGCAAGGGTGACAGTGGACCCCTCCGAAGCGACATTAATCACGAGAAGACTGACAGAGAGCCGATGCCTGCAGAGTTCTGGAGAAAACATGTCCCAGGAAAACACTCTGCCTCCCGAGTTGTCATCCACATATCACACCGGCAACAAACGTTCTTGGACCTGAAGGAAATCGAGGAAGGGGCAAGCCGAGTCCTTCCAGGGAAATCCACGTGCCCACGAGACCGAGCAGTAAATCCAGATGAAAAATTCAGGGACGGAGAAGCGCGGGAACTGTGCTCGTAGTGTGCAAGGACCACACTTAGAGAGTGAGGCACAGGGCCACGCCACGGGGACGGGGGTCAGAGGAAAAGACAGGAGCTCCACGGGCCGGGCCAAGGTAAAAACAGGTAAGCAGTGAAAGCCAGGAAGAGGCCGGGAGGTCGGCAAGCGAGTTCCTTCATTTGTCATTACAAAGACTCAAGTGCAATAGGAATTTATCACAAGAAACCGTTGTTTCTTAACCGATTCCTAACCCTTTAGTGATTTTCATAACCTCTTTTCTTAATTCTAGGGGGTTTTGTTAGGGACTGCTCTCTGATGATCGTTCAGTTTCTTCCCTTCAGCTTCTTCTTCCCCTGGTACCTCTGAATGAAACGAAATATAATCCTTTTAATGCCACAGACAGTACGATCCTATCCTCCTAAAAAAGTCCTTCTTTGCCCTGGCTGGTGTGGCTCAATGACTGAGCGCCGACCTGCTAAACTGAAAGGCTTCAGGTTCGATCCCCAGTCAGGGCACATGCCTGGGCTGCGGGCCAGGTCCCCAGTCGGGAGTGAGTGAGAGGCCGCTGGTTCTCCCTCCCTCCCTCTCTATGTGTCTCTCCCTCTTTCTCCCTCCCTTCTCCTCTGTCTAACAATAAATAAATAAAATCATTTTTTAAAAAAATTCCTTCTTTCTATGCGTGTGTCATCCGTCTACTGACCCACCCACTCTCTCTGAAGAGGGGTGCAGAGAAGCACCCAGCACCCGGTGATGGGGGAAGGGGCAGAACTGGCTTCCCTCCTCACACTGCTCTATTGGATGAATTTTTAGTCGGGAACTGGCTAAAATTCAATCACTCATTTGAAAACATCAAAGCTAGACCAGAGGAATGCTAATGGAAACACCAAATAGCGATGCTGGTATCAGACAGAAACGGAACGAAGACACACATTATGAGGAACAAAGAGACATCTTTCATGTTGATTGAAGATCTGGCCCACCAAGGAAACATAATACCAATGGTCACTCTACCTAACAACACAGCTCTGAGGCAAAAACAGACAGAACGCCATGAAAATCGGATGAAAACCAAGCATATTGGCAGACAGATGTGAACACGTCTACCTCTGAAATCAGCCTTCGTGGAGGTGATGAAATGAAGCGAGAATGCATATTATTTAAATAACACAATTAATAAACATGACCGAATAGGCACATACAGAATTTTGTGTGGAGGAATCAGAATATACATTTTGTTTTTCAAATACACCAAACATGCTAAGAAATAGGAATGTTCGTTAGGTTAAGAAATCTCAACCAATTTCCCCCCTCCGCCCCCCTAAAAAATCCACACGAAAGCAAAACAAACACCAGCCGGCACGCAGACCACACGCACTAACCAGCAGAAGACACTCAGGACACAAGCATCCGTTGTGTGAGCTCTCTGGGGAGCGCTGTGGTCCCAGGAAGGAACACAGCTCGGGGATCAGACCGTCGGTTCAGACTCCGGTCGGGGCTCTTACCAGAGTTTTGTAACTCTGGAAAGGCCCTTAGCCTCCCTAAGCCTCAGTTTCCTCATTGTGAAGCAGGGATAAGACAAGAATCTTCCCCTGTGGGTTTAATTTTTGCAAAAAAATCCCAGATCACTGCGAGTGCCTGCCTTGAGGAAGCGTGTTAACTAAGTCTCTCCAAAAAGCGTGGATGCAGAAGATCATGGCTGATATCAACTGACAAATCCGGGGCAGTAAACTGAGGCACGGGGAGGGGGGGCAACTCAGAGTATAGCCACCACATCTTGATGCGCACCCCCCGCCCCGCTTTCTAGATTCTCTGCCCGTCCCCCACACACTCTTACCGTGACAGCTCACGCAGGCCGTGCAGTGGCCGTCGCTGTCCAGGTAGTGGTCCTGCGGACACTGCTTCTTGCAGTCGGATGACGCCTGCGGACACTGCTGCTGCGGGGACAGCCCTGGGAAAGGGAGCAGAGACGCTGCAGGCCAGGCCACCTTGGCAAACTCCGAGGGGCCACCACCTCCACTTCTCATGCCTGAAGCCCTTCCCAGCAACACCCCTGAACCCCGAACACGTGCAACTCTCGTGTTAGAGACGGAGGCACGGATGCCTGAGGTGGCCTGGCAGGCAGCGGAAGCAGCGAGGCGTGGGGAGGAGAGCTGGGCCTGGGACTCCAGGGCTGCCGCAGGCCAACTGGGCAGCCTTGGGCAAGTGACCAAGGCCTCCTGGGCACTAGTAAGTTGACAAAAGGATGTGTAGCCTAGGGCTGTCGAAAGGATGAAAGGGGTTGTGAAGACAGCAGTCCTGCAGCAGTCCTGGGCACAAGGCGAGCACTGCTCATTCCGGGGTACTGCTGGGCGTAAGAACTGGGGCACCCTGGGCCCTAGACCTCCAGGGGCCTAATCCAATTTGACTGAGAGGCTCGCAAATCACCCCGCTGCTCCTGAATCCCACTCTACAGGATTGGGGTGGGGAGAGGCACGATGCCGAGACCAAATGCCTGAGGCAAACAGGTAGGCAGTGCCCTGACAGTCCACAGGGCGTTCACCTGCTCTGCACTGCTCTGCGTCGGCCTCCCACCAGCCGCTTGGGAAGGAGGTGACTCAGACGCCAGCCGAGGCCACTGACGCAGAGCAATGGACTCCTGATGAGATCGTTCAAACCCGAATTTATGGCACCGTGGATTTTTCCATTATTGAGCCAATTATTTCTCTTGTGTCTTGTTTGGGTCTGAGTGAGTTAGGGTTCTGCTAGTTACAACCGAAAGACTGTAGACCAGACGTTTCCAACGTTTCTGTGCCCGTCCCGAGTCATTCTGGAGAAGCCTGTGGACACCGCTGAGAATGAGGTTTTTAAGTGCCCAAAAATAAAGTAAAATTCAAGGCTCGGAGTAACTTATCTGGTGGGGGATCTTTCTTCCCCACTCAACGCGCGTTCCCTGAGCACCGCCTGGGCGGCGCCGACACTGGTTCTGAGATTGAGGAAGATGAGGCCCCTGCCCCCACGGAGCTTGCAGTCCAGCCTGGGTTACAGAGGAGCCGATAAAGGAAGGCATTAGCAAGCTGGTTTCCAATGTGGATACAAACTCTGAAGAAAATAAAGGAGCCAATGTGGGGAGTGGAGAGTAAGCCCTGCAGAGCGTGGTCCTGCGGTCTCGGCCCCAGAGGCTGGGGGGTGGAGCCTTCCGGGCAGAGGGCACCGTCTGTGCAGAGGCTGGGAGGAGCAGGCTCGGCTTGTGCAGACACTAGAAAGGCCACAGGGGCCAGAGCACAGGGAGCAAAAGAGTTAGGAGTGTTTGCTCATTTCTCTTTTCTCCCTGTCCCATTTTCCACAGAGATCTTCGCCGCTGAGCATCACTTGAATCATCAGGAACAAAAATGGTGCAGATGGGCTCCCGAGTGGCAGTGCGCTTATCCAACTGATGACCTTTCACTTTGTAGGATGATGTCCAACCAACTGAGCAGCACCAGTCAGGGCTCCCTGTGGCTCAGCTTCGGGGTGGCTAGGCAACCCAGCCCCAGCTGCTTTGGCCCCAGAAACTTCCCTGAGTCTGAGCCACCAGCTCCCACACTGTCCCCTCCCCAGCCCCTCTTCAGCCCTGTGCTTCCACCACTTGGAGCCACGCCCAGTTCTTGAGTGACACATCCTTGTTCACTCCAGGTCTTAGCATCTTCTATGCCCTCTGACCAAAGCACACCGCCTCCCCACCTTGGCCTGGCACAGTCCTGCTCATCCTGAGGTCTCCTTTAGATGCCAACTCCTCAAGGAAGTCCCCCTGTGTGCTCCAGCCAGCTCAGGTCCCCTAGGCATGTGTTCCCATGGTCCCCAGCAGCACTGCCCTTGGGTCTGACAGCTTATTGCAACAGACAGATTTGAGAAGGGCTTCCCAGCCCACAGGCTGCTGTTCCTGGGGAAGGGCCCCCATCCCACCCCTCCCCCCAGCAGCAGTCCAGGGCAGTCCTGGCTTTGGGGAACCAGAGCAGAGGTAAACATCTGGGCTTATCTGGGCCACCAGATGCTTTCTCCTTGGCTTTGGAATTGGGGCTGAAAGATGTTTGTCTGATGATTCTCCTGCTTCCCTGAAGGACTACAGATGTGGAAGGGAAGTGTGGGCCAGCCAAGGGCCAAGAGCAGGGCCAAGGGCAGGCAGGGCAGACAGTGCAGGAGGGCCTCCAACTCCTCCACCCTGCTCACAGCCCTTGGAGAAACCCTGGGCTCTGGGCACCGGGTGGGATGCACTCACTTGGCCCCAAACAAACCACGCTCTCTGCTAAACATCTGGCCTGGCTTCACAGGGTCCCCCACACCTGGGCTGGCCTCGCACCTCTGCAGGGAGGCCCCACCCTGTGGACAGTGAGTCTGGGCGCAAGCTGGAGGGTGGTCCGAGAAGCAGGGCACGGAACAGCGAGGGGCTTGGGTTCTCCTCTGGTACACTCTGCTGCCTCTCGAACGCAGTGCCTTGGGGGTCAGCACCAGATAAGACTGAGGAGCTGCGGCTCCGAGTTAGATGGCCACGTTTGAGCCCCACCTGAGCCACATCCTAGCACATGACTATGGACAAATCCCTGAACCTCACCATGTCCTAGTTCCCTTTCTGGGTTTCCTATCAGGTTCAGTGAGGTACTATGTAGGTAAAGATCTTAGCACCGTGGCTGGCACAGAGCATGCTCATCAATGTAAATTATTGCCATTGCTGGGAAGCAGTGAATGAGCTCCCCATCACTGAGTGTGTGTAAGCAGAGGATCAGCTGCCAAGGATGCTCAGAAGGGCATTGGAGGCCTGGGGCAGAGGAGGGCTTCGATGACATCTAAACATCTCAGTTTCAAAGGTCTGCCTGTTTCCTTCCTTCACCAACCCGCGCCCCCACACAAACCCTGCCACACAGCTGAGCGCTGATTGCAGAGGGCGGGCAAAATGTCAGAAATTTCCCCAAGAGACCGAGGAAGGGGTTTTTGCGGGTTTTTGGTTTTTCTTCTCTTGCCTGCCCGGAAGCACAGGGTCAATAAAACTCCACCAAAATGCCCCGCCCACAAGAAGTACTCAGCCACTGCCAGTCACTAGGCCCTGGAGAAGCAGTGTGGCCAATGGGGGGAGCCCCCTCCCCACGAGGCACAGTGTCTACGTGGAGGGAGCCTGGGCCCAGGGTGTGACTCTCTCTCTCCAGGCCCCACCAGGGTGGGGTCAGGGGGCTGCAGGGCATGGGAAGGATCTGAGGAGACGGCAGGAGGGCCAGCCAGGTGACCGAGTTAGTGAGTGGGTGAAAGCATGGGTGGGTGGACAGGCAGGTACCTGGGTGGCTGGCTGGCTGGCTGGCACTGAGGTCCCAAGCACTAAAAAAAAATCTACAGGGACCCCCTTGATATATGCTTCAAGGCCAACACTAACCCGCAACACAAACCCCAGAAAGGCTAATGCAGTTCTACTCTTTCTCTTACAATGACTACGATGACTACTCCGAACGACTTTGGAAACAGAAAACACCAAATTCCCAGGGTGTTCCTCTCGGTCCTTTGTTGGCCTGAGCACGGGCTCTGTCGGCCCTCGTGGTGTGAGAGCGGCTTGACTGGCACTCCCGCCCAGCTCCAGCCGTGGGCCCTGAATGTGCATGGTGGCCCGTCACTGCCCTGAAGACAGCAAAGCTGAGGCCAAGGGGACGGGCGTCCAGGCGGTCAGGGGTGCAGGCAGCCCAGACTCTGGGGTCACGGGGCCCTGGGCTCCAGCCCAAGCCAGTTCTGCCATTTCCCAGCTCGTGACCTTGGGCAACTTACTTAACCTTGCAGTGCCCCAAAAGCCTCATCTGCAAAATGGGAATAACAAAGGACACCCGTGAGCACCTGCCGAGACGACGCAGGGCGTGGGAAGGTCTCAGGTTAGCGCACATACAGTGCCTGTTCCATAAGGGTGGTTATTGATTTAAAACAACTCGAAGTGGGGTGGCCTCCAGAACCTGTAGTCAACACAACGGTGGTGATGCTGGCTCCCCGACCCCCCTTCGCCCCAGCCCCAGCACCCCCACTCACCCACAGGGCAGCGGAAACAGCACCTCCTGGCAGCCACGTCGTAGTAGAGGCTGAGGTTTCCGGCACAGGCGTCCACGGGGGCTTGACCCTGGAAGGTGGGACAAACTGGTGAGGCCCAGTGGGCCCCAGGCACCCACCCTCCCTCCAGTCCCTTAGGTCCCAGGCCAGGTCTCAAGCTCAAGCCTCATGGTCCAGAAGAGAAATCAGAATGGAAACACCTAATTTCACAACTCCTTGAACTGGCTCCAGCCCTCCACATCTCAGGCCAAACACCTTGGAGGCTCCCCGGCTCTCTCCTTCGCTCATGCTGACATCCAACCCATCAGAGAAGTCCTCCCAGCACCCCCGGCCCATTCCCCTGCCTGGTCCCAGCCCCACCCCTCTCCCCTGGATTAATTCAGTTGCCTCCCACCTGCCCTCTAGCACAGGTCCACATGAGAATTTCTGCTAGACGTGTATGTTAGGTTTCATGTTGGTACCTGGTGCAAAGTAGAGCCAAGACTCACTTTTTGCAGGAATATGCGTTTTTCACGCACATGTTTCCAGGGCTCTTTGAAAACTAAGGCCCTTTGCAGGAGGGGGTTTGAGAGAGGAAAGTCTCAGCTGAGACCCTCCAGAAGGAGGTTTGTCCTTCCTGGGGGAACCAAAGGGGAGCACGAAGCAGGTGTCTGGGCAGGCCCATAACAAGAGGTCCAGGGAGGGAGAGTCGGGGCAGGGGAGGAAGGGGGCCAGAGGGAGCATGCCCAATGCCCCCCCATACCTACAGCCACCCAGGTGGTATCTGACAGGCAGGTGGTGGCTACTTATGGGATGCATGGAGTGAGGCTTTCTTAGTTTGGGGGAGAGAGCAGAGCCATTTACCACCAACCCAACACACCCCACCCTGGTGGAGGCCTGGCTGGTCTAAGGGGCTTCTCTGCACTTCTCTCCACTCAAGGAAACAGGGGAAGTTAACACGCTTCTCCATGATGGACAGAGCAGCAAGGAGGCCTGCATGGCCGGGAGGGGTGGACACACGGCGTGTGCACTCTTTCTGTGCACACCTGCAACGTCACCATGTCAATCTGAAATAATAGATACAACCTGACATTTGCACATCACCGGTCACATGGCACTGTCCTCGCCCACGCATGCCTAGCCTCCTCCCTCCAGCAGGAGCTCGTTCTACCGAAGCACACTGCTGGGGGCCTCTCCAGGGGCGGCGCTCAGCCCGGCAGCCCCGTTCTCCCTGGCCCGAAGCATCTTGCTAAGTAAGCCTGGAAGCCTACGGGTTAGGGGGACCAGGGGTATGAGGGTTCAGCCCTGCTGGGCCTCTGAGTGTGGGGAAATTTCTGGGCCGCTGGCCTGGGTTTTCCCCTCCTGGCCCGCCTGCTCATCTTCTTGACTGCGATGGACTCCCCGGGGCCCAGGGGACACACGAGGGGAGGCTGGCTGCTTGCCCTTCTCCTCCTGCCACCACACCCTGGGTCAGCGGAAGGCTGGGAGGTGCAGAGGAGAACAGAGAACCCTCGGCACTGTGCACCACCCCTCCCCGCCATGGCACATCTCCTCCCCTACGCCACCCCCAGCCTTCGGGGCCAGATCCCCAGCCCACGTCACAGGTGAGAGAACTGCAGCTCAGAGCGGTGCAGTCACCTGCTCAAGGTCACACAGCAACTAAGTGCAGAGGACACTGGGGCCTCACTGTGTCTCCAGTTCTCTCCCCGTCTCTGGGTCACACATTTAAAATAACGTTATGAGAAGGATGTCCTCTATTTGTGGTCTTTCTACCAAAACTCCATACTCTGAACCAAATCACAAAGAAACATCAGATAAAGCCCACCCAGGGGCCTTTCTACAAAACAACTGGCCTGGACTCTTTAAAAATGCCAGTGCACGAAAGATGAAGAAGAGCTTTGGAATGTTCTAGAATAAAGGGAACTAAAGAGACAGGGGGACTGAATGCGATGTCTGACTGGACCCTGGACGGAGGGGCAGGGCGGGTATTGCTGTGAAGGAGAATACTGAGATACTGATGAAATCTGAATGTGGACTTTAGATCTGCCTATGTTCTGCTGATACTGAACGCCCGAATCTGATAACTTGATGCCAGACATGTCCTCGTTGGAGAAGAATCACGCTGAAATGTTTAGAGGTGAAGGATCAAAATGTCTGCAACTAACTTGGAAATGGATCAGTAAAACAAAATAGTAGCAATACTAATGTGTGCATACAAAAAGAGAGAGAAATAAAGCCAATTGTACAAAACCTCCCAGCACCTCCGACAGGAGACAGCAGCTCGACAGTCCATGTACGTCCATGGCTTGCCACCAGGGGGCGCTGTCTTCCTGCTGTGGGGAGGGGCTTGGGTTCTCAGCGGGTAAGTCCATCAGAGCTGGGCTGTAGGCCATCAGAGCCCCACCAGGGGTGCAGTAGAGGACTGGGCGGGTCTCCATTTCCATATGAGGCTTTTGGGTGAAGGGGCTAGCCCCCTAATCTGATGAAAGTGTTGGACCCCAGCTCCCCAGAATTCCCAGAGATATACATGGGGTCCAGGTGGGGGTACCACTCCACCTCACCCCCCACCCCAGCACCCACCCAGAGGCCCCCAGGCAGCTGTGGCTGGCCTTCTCTGTCAGAGACACCAGGGAATTTTTTTTTTGCCTATGATGTCATCGGTTTACAGACACCCAGCAAATAGGGTCAATGCAACGTGCACATGTTGTAGGAGACACGACAGCTGTTGTTGACCCGCAGCCCCACGAGGCCCTATTGTAATGGGAGCTAATCTTGGGGAGGTGGAAGACCAGCCCACAATCACACTGTGTGCAGGTCAGGATCTGAGTCCAGGGAGGCTGACTCTTGACCGCTATATGAGTTCACCAAGCACCTGCTGTGTGCCAGAGAGCTGAACAGGCCCCGAATGCCCTCCGGGAACATCGCTGCAGTGGGGGAGGCCACCGCACCTGCCCAGGGCATTCCTAGCCCATAAGTAGAAAGAGGTGGCATCAGGGGACTGGAGCTTCCTCCTTGCAGCACTGTATGTGGTCCCCCAAAGCTGGCCCCGTCTGATGCCCCAGGCATGGCCCTCGCCCCACATTGTCCCCTTCATCACTCTCTCTGCCACCTCTCCGTTGTCCCCACTGTCCCTCACTGCCCCCCTCTGCCCACTCACACGGTCCACTCACCTCCCCAGCTCCTGGCAGAGAAGGCAGCCACAGCCTCAGCACCTACAGCAGCCCCAGGAGGTCTGACCTCCTGAAGTTCAAGGACCCCACCAACTTCCACTGACCACAGGCCCAGACCCTGAGTGGGCCATCAAGTCCTGCTGCCCCTGGGGAAGGGGGAGGCAGCGCTGGGCTGTGCTCTGGCCATGGCCTGGGAGGGAAGGGGGATCAAAATGGGGAAAGTGGGAGGGGGAAGCCCGAGGGCTGGAAGGGGGGCTTTTGGGTGGGGTTCCCCAGCAGGTTCAGGGCGGGACACAGCATCCGCAGGATTACGAGCTATGCAACCCAAGGCCTGCGGCTCAACCTTCGTGGCATCAAGATAAAGAGAGAGTGGCCTGAAACCTTCCCATTTCTAGGCCTATCTGTTTTCAGGTTGGTTTGGCGTTCCTTACAAAACCCAATAAAGGTCACCTTCAGAAAGCCCCACCTGGTCTCCACTGCAGAAAAGAGCTGGGCTACACATGCAGGAGCTGAGAGTCCAGAGCTAGGGGAGAAGGGTGGTGGGGGTAGGGGGGTGAAAGAGTATGATCAAATACAAAATACACGAAGGGGCCAGAGCTGGGCGGAGCTGGGAGGTGCACCCCAGCCCCACTCTGGGGGAATCGCTACCTCTATCACTCAGGCTGAGGTACCTGGGCCAGCAGCACAGGTGCCCCTGAGGAACTGGCTCCGAGTTCAGAGTCCTGGTCCCCACCCTACACCTACTAAATACCCCATTTACAGATGGGAAACTAAGACATGGAGAGGTTAAGAAGTTTGCCTGAGCCCCATGGCTGAGCAGCGTTAGAGCCGGGATTCAGCCCAGGCCGTCCCACTCGGGCTCTTACCCACCAGGGCTTGGCGTCATTGGTCCAGTCTAACCTCCGGTTCTGCCTTCAGGTCCACTGCTCTTCCGCACCCCTCCACCAGCTGGACTTGGCAGCGGCTGTACATGGGTCTCCTCCCACTCGCCCTGTCCCCACAGCCCACTCCCAGTACAGACGCCAGAAGGATCTTTTCCAAACACAGATTTGGGCTCCTCCGCAAGACACTCCGACGGCCTCGACTCAACTATGAATAAAGCCCAAAGTCCCGACAATGGTCTGAAAGACTCTGCCCCCTGACCTCGGCCCGTCCGGCCCATGCATCCTCTGGCACCCTCTCCCATCAGCCTTCCTCTTGGTCCCACTCACACCCACGCCCTCCTTCCAGCAGCCCTGCACACGCTGGTCCTCTGACCACCCCAGGCACCCCACCCCCACACACGGAACACCCCAACTCCTCCTTCAGCCCTCACTTGTGCATGCCACTTCCTCAGGGCCCCCCTTCCTGATCACCCCTGGCCAGGTCAGGTCTCGGCAGGTGAAAACCAAAATGTGGGCAGGGCTGGGTGCTCGCTGGAGCCTCAGTGGAAGATCCAGTTCTTTGTGGTTTAGACCAAGGTGCTGCCTCTTTGTTGCCAACTAAGGTCATTTCCAGCTTCTCGAGGCTGTCAGGGTGCTTGGCTCCCATTGCTTGGCTCATGGCCCCCTTGCTCCTTCTGCAAAGCCCGCAGCAGTGGGTCGAGTCCTGCCATACCTCTGTCTTCCTCCATGTCACCTCTCCCTAACACAGCCAGGAAAGGCTCTCCACTTGTAAGGACTCCTGTGAGGACAGTGGGTCCACTCGGGTAATCCAGCCTCACCCCCCCCTCAAGGTCCATACCCTAAATCACACCTGCAAAGCCCCCTTTCTCACACAAGGTGACATATTCACAGGTTCGAGGGATTAGGACATGAACATTCGAAGGGGCCATTATTCTGAGGTCCACAGCCCGGCTTATTAAGTGACCACGAGGCTGGGCTTTGACATCTCCTAGTCTTGGGGGCTCTGAACCCCGCTCTCCACCCCAAGGGCTCACCTGAGCTCCAAGCCAAGAGATCTCTGAAATTGAAGTCATCCCCCTCCCTGATCTGAAACACACCCACAGGCACACAGTCTGTCCCTGCCCACATGCAGGCTGTCACACCTACACACAGGAGCCAGGCAGAGCTTCCCCCAGGTCCTACCTCTGACCTCCAGAGAGCTGGGGAGGGGGCGGGGCTCTGCATGGCTCCATGCAGCCCAGCCACCTGGCTGGAGATACAACTCAAAGACAGTAGACACAGGAACAGCCACAGAGAAGGGACCCGGGAGCCCCGGGAGCAGGCAAGCACCTTCTCCGGGATGGAGTTCACAAGAACAGTGGCCAACCTCACCGAGAATCTCCCCGGCGGGAGGAAAGAAGGAGGTGAGAAGGGGTCTGTGTACCCAGAATGGTATCTCTCTGAAGAGGCCCACGCCCTACTCCCCGGAACATGTGACTGTGTCACCTGAGGCGCCAAAGGGGAATTAAGGTTGCAGATGAAATTGAGGGTGATAATCAGTGGCCCTGAGACAGGTAGGTGATCCTGGATTATCCAGGTCCTTAAAAATGTCATCACAAGGATCCTTAAAAATGCAAGAGACAGACAGAAGCATCAGTCAGAGAGTCAGAGAGGGACATATGGTGATGACAAGAGAGGGGTCAGAAGGAGGCTGTGCAGCTGATGTGAAGGCGGAGGGAGGGGCCACGGGCCAGACTGCAGGTGGCTTCCAGCAGCTCGAAAGGTCAGGGATTGGGTTCCCCCGAGGCCTCCAGAGAGGAGGGCAGCCTGCCCGCGCCTTAACTCTGGCCCAGCGACAACCATCTGGACTTAGGAACCGAAAGAGACTCGTCTGTTGTGTTAAGCCACTGAGCTCACGGTAGTGACAGCCACCGTAGAAAACAGCGCCACACTGCAAAGATGAGGATTAAGCCCAAGTCCCTTCCCACACGCACCCCTCAAAGCACCCAGCCGCTGGGCAAGGTGCTCGGGAACACACCAAGGCCAATTCGGGGCACTTTCTAGACAGTTCCATGTAATGTAGCCGGCTCCCAGAACAGGCACGTGGGAGACACTAAACAGAATCTGTGGGATGAATGAATGAAAGAGAACCTCAAAGATGAGGTCAGAAAAATGCGTGAGTCACTGACTTATCTGCAAAGCAGTGGAGAAAAAGAACTAACTTGGGGGATTCGTGAGGGCTTCCTGGAGGAGGAGCACTTCCATTTATTCTCGAAGGGTGGGGGAGGTCCTGATAGGAGGAAACGCAGGGAGGGCATCCCAGGCAGAAGACACCCTGGAAGTGGAGGTGCAGAGGCGGGAGGGGACAGAGCTGTGGCGGAGCACGCAGGGGCCTGGCGTGTCAGCCAGTGGGAGCTGAAAGAGGACATCCTGGGACTCGGGGCCAGGCAGTCCGCCCTTGGCTGTCATCTCCCACGTGACATTCCATCGAACACTACTTCTGCAGGACGTCAACAGGTGACCAGCAAAACAACAACAAAATACAAAGAATCACTGGATTCCAGGGGAGAGGTTTTCATTGGATATCCGGGGCCTCTCGGTGCCCTTGTATGCACCCACTTGCTCTCTGATTCTCCAAGGAAAGGTTGGGGGCAGAGAGACAAGAGGTTTCCCACACATATTTGGCCACGGAGCCCTTTTCTCATGGAACTACTATTCCCTGGAAATACCTTTGGCGCCTGCCCCCGGTTGCAGAGCAGCCAATAGGAGAGGAGATGGGTGGAATGGGGGTCAGCAAATCAGCATGTCCCAGGCCTGGCCTGGCCTTGAGTCCAAACTCTGCGACTGCTCACTCCTCACCTCCCACTGATGTCCCTCCTGCCCACAGAAATCCCGGGCTGGCTGCCCGGGCCAGATCGTAGCCTTCCTGAAGGTTCTGGGGTTGCAGCAAGCATCTGACTGGGGGCCTCTTCCCCCACCGACTCAGCTGGACGTGAGGACGGGGCCCCATGGGCTCCCGCAGACCTGGGACAGCTCTCCACACAGTCCTGGTCGCACCGTCCTCTGTGTCTCTCTCCGCAGGCCGCCGCCCTCGAGGGCAAGCCCTACACCTGGTTCACCTTCACACTGCACTCATAATGCCTCGCATACAATAGGCACTTAATAACGGTTTTGTGCCCAAAGCACTTCTCAGACTTTTCACATATTAGCCCATGGGACTCTTCACACAGCCCCACAAGGTAGCTGCTGTGACTGCCCCTGGTCTGTGGATGGGGAAACCGAGGCACGGAGAAGTGACTTAACTTGCCCAGGGGCACCATGAGGGGTCAGAAGCAGCGTGCAAATGTGGCAGGATGACCCAAAGCCCAGGTTGAACCGAGATGCCCCACTGTCTCCTCAGAACAAGGCTTGACAGGCAACAGGTCAGACTCAGCAGGAAGAGCTGTGAGGGCAGAATCAGGGCCCCCAACGAGGGCCACACCCTGGCCCCTGACCTGGTGAGCAGGAATGCCGAAGTCTGCGGTGTGTGATGCACACTTTTTTGCACAAAATTTCTAGGGAAAAGTATGGGTGCACATTATACATGTGCCCTCTTACATGTACACCTGTGTACGGGTGTACAGGGTAGTACCCGAAATACCTTGTATCGGTTCTTGTGTTTCGTAATTATTTGTTACATAAACTTTCTTATACCATAATATGTTCACAAATAAATGCTAAAATTCCTTCCTAACACACACACAAAACAAATATCTAAATATAAATAAATAAACCACTGAATTAAAAAATTAAAACAAAAGGTATTTTTCCTGAAAGTTTGGACCCAAAACGTGGGTGCACATCAAACAGGGGAGCGCCCCATACACAGCAAAATACGGTGCATCCCCATCCCTGGCAAGAGGGCCTGTGCCGATGGGGTTCCATTTAGGATTTTGAGATAAGTTTCCCCTGGATTCCCCAGGCGGGCCCCAGGGGCATCACTGGGGGTCTTAGAGAGAGAGGCAGGAGGGGTGGAGTCAGAGAAGGGGATGGGATAGCCCAGCAGAGGTTCATTCGGAGGCCAGGGGCCAGAGACAGCAGGCAGCCTCCAGAAGCTGCCGAAGCCAAGGGGACTGTTCCCCCAGGAGCCCCAGGGCTCCAGCGAGGGAGGCAGGGCTGCCCCTTGGCCCTGGCCCCTGGGACCGGGGCCCTTGGTCAGGGGTCCGGGCTCTGCAGAGAGCCCCATACCTCCACACTCAGCCCCCATCGAACATCGTCGGCAAGACAGACCTCACGCTCTCCTCTAAAACCGCTTTCCGCCACGTGCCCAGCGTTCCTGCCTCAGTGACCAACACTGCCACTCAACTAGATGTGGAGCCCCCACCTCTGGGTGGGGTCTTTTTGCCTCCTGCACTTGTACCCAGCCATCGGCAGGTCCTGTGGATTCGGCTTCGAAGTATGTTCCTGGTTGCACTTGCCCCTCCCCTGGACACAGCCACAGCCTGGCTTCCTGCAAGCGGAGGAACGTCACACTATGTCGTGTGATGTCACTCCCACTCCAAAACCGGCAGGCCACAAAGGTCCCTGATATCTCTTACTTCCCTGTCACCTTCTCTGTCACACCCCACGTTACCCACTCCGCTGCAGCTACATGGGCCTCCTTCCTGTTCTCCCAGTCTTGGCTCTCTGAGGCCAGATGCTCTCCTGCTCCTGCTCACGTGCCACCAGCTCGGGCTCCCTCCTTTCATTCCGGAGAGTGTCCTGCCTCCTGGAGGCCCTCCTCTTTTCCCTACCTGGGGTGGCCACCGTCTCTGTCACACTAGCTCGTTGTAGCCACCTCCACAGCAACATAGCACCCATCAGTCTGCCGGCACCAGAACAAACAGCTCCCTGGAAGCAGAGGCTGGCTGGGCTGGGCCTAGCTGTCCCTGAGCATCCGGAATGTTCCCTGGCGCACAGTGGTGCTCAGTCAGTGTTTGTGGAATGAATGGATTGGTGAGAACAAGCGCGGAGCTCCTGCCGCGTGAGGAAGACATGCAGGACGCCCTGGGAGGTGTGCTCGGCCGGGAGACCTGGAGGGGGGGGTGCAGCATGGAAGCTTTCACGTTGCTGGGCGGCAGTGCCAAGGAAGGTGGCTTCCAGAACCAGGACCGAGGGGCAGAAGCGTGGAGGAGACAGATTTCAATGCCTCCCAAAGACCATCTGCACATGAGCGCTGGCCCAGGACAGCATCAGCAGCCTTCGGAGGGAGAGAGCGCCCTATCACCGGAGGCCTGCAAGCAGAGGCGGCGTGACTACCTGGAACAGCCTGGAACAAAAGCCCCTGGGGCCACGCCTGCCACAGGGCCATTGTCCCTGTGAGATTTTCTGAATGCATGAATAAATGCACGAGTGAATGAATACACGAATACTTGGATGAGTGTCCCCAAAGGTCTAGGCACTCTGAGTAAGTGGCCTGAGTGGCGTATGAAAAGTCCCTTCCCACCGGCGAGGCCACTGAGAATGCCTGGTGGTTTTTGACCATAGGCAGCGAAGATTTCAGAACGAGGTCTTGCTATCCCCAGCCCAACAGCCTGCTGGGGAGTTGGGAGGAGAGAGAGGCACTGGATGGTCAGCTCCACCCAGAGCTGCCCCTGTGGGCATTCTGTCCACAGGGTCTGCGGCTCAGATCCTACTCTGACCCCAACCAGGCCTGAGACTGTGAGCAAGGCCCTCCTCCTCCTCTTGGCCTCACAGCCTCGTCTGCGCAATGCGAACAACCGAATTCCAGATGTGCCCCCGCCTCGGGGTCAGTGCACAGGCCTGACGGAGCCACGCGGCTCCCGCTCGGCTGCACTAGCCGACTGTGTAAAGGGCTGCCGAGCCTCCAGGTGCTCCCAGGCCCAGACGCAAACATCCCTGGGCCCATGTTCCTTCTGACGATGTTCCTGAGGTGAAGGGAGGGGGTGAGGAAGGTGCATGCGGGCCTAAGGATGAATCACAACGAACTCAAGAAACAAGTCTAGGTCAGATATGAGTGGGAGCGCCAGCAGACTTACAGTAAACGCTGCCCTCCTCCCAGCACTGGCTGCTCTCAAGCTGAGTAATGGGCCCCCCCACTCTCCACCACGCTCGCCTTGCTGTCCTGGCCTCGCTGAGGGAGGGGAGGCCGGGACTCAGACTCACCCCACTGTACCTCTCCCCCTTCCCATCAGGGGTCCCCTCTAGGGGGCCCCCTCATCCAGGTGGGACCCCGTCCTCCATGCAGGATGTGGAACCTGGAACACCCCTTTTCCAAAAAGAAGCAGAAAGTCTTCCCAGTGCCCTCGCCAGGAAAATCCCACCAGGACCACTGCCCCCCATGGGGTCACTAGCTCAAGTCTGGACGCCCTGGTGGGTGGAGTGACGCACCAAGTTATTTATCCACAGTAAAGAGGTATCCATGAGAACCTTCCCCAGCAGGAGCGCCCGCTGGCTCTGGGCAGAGGTCTGTCTGCGGCTGGCGGACAAGGGAGCTAGAAGTGGAGCTGTGGGTGTGGAAGCAAGGCTTGCCTACAGCCTCAGTCTGTCCTGGAAAGTGATTGGTGGGACTTCTAGGTGGGCAGAGCTCTGCGGAAGACCTCCGGCCTCCCTCCCCTGCCTGCTCCCTCCAGGCCAGTGCGGGCATGGGAAAGGGGGAGGCCAACCCGGCTCACAGCAGGGAACTCTTCTCTGAGGCTCTGCACCTGGGTCACATCACCACAACCGCTCCTGGGAAGACTGTGGTATGAGCCATTGGAGGAGGCCAGCGCTCTTTCTCAGAAGGTGACACACAGCACGAAAGCATTCAGCCCCCGGCGTGCGACCACAAAAAAAAAAAATGATGCTGTCTTGTAAAGTCAGACAATGATGAAAAATAGATTTAAATTTCAAACCCTGATTTGTCATTTTATAGAGAATTTCCCAGATCTTGACTGGGGCCACAAAAGTGGGGGAGGGAGTGAAGGGTCAGGCAGAGGAGGTGAGGGGCTGGACATGCAGCCCTCCCCCACAGGCACCCCACTCCTGGCAAAAAGAGACCTAGTGTCTGAGCCCACGAGGGATACTCAGCCTCTCTAGTAGGCAGGAAATGCAAATTAAGACGACAAGGATACGTCCCTTTTCACAGATCACATTGACAAAATTAAAACTTCTCTGATAAGATCAAAAGTCGGTTAGGATGTGGGGAAGTCGCTACCCTCACGCTGCCCATGGAGGGCGAGCGGCCAGCCCTGCACGGGGAGGCAGTCCCACACGCCCCCGAACGGGCCGGCGTCTTCGCCCAGCGCCTCCACGATCTCCACGGGCGATTCTGCAGGAAGGGGGCGCACCCGACCCTAGCATCCACACAGGGCTGTGCCTTTCGTTAGCAAACGGACAAAAAACAACGGCCGGAACCTTATCCCCATCCTGCAGGGATGTAAAGGAACTACAGACGCCCCCTACAGGTCAGAATTCTACGCCGCATTTTCAAAGATCAGCGGTGGCTCCGTAAGTTTCGGCAGGGAAAGCATCCCCAGACGTGCTGTGGACTCTGTAAACGCCAGATGGAGAGCTGTGTGTCCCTACAGCGCTGCGTATGGGAAACCCTACAGACTTCTGAGGAACCAAAGCAATAATGGCAGTTACATCTCAGAACGCATCAGGATGAGGCGATGCCCAGAGATTGCCCTTTATCTGTAGAGTTTCAATTTCTTGCTTAGAGGACACATTTACATATTCCTCGTGTAACGAAACACATCGTTTTCTCCTTAAAGAGGGGTTTCGCTCTATAGAGAGGAAGCACATGAGCTCCAACCACCAAATACTAGCAAAGCCCCCTGAATCCCCTCACATTTCTTCCCCCCTTTATCTCCCCACGACCCTGGCACCCCAAGCTCTCTCCTCCCCCCGGGCCTGGAGGGCTGGCGGTAGGGTGCTTCTAGTCTAGCCAGAGTCTCGGTCCTATTACACTGTCAGCAGCCCCTTCTGCCCTCTGTCGGGAAGGGGGTGTCTCACATTGTCCCAGTGAAGAGGGGTGGGGGGGCGCCTGCTTGTCCCCCTTTTCCCACCCACTCCCTCCTTCCTATGCCTCAGCCTACCCAACTACTCTCTACCCCCTGACCTAGGATTCAAAAGAATATTGCTGATTCCTCCTTCCCTCCCTAGACTTTCTTCAGCCAGTGGCCAGTTTAGGGACCAGGAAGGTGTAGCAGGCAGAGCCCCCACCCCAACTTCTCCTTGCCAAGGGAAGGCCCCTCCTGGCCTGCCCAGACCCCAGGGGACCTCACCTGATCTGCCTAGGACCCCCATCCACAAACAGCCCCGTCTCCTGCAGGCAGTCCCCTGAGCTCAGTGAAGGATAAATAGGTGAAAAATCCCTGTTTCTGCCAGGGTGGGGACAGGCGCCCCGCTAGCCAGCCAGCCACCCTCCCACCTATAACACTTGCATTTTCTGATCCCCCACCCCCGCTTGTCACCTGCGCCCCCTCACTCCCGCTGAGCAGAGAATGAGGCAGGGGCACCCCTGTCCTCCCCTGCATCCCACGTGCCCCGCACTCCCAAGGGCTCAGGGCAGTGGTGGGAAGGAGGGAGGTCTGGGCCGCTGGCCTCCCCAGGCCCCCGACGCCCCCTTACCTGTGGGAAGGCCCGGAGCGCCCCCAGGAGCAGCAGCGCCAGCACAGCGCGGAGGGCGCACATCCTGGCAGCAGAGGGCTGGGCGCGTTGCTCAGCTCAGCCAGGCAGCCCGCCGGCAGACCGGCCGCGCACCTCGCTGGTGAGTTCAGCCTCAACTCTTCCCTCTCTCTGCCTCCCAGAGGGAGGCGCAGTGGTTAACCCAGAACTGCTTCAAAGGATGGACCGCTGGCAGCTGAAGAAAAAAAGAGAGAGGACAGACACGTGCAGAGATGACTCAGAACAAGTCACACACCCCTTTTGCTCTTTGAATGGCTCGCCCTGGATTTGGTAGAAGGGGTAGCGCTGTCCCCAGTTAAAGGAGACTGAAGGGGGGCAGGTAGGGCAGCTCCCACCCCTGGCAGGAGGATTTCACAGGAGATAGAGAGTCTCCAGCTGGTCCCGAAGGTCAAGGAAAAGCAAAACCTGAGTAGGTCCTTGTTCCTGACACTCTGATCCACTCAGACCTGCTGACCTGCTCTGGAGAGTGTTTGGAAGAGACCCTGGAGTAGGAAGACTGCAGAGAAAGCCACCACCAATCACTCACCCCCATTCACATATTTTCACTGTAAGATGAATCAGTTAGATGGATGACAGAAGGATGGGGAGGTGGGTGGACGAGGGGATTAATGGATGGGTGGGGGGTGAGTGGTTGGATGGGTAGATGGGTGGTGGAGGATGGGCAGGTTGATGGATGGATGAATGGGTGGGTGGGTGTATGGATGGGTGGTTAGTGGATGGGTGGTTGAGTGAATGGGTGGGTTGATTGATAGGTGGATGGGGTAGGTGGGTGGATAGATGGGTGGTGGGTGGGTAGGTGGATGGATGAATGGGTGGGTGGGTGAGTGGATAGGTGGTGGGTGGATGGCTGGGTGTATGGATGGATGGGCAGGTGGCTGGGGTGGGTGGGCAAGTGAGGGGATGACAAGTGGGGGAGTGGGCAGACGATTGAACACACAGGTGGACTGACTATTGGAGGGGCTGATGGAGAAAAGAAGGGAACATTTGGCTATCAATTCACAGGTGTTTCCCTGCCCCCTGGAGTTTTCTGCCTAGAGTAAGAAGCCGCTAGTCTTAACCTGAAAGAAAGAAACAATACACGCTGCACTGGAATCCAGTTCTCGTTGGCAGCGGGATGGCTTTCCCTCCCGGTGCTTCTCTGTCCTGTGGGCCACCTGTGCCTTTCATTCTGCACTCCGCACATGCTCATTGGGGTCCGAGGAGGTTGCAGGTCAGGGGCTCATTTGCTGGTCTTGTGCTTGTTTTGTTCAGATGTGTAGAAACTGAGGCTCAGAAACAGGCAGCCAGTCGCAGGTGCTCTGACGGCTTTGCCTGCGCCCAGCGTGGCCCAGGGACCCTCGGGACTGTGTGCCTCAGTCTATCCTGCACAGTGTCCTGTCAGGCCCCTGTCTTGTCAACCCGGCCCATTGGTGGTTGTCTCTCACCAGGGCCCTCCCAGCCACATCTCTGTACCTGACCATCCCCTGCCCCACACCCTCCTTGAGCTCCTGAATTCCACTTGGAGAAACTGCTCCAGTTGGCCACCCTCCCAGGAGACCCACTTCTGGACTCTTCCCTGGGGCCACCAGGCCTGAGAGGTTCAGCTGGGACTATGTTTTTTGCTTTTGTTTGTTTGTTTGTTTGTTTTTCAATTTAGAGAGAGGGGAAGGTTGGGAGAAAGAGAGGGAGAGAAACATCCATGTGAGAGAAAAGCATTAATCAGTTGCCTTTTGCACACACCCCAAGTGGGGACCCACAACCCAGGCATGTGCCCTGACTGGGAATTGAACCAGTGACCTATTGCCTTGTGGGATGATGCCAAAACCACTGAGCCACACTGTCCAGGGTGAGCTGGCAATATCTTGAACAATGAAGTAAGCGATGATGGTGGTGACCCCGCCTGGTGTTCAAAGAACCAGGCAGGAGTGGGGGCAACCCAGGATGCCTGCTGCCCAGTCCAGAACTTTCCACCACAGAATGGCCGGCGCTCCGAATAAATGTGTGCTTGTCCAGTGCAGGCACAGCACCAGACAGCATCTGGATGGCCGACGACACCAGGGGAAATACAAACTAACATTAATTACACGGTTTAAAAGTTCCATCTTTCTAGCAATTGAAGAGATGCAAATTAAAACAATCTTTGATCCTGTTAAGACATTAAATCATCAGGGTTTTTTTTTTTCTTTATAGAAACAACTTTGGTAAAATCCCACCCCGAAGTGGGACATGCACTCACACTTTGCTGGTAAATGCTACAGTCCTTTTCAGAAAGCAACCGGTGGTTCTTAGCAAAGTCCCCCTGGTCACCCACAAAACAAAGTGTTTACGACTCATGGTTCCGTAAGTCACCCTAGAAAAGAAAAGCTAAGGAAGAAGTTCAACTGGAAAGAGAAAACTATAAACACAGTAATGTTTCCTAAAGTATTATTTATGCTTTTTTTGGAAAATGCCCCAAGAATCACAACAACAGAAAATAGTTAAGCAAGAAGTGGTATATCCCTTTAATGGAATACTACATGGGCATCCATGGACATCCACTAAAAATGGTCTTTATAACAATGGGCACATGTCCCTCCCTTCTGTGCCCCCTCCCACGGGCTTCTAAAGGGGCCACTCGCCAAGCCTCCTCCATATAGAACCCTTGCAAAAGAGTGGTGGGGGCAGGGAGGCCGGGGTTAGGGTTCTCATCACCTGAAAAATCATATTATTTACTTTTTTTCCCTCACCCAGGGACATTTGTTCATCTCTCTTAGAGAGAGAGGAAGGAAGGAAGAAAGAGAAACATGGATGTGAGAGAAACATTGATCAGTTACCTCCTGTAAGCCCCAGCTGAAGTTTGAACCTGCAACCTACGCATGTGCCCTGACTGGGAATCAAACCCACAGCCTTTTGGTGTACTGGACTACGTTCCCACCAACTGAGCCACACCGGTCAGGGCGTATAGCATCGACTTAATGGTAATAATAATAGAGGCTTCTGAGGGCTTACTTTATGCTAAGAGTTTCCAGCGATCAGTTTCTTAAATCCTCAGGGAAACTCCCTGGAGAAGACCCTACTTTTGTGTCCACTCCGCAGGTAAGAAGCTGAGGCCCAGAGCAGCGGCTCCACCAGGCTCCCTAGAGCCGGTGGTACTCAAGGCCCTCCCCAGCCTCGCTTCACTTTCAGCCCTTCCCCTGCTCCAGCCCCGCACCCCAGTGCCCCCTGCATGCCTCTGCCCACATGGGTCCTCCGCAGAGAACGCGCCTCAGACTCCCGTTTATCATCAGAACCTGCCCCAACGCCACCTCCCCTTTGCTGCCTTCCTGGCACTGCCCCCCCTCCCCCGGTCGCCTTCCCAGTCAGAAAGGCGAAATGTTTCAGTCGTTCTCTGAAGCTCCGTTCCAGAGCTGATCTCACTGGGCCAGGGTGGCAATGACTGGCTCACGCATCCATCTGCCCCCAGGAAACCGCGGGTACCTGCAGCACCTGGAGAAGCAGGAGGCCTGGGAGCCCCAGGCAGCCTGGCACATGGCTGGGAAGGAGCCTGTGGGCTGGATCCCGGGGAGGTGCCTCTGCTGCAGAAAGTGCAGAAGCATAGAAAAATGGCAGCTTGTGGGATTCTAAAGAGAAGGCCCTGGATGCAGGTGACTCAGGTTGCAGTGCCTTCTGCAGATTTCAAGCATTCTCGAACCCCCAACGCTTGTGAAAGTACTTTGAAGAACCAGGAGGGGAAGTCCCTCTGCCCGTGAGGCTCGGCAGCAGGCCCTGCTGTGGGATCGCAGGGGGTCAAAGGCCCCAGCCAGGGCAAGCTGCGGGAGTCAGGCTGCCCGCCTGCCGGAGGCAAGCAGGTGAGCAGCGGCTCTCAGAGGAAGCGGGTGGAAGGCAGGTGCACCAGAGAGCTCGCCAAAGGGAACTGGGAACCTGTGTCACCGAAAGGATGCTGAGCAAGACACCAGGCTCAGAGTTGGTTCAGGAAACTCAGGGACTTCCCCAACAGCTGGGAACCCCAGCCCCAAATGGCCCCAAAATACCCTCAGCCGATAAAGGGATTCTTTCTGCTGCCTGCAGCCACCGACAGGTAGGAGGCTGAAAACTGGTGGGGGAAAGCCTGCATCCTTCTGCTCTGATCGGCCTGGTACTTTTCGGAGAACCTTTCCCAAGAGGCTGGCTGAAAGCAGGACTCTTCCTCAGGGCTCCTCTCTGACCCAAGCCCCCAGAACTCTCCCCTCCTCGAGGCCCAGGACACCAGCTAGACTCGGTCCCTCAGCTCTGGTCCCTAGGACGGCGATGAGAAGTGGCCGCTGAAGGCCAGCATCGGGGAGTTCACTCTTCAGAGTTGGGAAGGAACAACTCTCAGTTGCCTGGGTGAACCCGGCAACACATCGCCACAAACGCAACACCCAGGCCCTGGGCCAGATGTTGAATCCTGGCAGCAAGATTTCAAGTCAGTATCGCTATCTCGACTTCACAGATGAACTCACTGAGGCTCAGGGTAGTTAAGGAACTTGCCTGAGGTCACACAGCTTGAGAGTGGCAAGGCTGGGATTTGGCTCCGAACCTGTCTGACTTTCCAGCCTCAACTGCCTTCTCTTTCCGGTCCAGGCCTCTGCTGCCCTCGCTTTCCCCGAAGAAAGACAAGTGAGTAGGTGTCTTGGCCTGGCCATGTGACTGTGGGCACGTTGCTTTTCTCCTCTGAGTATATTAGTTGTCTAAATTTAGCAGCTTAAAGCAACAAGAAGCATTATGTCCCCTGTATCTGTGTGTCAGCCATTCGAGAAAGGCTGGACAGGGAGACCCTGGCTCAGGGTCTGCCTCGAGGTAGCAGTAAGATGTCTGCTGGGGCTGCTGTCACCTGCAGTTTCTCAGGGGCTGAGGACCTGCTTCCAAAGCAAGCCCATCGGCGGCTGGGGGCAGGAAGCTGCTGAGTGCCCTCCCGAGGGGCAGCGGGCCTCCTCCAGGGCCGGTGAGCCCCAGCGAGCAAGAGGGAAGCCACATCGTGCTTTGTGACCACGCCTCAGAAGTCACACTTTGTCATGTCCATGAGGCTGGTTACATGGCTGGTTCTCCCCAACGTGGGTGGGCACTGCACAGGTGCATAAATACTGGGAGACAGGTGGGGGTCCTTGGGACATAGCTTCTTCCCTGCCAGATGTGGACTCGAACACTACTAGGCAGCCTTCCAGGGCTGCAGTGAGCCCGGGATAAAACAGTGGGCAGCCCTGGCCGGGTGGCTGAGCTAGTCAACGTGTCGTCCCATGCAGCAAAATGTTGGGGCTCAATTCCTGGACAGGGCGCATACCTAGGTTGCGGGTTCAATCCCCAGCCAGGGTGCGTACACAGAAAGCAACTAACTGAAGTTTTTCTCTCACATCAATGTCTCTCTCTCTCCCCCTTCCTCTCTCTCTATAAACAATAAACATATTCTCAGGCGAGGATTAAAAATAGATACATAAAAATAATAATTTAAAAAATAAAACAGTAGACAGACAAAACTCTTTAAAGGGCTTAACTGCCCTTTGCTCCACCCCTACAGGGCAGCCAGACCCCTGCTCTGGCCCTGGACCCCTCCATTCAGAACCACAGCTCGAACCCTCGGAGCCTGGGGGCCCCCTTCTCAGGGGACGAGTATACTGTGGCATTCACCATTCCAGCCCACAGTGAGTCATGCAGGGGCTGCGGGCGCTGTGGCAGGGCCACGGGCAGGCCAGAACCGTGGGGGCAGAGGTCTTTCCCAGCCATCAGGTGAGGCCAGTAGGTAACCATCTCTCGTCCCCAGCACGGGTCAGCTTGCTGGTCACACGGCCACTGTGGGGATGCCCCCCAAGGTCTCTGGCACCGGGCGTGGGCTCCATTGTGCTCCAGTCTGACAGGCGCAGCTCTGTGTGTGCGAAGAGCAGACGGAGAGTCAGGAGCCTGGGCTGGGGCCCAGGGCTGCAGACGGCCATGTGACTCCCTGTCTGGGCCTCAGCACCTTGACTTGTAAAATCCGGGGCTGGGACTTGATGTCTGAGGCTCCAGGGAGAGTGGGGCAGGTAGGAGGTGTGGAGGTGTGCTTCCCACGTGAGGCCTGGGGACACTTCAGCTCTGTTCCTCGGGGCTGCCATAGACCCTAGAACCATACAGTGTCATCTCCTGTCTCTGCCACTGACTAGGTGTGTGGATTCAGGCAAGTTACTCACCCTCTCTGAGCCTCAGTCTCTCCATCTATAAAATGGAACCAGTGATACCCGTGGCAAAGGGCTGCAGTGAGGAGGAGACAGGTGAATGTGGATAACACCATGGGGGAGCCCTGCTCTGCCAGGCTGAACCCCAGGAGGCTGTGAACCCTCCCGAGCTCCTGAGACTGGCAGCTGGGAGGAATGTCCGCCGCTGTTTCCAGTTCCCAATGTTTCCTCCCACCTTCCAGAGACACACAGAGGAGGAAGCTAAGACCAGAGAGGGAAAGAGACTTGGCCAAGGCCCACAGCATCAGGGGGATGACCCCACGGGCCCGACTCCCCACCATGGAGTCCAATCTCCCCCCAGACCTTCCTGCTCGCAGGGCCGTTGTGAGTGGAGTGAGTCATTTACGTGCTCAGGAAACCAAGCCCAGTCCAATATTAATCACAGAACCAGGGGTACTGAGCACAAAAACAGAAGAAAAAAAAAAAAAACAGAAGCAGCCGAGGGAGACGGCAGCTCAGTCAAGGGCAGCATGTGTCCTGGGCGTTGTCTGTGCAGGGAGGTCCCCGATGCTCTGCACCCGGACAGGAGGGCCTGGGGCAGCCCCTCAAGAAAGAAAGAACCAGCCCTGGCCCAGCAGCTCAGCTGGTCAGAGTGTCGTCCAAACAGGCCGAGGTTGCAGGTTCGATCCCCCATCAGGGCACATACAAAAATCAACCAATGAATGCATAAATAACTGGAACAACAAGTCAGTATTTCTCTCTCCCTCCTTCTCTCTCTCCCTCCCCACCCCACTCTCTAAAAAAATCAATTTAAAATAAAGGAATTAAAAAAGGAAAGAGAGAGAGAGAGAACCGTTCTTCACCAGGCCCTTCCCATCTGGAGAAACGTCAGTCCCCACCCCTGCCATGAGCACTGTCCCCACCTACAGAGAAAAATCAAGGCTGGGGTCTACTAGCATCTCTGGGCATGGGGTGGTGGGGTGGGGAAGACACCCACAGGGCAGGGGTCTTACCCAGTGCAGCTCAGTGTCTGCCCCCAGGTAGGTGTCCAGCAAAAAAAAAATCAGAATGAATAAGCCAAAGGCACTTATTCAGAGATTCCTGGCACAATAGCCCTACAAAGTAACAATTAAAAAAAAAAATCCATGAGAAAACAGATGTTCAAAGAAGTCACCTGAACAAGCCACGCAGTTAGTAAGTCCTAGAGTCACAATTCGAACCCCTGTCTGTGACTCTGAAATGAGCCTCTGCCCCCCCTCCAGGGCTGGCACTTGTGCTCCCATGACCAAGTGGCAGTCTGCGCCCTCCCCGTTCCCCCAACCCCTCATCTCCCTGGAACCCGCTGTGGCTGCCGCAGTTGTCCACGGTAAGAGACTCGCCCTCCAGAGCTGACTTTGCGTTCCCTGTCACCTGCCTCTTCCCCGTGCTGCCGTGCCTGGCAGTCAGGTCCGGAGGGCCCCCCAAGGACCAGCCCCAGAGACTCTAAGGGGCCCAAAGGCACCCTGCCCTGACATGTTCTGAGGCTTACGACTCAGAACACTCGTGAAGCTTCACCTTCCTGAAGGCTGAGAACTGAGAGCCCCGAGGACAGAGAGTGACGGATGAAGAAGGCTCCTTCCACTGCCTGCCCCTCAGCCTAAAATTCCACCCTTACTCACACTCCTTCAGGTGGAGGTAGTGAAGGCCCCAGTGAAGATGTAAATCATTTCTAGGGGAAACCAGTGGCTAGTTCACTAGCGAGAGTCACTGCCCCACATGCTGGTTTCTCAGAAGAGCCTGGGTGGAAATGGGGCTCCAGGGTCGGATGGCCAAGTGTGGTGTGGCTGCTCACAAACCAGCCACCGGCACCGGTCACCAGGGTTGGGGGGGGCGCTCAGAGTCAGCCCCCCGCTTCATACCTCAGACACCAAGGCCCCCAGCTGGGGCTCCTGCTCCCTCCCTTATCCCCTGTCACTGTCCCCACTGGCCTCCTCCCTGCCCCCCTGGAGCCACCAAGCTTGTCCCTGCCCCAGCGTATGGTGCTTGCCCACCCCTCTGTCTGAAATCCTATCCCCCCAGCTCTTTCAAGCGCGCCCCCTCCAAGGAAGCTTTGGGGGTGACAGATACGTTCGTTATCTCAGTGGCGAGGGGCATGTACCTGGGGCAAAACTCATCAGGCTGCACAGTGTAAACAGGCACAGGTCATCCTGTGTCAACTACACCTCAGTAATGCTGTGGAAAACAGAAAATTAAAAAATGCCGCCGCTCCTTATCCCCCAGGTGTTAGCTCGGAGGAACCCCCTCAGAGAGGCTTCTCCTGACCCCTAGAGCCGCTGCCGCCACTCTGTCACCTCGCCCTGTGTGTCGCCTTCTGGGGACACATCCCACCAGCAGCTGGAACTGTTTCTTGGCCAGCGCCCTGTCCTCCCCAGCAGGTGGGAGCTCCTGGGGTGGGGACTGTCTGTCCTGTCCCCCAACCTGAATGGGGCTTGGCTGCAGGCGTGTTTGGGGAATGACTGGGTGACTGAGGCCAGCCCTGCCTCCTGAGGCTCCCTCCAGGGGCGCAGCATGGAGACGCTGCTCTGAAAGTGAAACCCAGAGCAGCGCCTTGCCCGCCTGTCCCCGCCAACCTCCGTGCTGGCACTGCGGGCGGGAGGCGGGGACACCCCAGATCCTGTTCCCAGCAGGAGCTGCCCATCGGGGTGTGTTCATTCAGAAGATCCCTCTGGGGTTTCCCCCCTCAGCCCATCCACGCCACTGGGGAAAGGCCACCCCCACCCCCAGCACCTTCTCTCTCTCCAAATTGGAGCCAAGAGGTGTTAGGGCCTGGTCGGGCCTGGGGCTCACCAGGCATGAAACCCTCAAGACCTAGGGAAATGGAGGCATGGCCCCAACTCAGCTAGGTCTGGAGACTCATGGGTACCACCTGGGGGCTGGGACCGTACTGGGCTGAGAAAAGCCCAACAGCTATCACGCACAACCCCCAGCCACTCATTTTTAACTAATTTCTGTTTAGGAAAGACAGGAGAGCTGAGAGGAATCCAGAGACTCTGAGTCCCCCCGCCACCCCAGTAGGAATGCCCCCCCCACCAACTTACACTGACCCCAGACCAGAGTCTGCAGGCAGCTAGTGCGGGGACAGCCCCAGTCCCCAAGTGGGACCCCGCCCAGCCTCTTTGCCACCACTGGCTTTATCTGCTTATTGGATGGCTTTGGATCGTCTGCCTTCCCCAGGGAGCAAAGGCTTGACCCCAGCGTTTCCGAACCTGGCAAGGGAGGTGGACAGGGAGGCGGAGGGTCTGCTTGTCTGTCATGGCTGCAGAGACTGAAGGGGGGAGGGGTCAGGGGTCTCCACTTGGCCAGAGCAGTGGGCCTGTTTAAATGCTGCACATGCGTATCTACGGCAGCGCGCACGCACCTCCCAGCCTCAGCGCCTGCCAGAAAAACGCCCAGGACAGGTTACCCACCCGCAACCTGGAAAGGGCCCTGTGGCTGGCCAGAGGTAGACTGGGAAAATACACACCTTGGCAAGGGAGAGAAATGGGTGTGTTGTTGGCCCCGCACTCACCTCCTGGGGGTCTCTGTGTCCCGGGATGACACTGACATTTCAAACACCCGCCGGCTGGCTGCAATGTCCCAAAGGAAGCAGCCTCACCTTAAGTTCACTTGCAGTCTGAAGTCTGGCCACTCGCTGGTGTCCCACACTCATTCTTAGTAGCAGTCAGAGCAGCCACTGTCCTGGCTGGGAGGGACTCTGCACAAGGGACAAGGGGCCTTTCTGAGCCACAGCCTCCGGGATAAATAGCAAAACTGTTAGCACCTGCAAGTACATGTGGCCGCCATGGGGTTCCCAGCCCCCCGAGATCCCTTCCTTGCTGTGCTCCAGAGGCCGAGATGGGCTGTGTGGCTTGTCCAGTAGAGCTGGGTGCCCACTGATGCCTGGAACTCTGCCAGGCCTGCCTCCCACAGGACCCACCCGTGCTGCAATTTCTAACATGCCTGCGGGACAAAAATGCTTGCGTAAAAGGAACGTCTCCACTTGTTTGTGGGTGAGCAGCAGGTTGTTATTCATTCATTCATTCAACAAACATTACAGGCGTGTGGGTACAGCCCCTAGGCGAGGTGCTGGGAATATATCAGTGAACTTAATACTCAAAACTCCCTACCTTTGAAGAGTTTCCATTCTAGTGACGGGAAGACAGACGACAAACAAAGTCGGGGGGTAAAGCACACGCGTGTCAGAAGGGAAGAGGTGCTACAGAGGAGCACGGGGAAGAGAAGGCAGATGGGGTGTGCTGGGTAGAAGGGCGCAGAGTTAAATAGAGTGGGGACCACTGGGGAGCTGTGCATGGAGAAGCAACCCCAACCTGCCGAGTCGGGGAGAGGTCACGGCCGCTCAGAGCAGGAGGGAGGGGGGCGGGGGGGCGCCGGATCTGGGTGAACTTCAAAGGTACAATGGACAGGATTTGCTGACAGAGGCCTCAAGAACAACTTAAGGGTTTTGGCCTGGGAAACCAGAAGGATGGAGTTGCCTGCAGCTGAGATGGGACAATGGGGCAATTAATTACCCACCGGTGACTGTTGGGAGGCAGGACAGATTCTGCAGAAGCACAGGACAAAGGCCACCTAACCAGATTGCGATGGGGTGGGTGTGGTGGTCAGAGAGGGCTTCCCAGAGGAGGTGACGGATGAGCTGAGGCCTGAAGGCAGAGGATCCTGAGGAGAAAGGACAAGTGGGAAGATCCTGATGAATGCAATGGGAGGGAACTTCCAGCAGCCCCAAGGGGCTTGAGTGTTGTTGAAGGCGAGGAGAGAGCATGCCGCAGGAGGCCAGAGGTGGGCAGGATGGTGGGGGCTGCTTACTCAGCACCCAGAAGGAAGGAGGCTTGGCCCTGGAGCAGCCCAATCAGACCGAGAAATGGAGATGGGTAATAAATAGCCATGGATGAGTCATCTCAAGCCCCCAGTTTGAGCCTGCCCTGTAGCACTCCCTGGCCTGCTTCCCTCCTGGGAGGGGCCCCTGATTTCAGAATGACCAGGTCAAGGCCAACCTCAGCCCCCAGGGCCCCCCTGGTGGAGGGAGCTCACCCTGCAAAGCTTCAGGGCGGAGCAGCTTTTCCTCGAATCAGCTGGTCCCATCGCCTCCCCCAAGACTCAGCGGAGAGAGAACCGCACACGGAAAACCCCGTTCGGGCTCTCAGGGCTTTCAGTTCAAAGAGAAGGGCGAGCCTCTAAATGTGCCCAGAGGGATCGGGTGTTTCCAAAGCAAAAGCACTTGGAGAGTCAGGCAAGCTGGGTTCAAATTCCGCCTGTCACTGCCCCAGGTAGCACTTGGAGCGACTGGTTAAAACCGCCCTGGGCCTCCGTGTGGCCCACTGCACGCAGGTGTGCAAAGACTGAGGGCGATAAACTTAGCCTCGTGCTGGGCCCACGGGAAGCTCTCGAGCGCTCACTGCCCAACCGCCACACACGCAGGGATCGGGGGTCTGTTCTGAATCTGCAGCCACCTACGCAGGGTCCTGCTGCACAAACAGACGAGGGGTTTTTATCTATTTCTTCGGTGCTTTTTGCCCCAGCACTTTGCACAGTGAATATCTGTTGATTTAACGAACATAGCCGCCCTGACTTAGTAATAATAATTGTCAAGCAACTAGTCTGGCTTGTCACGCATCCATCAATGCAGGTGAGCTGGGCCCCTGTTTAGGGGAGCCCCAATCTCCTAAGGCCGCCAGCCAGAGCTTTGCCCGAAGACATTGCCTAGATGGCCCCCGACTAGAAGCCCACCTCCGTGGGCGAGGGGCAGACCCTACTGTCCCGGGAGATAGATAAATCTGTTCCCTGCCCCATAGGCAGGTGCAGTCTCCGTCCAGGATGAAAGCTGACAGAAGGCACGGAGAGATGCCAGGGAGAACTCTCTCCCCAGTGAGCAAGTGCCAGCAGCTCCTGCGTGCATGCGTGCGTCCTGGGGGCCGCCGTGCTGGCCGTCCTACTGGACAGCTACCGGCCGCTGTGACGAAACAGAACAGACTGGGCAACTTCCACAACAGAAACTTCTTTCTCACAGTTCTGGAGGCTGGAAGTCCAAGATCAAGGTGCCAGCAGCTTTAGCTTCTTCTCCCCGGGCTGGCAGAGGGCCGCCTTCTCCCAGTGCTTACCCAGCCTTTCCTCTTTTTTTTTTTTTTTTAAGATAAGGTTTTCTTAAAAAGATTTTATTTATTTTTAGAGAGAAGGAAGGGAGGGAGAAAGAGAGGAAGAGAAACATCAATGTATGGTTGCCTCTCACATGCTCCCACTGGGAACCTGGCCCACAACCCAGGCATGTGCCCTGACTAGGAATCGAACCTGTAACTCCTTGGTTCGTAGCCAGCATTCAATCCACTGAGCTACACCAACCAGAGCTCCTTTCCTCTTTTTGTAAGGATGGGGTCCTATTGAATTAGGTCCCTGCCCTTACGACCTCACTTAACCTTAATTACCCTTTTAAAAGGCCTGCCTCCTAATATAGTCACATTGGGATTTGGGGCTTCAACATGGGGACTATGGGGACGCAGTTCAGTCTCTCACAGTCTTATCTGCACAGACTTGTGTATTTTCCCCCCATCCCACAAGGTAGCCAATTTATAGATACAAAATGGAGTTGAGAGATGAATTGCCCAGTGTCACAACAGAAAAAAACGCAAAGAGCACAAGGTCCTGCTGTCCCGAGGACTAACACGCTCTCCTGTACCCCTCCCCCACTGCCACGTGACTTCGAAAGGAAGAGAGGAGTCCTGGGGCTTGGTGTCTGAAAAGTCTAGAAGCAGGAAGAGGCCACTGTCCCCTAGGGATCACCCAGCCCAGAGCTGCTCTGCCAGCAGAAGGCAAGGTTGGGCTTGGGGGAGGGGGTGGAAGGCCAGCTGGAGCCCCCAAGCGTGATGGTTGGGGAGGGGCAGCACATCTAGGTCAGGCCGTCTGTGCCCCGCCCTCACTCGGGGCCCTCAGCTATAAAACCAGCATCCTCTCTTCACGAGTCGTGAGTTGCTCACAGGAACTCCCAGCTGGGGAGGCTGAATGACACAGTCTCAGGGTCCTGGGGGCTGTCCACAGCCACAACCCCTGCTGTGACGTCACTTCTCGCTCTCACACATCCTTTCTCTCAACCTTCTGTTTTGCAAGGGTTGGGCAGTGACGGGGCTGACAGGCAGGGTGGTCCTGGGCCCCTCCGGGCACAGTGGACACCTCGAAGAGGCAGGAGGTGGCCCGGGAAGTGTGGGATCCGGGTTACAGCCACTGGTACTGTCAAAACCACAAGAGAGAGAGAGAGAGAGCGAAAAAAAATCTTTCTCAGTCAGAGCGAAAAGCGAGACAGAGAAACTGAGTGAGAAGATCTCATAGAAGAAAAGCCAAACATCGGCTTCCATGAAAGACACACGGCCCCGTGGGTTGGTGAATGACTAAGTGCGGGGGCCACGGTGACAACGACAGGAGCTCCTGCAGCACGTGCCTGTGTGTGTACGTGTGTGCGCACACATGTGAGGGTGAGCATGAGGCTGTGCGTGAGGCTGTGTGCCCACAGCGTGTGAGCATGTGTGTGAGAGAGCAGGCATGTGCCCGTGTGATCACGCGTGTGCACCTGAGTGTGTGGGGGGTGTGCACAGGTGTGTGTGCGAGAGATTGTGTGCATGCAAGCATGGGAGGGTTTGTGTCCTCGTGGCTGCATGTGTAAAGGTTGCACATGTGCGCGTATGTGAGGATGGTGTGGTCAGCAAAGCATCAAGGATCTGCCCAGTTTCACAGCAGCCTGGGCAGCCATGCCACAGCCAGGGGAAGGAGGTAAAGCTCGGGGTGGGGAGGCGACTGCCAGTGCTACCGGGTGTGGGGACCACAGACAGGCCCAGGCTTTGCGCTGCTCCCCACTGAGATGCCTCCCCAGGAAACCAGGAACCCAGTGCAAAGCCAGCCCCAGGAGGAAAGAAATGCTGGGACAGCTGCCATGAAGGATGCATGACGCGTGGACACTGGAGTTCACAGTGGCCTGAGTGCCGGGTCCAGCCTGGTCACACGTTAGCTATGTGGCCTCGGGCAAGCCATTTAACCTCTCTGTGTCTCAACTTCTCAATCTGTAAAATGGGGCTCGTAACCTTCCCTCACAGGGTGGTTCTGAGGACGTGAAGAGCTCAGAAGCAGAGCTCTTGGACTAGCACCTGGCACACTGCCAATGCCACACACATCTTCCTGGTTATTATCAGGACGAGTGATGTCTACTCTGGGGGCAAATGAATCCCTAGCACTGTAAAACCCCAAAATGCATCAGATGCTGGACTGACCAGGCACCAAGAGCAGCTGAGTCCCATTTTGGTTGAGGGTAGGAGGCAGAGAAAGGTGTGGGTGGCGGCCTTGCCCCCAGGCCTGCCTGCTGCCCACCCCACCCATCTGCCCCAGAGCTCCTGTCCTCCATGTGCCCTCCACATGAGGCTGATGTGGACAGGAAGACAACCCACATTTACAGTAAGAAAAAAACAAGGCCCAGGCCAGGACAGCTTTGGGGTTCAGTGATGGAGAGGCAGAGGAACTGTACAGGTTCCCCTCCTCCAGCTTCCCTCCACCTCCTCAAGCCGCCCATGAATTTTCTGGCCCGAAAGGTATATTGGTCTGCTACAGCTGCCGTAAGGGAGGCAGGACCACACGCTGAGCAGCTTAAGCAGAAAGTTACTTTCTAACAGGCCTGGAGGCTGGAAGCCCGAGTGCAAGGTGCCGGCAGGTTGGCGGCTCCCGAGGCCTCTCTCCCAGGCTGGCAGGTGGCCATTGTCTGGCTCACCATGTCCTCACGCGTCCCTCCTCTCTGTACGTGTGCATCTGAGTCCAAATGTCCCCTTTCTATACAGACACCAGTCACACTGGATTATAAACACCTCGTTTTAAGTTAGTCACTTTTTTAAACCCCTTATCTCAATATCATTACATTCTGGGGTTACTCGGGCTACGATTTTAACGGGAATTTTGCAGTTCTTTAACAAAATCTTGCAGGTCCGCACTCTCCCACAGCTCCAGAGCTGGAAGTCTGGAGTCAGGGTGTCGGCAGGTTCAGGTCCTTTGGAGGCTCGGAGGGAGAAACGGTCCCAGGCCTCTCTCTGCAAAGACCCTTATTCCAAATAAGGTCGAGTTCCGAGGTTCTGAGGGGATGTGTGTTTCAGGGCCACCATGTCCTGGAGTCCTGGCCACATGGCCACAGGAGTGCCGCTGGCCTGTGCCAGGACTAGAGGCCACCGAGCCCTCTGAGCGCGCTGCAGAGCCGGCGCCTGTCCCTGAGCTCAGAGAGTCCCTGCCCTGCCCACCCACCGGGCCCTGGACAAGGGACAGGGGAAGACAAAGGCTGGCATGGTGGCCTGGGGCAGAGGGGGCCAGGGGACAGGGAGTGCATGTGGCCCAGCAGGGGTCCCGAGGAAAGGTAGGGGCGACAGTTCCTTCAGGCAGCCACAAGAGAGGCTTCCCCTGAAGAAAGGGACAGAGGGAGGCCTGTGTGAGCCCCACGCTGTCTCCCCAGGCCGTGGCCCACGATGTCACCCCCCACCCCAGAGTTGGAACCCGAGGGTTCCTGGCAGGGCCTGGGTGGTTTCCACCCCTCTGACCCTCCCAGCCCAGCATGGTTTTTCTCACCCAGGCCTGCAGGCCTATCGGGTCCACTCCAGCAGGGACACAGGGGCAGAGGCCACCATTAGTCACTTACTGGAGAGACAGCCTAGAATGTCCCCCTCCTCCTCTCTCATTCCTCACTGCTTCGGGCCGGGCGATGTGCGCTCCCCAAAGACAGGACCCCCATCCCACAGTACATGTGGGCCCTTGTTTCCAAATAACAAATATCTCATACTTACTAAGCACTAAGTGCCAACTACTGCATTAGGCATTCCATTATCTGATCCATTCATTTCACCCTCAAAACACCCCTATAAATAAGTAGCATTATAGTCTGCATTTTACAGATGAGGAAACTGAGGTTCAGAGAGGCCCACTGACTTGCCCTGAACCCCAGACCCACGGCTCCAGGTCCAGCACTCTGGCCACACAGCTGGCACCAGCCCCACAGACCTCGGAGAGTTTTCCTTCATGCTGCTTCTTCCTTTCCCGCCAGACTTGCCCAGAAAAGCCAGGGGAAGTTTATCAGAATTTGTTGGGAGTGGGAAGCAGGGGCAGCTGGGTCTTCCTCTGGGCTGGGGTTTTCTGACCACTGCCCCCATCCCCGCCCCTGCTGCCAGCTGTGGAAGCAGGAAGTATCTCCCCCATCTGATCTGAGATCTGGAAAATTCTCAAAGCGCCCCCCCCCACCCCATCCCCTTCTCTTCCGGCTGAGACCCAATCATGCCCCAGCTCTAGCTGGCCTGGAAAGTCTTGCTGCCGCTGGAGCTGGGCCCTAGAGGGCTCCAGCCCCTGGCATCCCGTGGGGCTGGAGCAGGGCCAAGGGGTCTCTGTTGAGTTTCCGAGGCTGTGCTGGGGGCTTCTGGGGGCGGAGAGAAAAGTCCAGCCACCACAGCCACAGACAAAGCGGACCTGAGATTATCGTGGTCAGGGCTCAGCCTGGTGCCACGACAAGGGGATGTCCCCAAAGGCCACCTAAGCCACCATCCAGCACCCAGTCACTAAGAACCAACCTCATGCCACTCCCACCAGCCACAGATGGTACCGTAAGGCTGGGGTTTCTGCCGTGACTTCCTGCACAGTCTCAGCCTCTCTCCTTCACCCCCAAGATGCTGGACACCGCGGCTCTGAGGAGACTGCACTGTTCCTGGCCATGGTTCTTGGCAACTGCCCCACCCCAGCCAGGGAGCTGGGAGAGCGTGGCAAGCCTTTACACCAATTTACCTGATGCCGACGCTCTAATCCAGTCCCCCCTCATCTCCCCAGGAAAGGTGTCAGCAGGAAAAAGTGAATTCAGAGAGGGCAGGTATGATGGGGAGGGGTGAGGACAGGAAGAGCCAAGGACACCATGATGCCCTATCACTGATCACCCTCTTCCTGGAGTCGGCCCATGGGGGCCCTGCGCTGCTCCTGCTTGCCTCTCCCGGGAGCCCTCACCCACCCTTCACAGATGACAAGCCCAGCGACAGAGGGTTGGACAACATGCCCGAGACCGCAGGTGGGAAGCAGCCAGACTGTGTGGGGGATCTGCACTGAACCCCAATCCTTTGAAGCCATGCTCCATGGCCCCCTACTGGATCAGGCTTCTGATGCAACTCCCCACTTGGGCCAGGGAGCTCAGGGAGAGCCTAGCACTAAGGCAGGCGCCGAATAGGACTTTATCATTGCACCAGAATGCTGTCAGTGCTCAGCAGAATGCTACCTGCAAACGGCACTGGGGGAAACAACACACCTGGAAAGTGCATTGTTTTTTTTCCCTGGGCCGTGCAGGGCCCACCTCCGTGAGGATGGAGAAGTCAGAGCCATGGCCGCTCGCGCCTCCAGGGGGCATCGAGCTCCGGGTGACCATCAGGAGCTGCTCCTGCCCTTTGGGAAGCTGGAAGGGTCTCTGGGAGGCCAGCTAGTGTCTGTCACTCCCCACATAGTACCGATCTACATGCAGGGGCCTGGGGCTCGCAGCTGATGACAGATGTAGAAGTTCCCAGGATGGAAATGCCACAGCTGTCCCCTGTCACTCCCAACCTCTCCTCCCGGAAAGCCAAATCCCCATGATGTCCTGAAAACCAGTAATAGCCAGAGCAGCTGCAGCCTACTGGTGCCAAGTTCCTGGGAGACACTCACTTCAGGCCCCGGGGCCGTGTGGCCTCTCACTTCCCAAGAGCTGGGGGCCCATTCCCTGAATCATTTATCCAATGTCTCTTCGTTGGACACCTATCACCTGCCACGTGCCACACTAGGATAGAGCTGAGGACGAGGGAGGCTCAGTTCCTGCCCCAGGACCTCACCATTGAGCGGAACAGAGGGTACGATGGGTAAGCAGAGGCAGGGCCTCGGACTCAGGGTGCCACAGCTCCCCAATTAGACCCTCAGGTCTGTGGGGTGAGGGAAGGCCTGTGAGGAGTGGACATGGATGCCGAGGCCTGGGGAGGAGTTTGGCGGGAGGGAGAGGGAGCCGTGTGGGTAGACCTGGGGGCTGGGGGAGCCAGCAGGCTTAGTTAAGAATCAGAGAAAATCTTCCGCAGGAGCCCTCATAGTGAGGCACTCGGGGGTGGGGGAGTGGGAGAGGGAGGCAGTGGCCCAGCCCCTCCCCAGCCCTGAGTGCCCCAACATGTTCACTTGTTCCAGTCCGTGTCCCACCACTAGCATGGGGCTCCATGGGGACAGGTCCCTGTGGTCACTGTTGTCACCTAGGACAGTGCCTGGCACACTGCAGGAGCTGGCTATACACGCGTGAGTGAACGAATGAACGGGCAACCTGTGCAGGCCCCTTTCTAGGCTATGATACAGGCAGCAGAGAAGCAGATCCTCTGTTCTTATTTCTACGTGACAAACACAAGACATCGTCTGTTTCGGAAGCAGGTGGCAATCTTGCCTTTTGCCTTGGGGATTTATACTACATAGCAGGAGGGGACAAAAGAGGAAGAGCACTGTCCATCTGAACGAGGGGAACCTGTACAGTGTCCTGGGCTGTGTGCCCGACCACGAGGCTCCTCCGGTTCAGAGAAATTAAAGCAGCTCCTCCATTTCAGAGAAATTAAAGCATCCCACACACCACCTTCCCAATGCGGGTGGGAAACCAGGCTCGGGGAGAAGGCCAAATCCTGAAGCAGCTTAGCCACTGCTTTAGAGGAAGTGAGGAAAAACATCCAAGAACACTGCACCATCTTCACCGTCACGGAGCTTAAGTTCTAGCAGGGGATGCACTAAGTGATGGGCCTCACAATTGGTAACTTAGTAACATGGAAGGATGGAGATGGAGAAGTGCAGGGAGGTGGGGGTGCGATGGGGTGGGGGGACCAGGGCTCGGGGGTTCAGGGGAGCCTCTGGAAAGGAGACACATTGGCTGAGATGAGGACGGTGAGTCGGAGCTGCAGCAGGTGAAGGTGGGACTCAGGAAGAGATCCCGCAATCCCAAGTGAGAGGGAGGGAAGGGCCCAGAAGAACCGGGAACGGCTTGCGGGCACCTGGAAAAGCAGTGGGGACACTTCATGGACAGCTGGGACAGGCAGGTGCAGGTGGAATGAAGTACTGCTGGACACACGAAGCTGTCCGGGGCCTCTGCCTGTGACCTTCACTCTCAGGGCCCCGGGCCTTGTCCCCAGACGGAAGCAGTCAAACGAAGTGGCTCTGGAGAGGCAGCAGGCACGAGAGCCGGGGACTGTTTCTCTGGCACCTCCCTGCAGCGCTTGCAGGCAGAGCAGCCGCCAAGGTCCTGGGGAGGTGTCTGTGTCCCCACTCCAGCCGACTGTTCCAGGCGGCCCCAAGGAGGGGTGAGCAGGGGTGCGCAGAGCCCAAAATCAGTGCACAGAAAGACCAGAGGTCTTAGGCTTAAGACCTTTTATGTCTCATTCATCCTAAAATGTGAATTCTTTCACATTTTAATCCTCACCTTAGAACACATTCACTGGCTTGAGAGAGGAAGAGAGAAATATCGATGTGAGAAACATCGACTTGTTGCCTCCCGTACGCGCCCTGAGTGGGTATCGAACTCACAACCTAGGTATGTGCCCAGAGAGGGAATGGAACCTGCAAACTTGTGGTGCATGGATGATGCTGCAACCAATGGAACCACCTGGCCGGGTGTCTTCCCCACTTTAACGTCTCTGACGCCGGCACACGCTCTCGGCTGGCCGGTGTGCTGGGGTCGCGGCACCTTCCTGGGTGGCGCACGAGCCTCGGTCGCTGGCAGCTGGCATCACAGGTTTGATGAGGCCTGGAGACCTCGGGCTGTGGCTTCCTGCACACAGAACTGACTAAAAGCAGAAAGGCCAGAAACCTGCTAACTTCTCAGAACCATCCTTCCAGAGAAAGCCACCGCGCCTGGCGGTTTAATGGAGTCTGGACTTTTATAGGAAAGAGACACTTTTATCTTGTTCTGTGTCAGCTGAACTTAAAAGCTAACCTCAGCTGTAAGCTCTGTTGTTCTTGTCTGACAGGCTTCCAGACTCTCTTCACCCTCGGGCCGAAGAATTACTAACAAATCTTTTTATCAGGAATTCTAATTTTGTTAGAACGCCTAACATAACCACTTACTCGCACAGGCTCTTTGACTTAAAATTACACATGGGACAAGGCCCTGTTCAACAAGGGGCTTCAGCAGACACCTCTCCGAAGACGACACGGGAATAGCCCAGAAGCTCATGAAGAGATTCTCAACATCACTAACTGCCGGGGAAATGCAACCCCACACAGCAACGAGACCCCCCCACCCGCCGCATGGAGACGGCTGTTATGGAGCAAGCGGCAGGTCAACTGTTGAGGGTGTCGGAGACACTGGGACCCCTCGGCACCGCCGGTGGGAATGTCAAGTGCGGCAGCTGCCCCGTCGTTCAGCAAGCCCTCGAATGCAGTTGTTTCATTCGTAACGGCGATGAGATGCCATGGGAACTTATCTCTTGTCTGCATCAATTAGCCTGTGGTGAAACTGGTTTCACTCTGCTTCAAGTTGCAAAACCTAACTCAGACATTGAGGACTTACAGACAGTGGTTCCTCAAAAAGATTAAACACAGAATTACCACATGACCCAGCAACTCTGCCTCTGGTTGTCTAACCCAAAGAACCGAAAGAGGGGCTCCGACGGACACCTGTCCACCCACGTTCACGCAGCATCGTCCCCAGAAGGTGGAAGCCACCCGTGTCCGTCATGGATGAACAAAATGTGGTAGATCCATACAACGAAATACCATCCAGCCTTAAAAAAGAAATTCTGACACTTTACAACATAAATAAACCTTGAGGACATTCTGCTAAACGGCATAAGCCAGTCACAAAAAAAGATACCCTCTGTATGACAGTCCTCACGTGAGGTCCTTGGAGCAGTCAAGTTCATAGACACAGAAATTATGGCTGATGGGCTGGGGGCAGAGGGGTCAGTTGTCATTTGATGGCTATGAAGTTCCAGGGTTTTTCTTTTTAAAAGATTTTATTTGTAGAGAGAGGGGAAGGGAGAGAGGGAAACACGGATCAGTTGCCGCTCACATGCCCCCAATGGGGGACCTGGCCTGCAACCCAGGCATGTGCCCTGACTGGGAATTGAACCAGCAACCGTTTGGTTCACAGGCCAGCACTCAATCCACGAAGCCACGCCAGCCAGGGCTGAAGTTCCAGTTTCGCAAGATGAAAATAATTCTGGAGATGGTTGGTGGTGATGACTATACAACCAGGTGGATACACTTAATGCCCTTCAATTGCATATATAAAAATCGTACATTTCACACAATTAAAAATAAATTTTTAAAAATTCCATGTGGAAAAGACTTCGTTTCTTCAGGTGCTGGAAGCAAGCAGTGAACCATGACCTACTGGTGCATCTGCCCACAGACACACAGTTTGGAACAGACAGGCATTCGAACTGCAGAGCCTTTGGAGGGAACATGTGCTCACCAGATGACCCTGAGCCCCACCACTCCATACCCTTCCCTGCCTGGCTACTGAGGCATCTGAGGCTGAAACCCCAGAGTGAGGAGACTTTAGGCAAGAATGTGTGGTGCCTCTTACTTGGCCAGTGGCCACTCCTGCCCTGGGCTTGGGCTCCACATGGACAGGGCTGGTGAAAGTCAGGTCACAGGACAGGGAGGACAGTAATGCTTACCAAAAATCCCAGGAGCCCCTTCCACGTCCCAAACCCACGCTGTCAGGTGGGTCCCAGGTGACCAGCTCTGGCCAATGAACCATAAGCAGAAGTGACCTGTTTGTCATAAGCAGTAACAGGCAATATCCCTCAGGGAGGAGCCTCCACTAGCCTAGGTCCCCAAGAGATAATGTCAAAAGCAGAGGCCCCGTGTGACCCACAATGGAAAGGTAGTATAAGCAAGTCAGCAAGAAATAAGGCTTAACGTCAAACCACTGGGATCTGAGGGCTCATCAGCTACTGCAGCATGACCTCGCTTATCCTAACACACGTGCTGTGCACAATGGGAAGAGAAAGGGTTTCACAAGCTCTGGGTGGGAACCACAGAGACCACAGCCCTAGATCCACCCCTCTAGACTGAGAAACCTCAGAAAACACCAACGAGCTTTCTCTGGGCTTCAGTTCCCCCTTTTCAGCTTAGAAAAACAGGAATTTCTTATCTTTCAACCTGTGGAGGGAAATAATCTAGGAGGGAGATCTGGGCTCTCTGTCAACCTCCCCGACTCACCTATAGCTTCTAGGGTTGGACTCGAGGGGGAGGAGGAGCCAGATGGCCCCGGGACTTCAAGGGAGACCCTCTAGGAATGGGGCCCGGTGTCAGGGACGAAGGGAAGCACTCACTCACTCCCCACTGTCACTTCAGCCTCACCTAGAGGGGACAGCCCGAGACCCTGAGCCACTTGCTGAGATGGCTTTTTAACACTGACCTTGGCCTCAGCTTAAGAAGCCCCCCCAACCCTCGGGGGCCCATCTACCCACAGTTGGGAGCTACACAAAGAGCCGTGCTCAGGGTACCAGATCCATCCCACCCAGCACAGGCTGTCAGAGGTGTCTCCCCCGGTGAGGGGACACAAGGCTGAGGCCAGGGCATCTCCTGGGCCCTGCAGGCATCGGCAGGACAGACACAGACACGTGGGATCCTGGAGCTGCAGATAACACTGAACTTTATTTCCAAACATGTCACAGAATGGCCTTACCTCCCACCCAAGTACCCATTTCTGAACCTGGGAAAGCAACCCACCTGCCCAACCTAGGAGGGTGGGGCCAGGGCCACCTCCAGCTGAGGCTGGGTGGGCTCCCAGCATGGGAGCCCCGGCAGAAGGGACAGGCCGGAAGCGATGGCAGGGGCACTGTCTTCCTCCAAGCGGCCAGTTCTTAAGGCTGCAGCCGGGGGTGCAGGGCCGGGGCACCTAGGGCTCTGACCAGATCAGAGTGGGGGGCGGAACCCGCAGTGGCAGGGCCTGGATGGTAGATGAGGTGGTGTCAGAAGGGGCCACACTGAGATCAGGTCACCCCAGTCCCAGACTCATCTCCTTCTGGGTCTCAGAGTCAGCGTCCTGCTTGGGTGGGACGGGGCAGCCAGTGGGGAGTGCTGGAGCCTGGAAGGGTGCTTTGGGTGAGGGCCAGGAAAAGGGAAAGGGCCTCTGTGGGGAGACACCCCAATCCCGCCCTGGAACCCTGCCGTCCCCGGCACCTGTCCCCCCAGGGCACCCCAGACCATACCGGGTGGTGAGGCTCCGCCAATAGCTTCTGGTGCTGGGCCTCAGAGGCAATGCAGGACCAGAGGTCCAGGCTCTTGAGGGCTGAGCTTCTCTCGGACTTTGGAGGAAGAATGTCCCAGCCCAGCAGACAGTGCTGTGGAGGGCAAGGGGTTCAAGTGCCTGGCATGGGACACAGCTCTCCCCAGTCACGGTGTCCCCTGCAGACCGAGGCTCCCCGGGACAGGGGCCTGTGTCTACCCACTGGGGCCCCCTTTCCTAACCCTGCTGACCCACGCCCTGGCCTGACCAGAGACAGGCGGAGGGAAGGCCGCAGACCCTGATGGAGCACTTCCTGTGTGTCGGCCTCTGTCCCACACCCAACAGGTATCGGTCCCCTGAGCTACTCCATCTCCCCACACAAACCTGAGGACGGTTTCTTGTGCCCATTTTACAGCTAAGCAAACTGACTTTCCTCAGCATCCTTTCCCCTACCCCCAGGCCCAGGTTCCCCAGCCTCGACTGGGAGTGACTGGGGTGCAAAATGACCCCTGTCCTACCCAGAAAACACAAAGGACACTATGGGAGGCACTATGGAAGCATAAAGACCTGGCTTCAAATCCCAGCTCTTCCACTGGGCTGACCTTGGACAAGTCACTTCCCCTCTGCCTCAGTGTTCTCATCTGTGAAATGGGACAGCAGAGGAGCCCGCACCAGCTGCAGTGGGGTCCCTGGGGTGATCCTTCCAGGGACTGCGCACATAGTACACAAGACCTTAATAAATGGTGCTGATTTATGCCAACATGCAGTGGGCGGACACTTCTGGACACCAGGAGGTGGGTGGGATGCCCCCCTCCGCCAGTGCACACACAGAACACAGGTCACAGAAGCGGCCCGGCCTGAACTCTGGAGACTTCAGCACTCATCCTGCTTGAGCTCGGCCTCACTGTGGGGCCTTGGCTCAGCCCCTGGTCCTCTCTAGGCCTCGGGCTCCGTCTGGGGACCTGGGCCAGATGGGGCAGCCCCACCCCAATCCCCACCCAGGCCCCACAGGGCTGCTCACCCGGGGCAGGGCCAGTGAGTCACAGGCATCAAGGCTCTTCCGCCGGTGGATGCGGTACCGGTGCGGGGGGTCCAGGATGGATACTGGGACGCTCACCCTGGGCAGGGGCAGCAGTGGGGGCAAAGCGACAGCCCCGGGCCCGCCCTTCCCTCTGCAAACTAGTGGACCCCAGGCTGACTCCCTCCTCAGCTCCTGCTGCCCTCACAGCTGCCCCCAAGTGTCCTGCCTGCTCTGGCCACTCACCTGACCTGCACTGGATCCGCCAGGGTCTCAGGGCCCTGCTGGTCCCGTGGTGTCCTGCACAGACGGCAGGGGGTGCCGGGATCCCAAGGCACCAGAAACAAGCGCCGGTTGACACGGTAACAGTACACACCTGTGAGGCCCATGAGACGCAGCAGCACCCTCTCAGCCCGGGAACCTAGGTCCCAGGGCCCCTTGCCGCCCCCAACCACATGGGCCTGCCAAGCCCTCCACGCTCCCCGGCCACCACTCACAGGTGTGTACACACATACACACACAGCACGTACACAGACTTGTGCTCACACACACAGAACATGCACTTCTACTCAAGCACATGTGCACACACCCACACACCAGCCAGCACCTTCGCACGTGGAAATGTCACATCTGCAGATGCGAAGCAGGGATGGCTTCAGTCACATTAGTGAACATGTATGCACATGCCTATATTTGTAATCACACACAGGGCACATACACACATGTTCATACAACCCCTTACATGCAGGTGCACATACACAGTACACACTGCGTGTGCACACCTATAGCAGACTTGTGTGCTCACGTGACTAAGCTAGGACCCCGCCCACAGGCCACACATGTGCAGAGAAGGGGGTGTGGGAATGGGGGGCACATGGGAAATGAGGCAGCTGGGAAGGAAACAAAGGCTGCTGGGGCACGGGGAGGTGGGATGACCCAGGGCTGACCCTAGTCCCCACCTCCCTGCCTCCACCCCAGGGCCTGGCCCTCCCTGCCTCCCCAGGCCCCCTCGACCTCAGTAAGGATCTACGCTCACATTCATGGTCTTCCTCGGTGACAGCGCTCTCCCACAAGCCCGAGAGCCCGAAACTGCAGAGCAAGAGCAGTGAGCTGGCTGGCAACAGCGCCCTTGAGCCACCCACCCACTGCCGCTGGCCCCTACTCACTCGGGGTCACTGTGGATGCACTCCTCCTTGTTGGCTTCTCTGAACTCCTGCAGCCTCGAGAAGAAGTCCTCGGGCTCGGCGCTGACAGGCGAGCTGTTGTCCAGAGACCCTGATGTGGGCAAAACACAGGGAGCTGCTGTGCAGCCAGGGGCCAAGGCTGGGAAGACACTCGGTGCAGGCACTCTGTCACCTGCCGTGCCCCCACCAGGCCTCGTAAACCCGAGAGAGACCCTCCACTCACTGATGCCGCTGGTTTCGTTTCAGGGTCCATCTACCCCGATGCATGTCCAATTGTCCAGGCAAAAAATGTTTGCAGAGCCCTCGCTATGGGCCAGTGTTGGGGAAAGAACAGTGAACTAGACGAAGCCTCTGTGCTCGTGAGGCTCACGTACTAATACAGTGGCCACAAACTGATCACCAAGGAAACGCGTGACACAACACTGAATGATTACACTTTCCAGAAAGTAGAAGAGAGCAGAGCCAGGGAACCCAGCTTGGATCACGAGGGTGCCAGGGAGGCTTCTCTGAGGGGGCGAGCTCTGGGCAGAGGCTGCAAGGAGGGAGGCAGCCACGCAGACATCCCAGGCAGAAGGCAGAGCAAGTACAAAGGCACCAGGGCAGAAGTGTATTTGAGGAGCAGCCTAGAAGTGCAAGTGGCTGGAGGGGAGTGAGCAATGAGAGGAGAGAGACTGAGAAGCCAGCAGAGAGCTAGGGGACAAGGAGTGGCGCATTCAGACTGGCCATGTATGTTTACAGAAGCCCCCCCCCCCCCGCTGCTCTAAGTGGGGGCGCGGGTACGCACAGTGAGGAGGTGACTATCGGCACCTGGGAGAGAAGCAGTCAGATGCTGGAAGTGTGTGGGAGGGCAGGCCTGGCAAGCTGTGCTAAAGGACTGCATGAGCAGCATGCGAAAAGGAGAGATGAAATCGAGATGGTCCTCAATGTTATGTTTTTGACCAATTACTGGGTGCCCAGAAGTGCCATTTACAAAGAAGGAGACCACAGGTGGGGAGAAAATCATGACCTTGACTTTGGACGTGAAAGTAACCTGAGACCCCTACTGTGCCACACCGAGAAGACAGCCAGGTATACAAGCCTGGGATTCAGAGGAGCGGGGTCAGCCAGAGGTAGAAACAGGGGAGTCAGACGAGCACTCGAGGAGTACTGTCTCTGTGCCTGTCACTGCGCCGGCGCCGACAGAGGAGACAGGTGCAGGAGGTGCTAGGCTAGGAGGGCGAGCCAGCTGACACGCACTGCAGCGTGGCAGATGCGGGCTCAGGAAGGTATGTGGGGCTTCCACCCGCCACTCCCGGGCCAGGTGTGTGCATGGGGCGGGCCGCACCTGCAATCCAGTCGTAGCCCAGGTAGGGTCTGAGGCGCCAGCTCTTCTCAGGCACTGGAGACTCCTTGCTGAAGGTCACTCTTGGCTGATGAGGTGAAGAAGGAAGGGTTAAGCCAGTGGGCCCAGCCCGAATGAGGCCCTAGCTTGGGGGAAGGAAAAAGGCTATGTCTTAACTTACACAGACATGGGCCCCAGGGCTCAGCTAAGGGCTTGAGAGCTGAAAGACAAAGCTTTCCACCTGAGCTCATGCATGACTGAGTAAGTGTGGCCGCTGAGCCCTGGCTTGCCATCTGTACAAGGAGGTTCACTGCCTTCTTCCCAAAGTGCAGTCTGAGACACTAAACACCGCTGCTTTCCCAGCACTCGGGCAGAGCTGGACACACCCCATGGTACCTCTGGGACAGCCTCTCACCTTGCAAGCGAGGCCACCCATGGGTGCGCCTGTCAGACAGAGGAGCTGCAGTTCAAGAAAGCACCTATGGATGGATACCCCACTCCTCCGTGTTACCTTGGGCAGTTTGCTTTGCTGACCCGGGATGGACCTCGAGGCCAGAGCCTCCAGCTCTGCTGAACGCTCTGGGCCATTTGAGTCGGAGGTGGCCCCCCGTGGTGCCGAGCAAGGCCTCAGTGGGCTCAGGGACTCCTGGTGTCGGCATTTGGGAGGTGGGAGAGAGGTCACCCCTGAGCTGGCCCCGCCAGGAGAGGACATATCGCAGGAGTCACATTGGCTGGCATCCTGTAGGCAGGAGGCTCTCAGGGCCATTGAGAATTTCTCTTGGGACGATGGCACCTCTGAGTTGTAGCTGCTGCTGGAGTTCTGGCTTGACTAGAACAGAGAGGCCAGGTCACCCGGTTAGTATACCCTAGGCATAAAGGCCTGGGCCCGCATGCCTGTTCCAGCCTCTGCATCCCACCTTCACTGGACCTGTCTTCCCATCAGCAATAGATGGGCATGCTGTGCAAGATGACCTGGAAACCTGGATTATGGCTGGAGGGTTAGCCCCCCTTGTCCCCGGGAGCTCCCAAGGCGGACACCTACCTCTGCAGCTGCCTTGGCCACAGACCGCTGCACGGCGTCCTGCCCAACCCATAGCTGCCTCAGGAGCTCCAGGTTGAGCTGTCGCAGCCGCGCCAGGTCCTTGGTCCCCTCCATCCCAGGCATATCGTCCGGCTTCCCCCAGTGGATGTTGCTGATTCCTGGGCTGTCAGGTGCCCCTGGGGCTGAGTTCCAGGCCCACCTCTGCTACCTGAAGTCAAAACATGACACAGGGCTCAGAAGGCTGCCCTGTGGAGCCAGAGGCCTGGGTTCGAATCCCACCAACTCTGATACTCCCTGAGCAGCCTCAACAAGTTAGTTAACTCTCCCTGCCTCAGTTTCCATATCTGTCAAACAGAGATGATAACAGTATCTACCTCGTAAGCACTAAACAAGCGCATGTGTACTAAATCTCAGTACAGTTCCTGGCACACAGTGAGCACCCAACACGTGTGCACTATCACCAGTCTGGCCGGGATGTGCGTCCATGCATGCCAAAAGAGCTCAACCCCCCTTTAACCACCCAAACTAAGAAACTAGACCAGTTTAACTTACAGAAAACAATCAGGGCAATTCTACCAATGTAGAGTATTATAACCTGTGAATGTAATGTAAACCAGGTTTCTGAAGGGCCTCTTTCCTCTCTCCTGTCCACCCTTCCTGCTTCCCTTTCTTTTTACAAATAAAGAAACCAAACTTCAGAGAAATTGAGAAACTTGCTCCAAGTCACACAGCCAGTTAAGTGGCAAAGCCAGGATTTGAACCCCTATCTAGCTCCAGGATCCATGATCACTCCAGCCTTTCCCTGGAAAGCTGCCTCCTCCCACTCCCAGCCTTTGCCCACGCACCCGCCAGGGATCCAGGCTCGGGGTCCACAGATGCCCCTGGAAGGAGTTTCTGCAGGCTAGGCGGCGGGCTTCCCACTTCCCTCAGATCCCCAAGCCCAGGCTCCCCCAACCGGAAAGTCTCCGTCAACACTCACTCTCCCTTTTGAACCCTGGGTCCACTCTGGGAAACCCTGCCCCTGCCTTCCCGCCCACACCGTGGGTGAGGGGCTCCTCAGCGCCTGGCTACAGGGGCCAAAGCAGAGAGAAGCCGGACGTCCACTGGACACCCCACCCCTCAGGCATGCCCCACGGGGAAGGAGGGAGAAGCAACCAGAACTGACGACTGGGGGGAGGGGGCGGGGCTGTTGTATGCAAGCGGGCTAAACAGCAAGATCCGCCCTCATCTGGCCGGAGACTCTGGGCCGTACCGAGTCTTCGTTTCCGCACAGGGACGGGGTTAAAGAGAACGGCCTGCACGGCTCTCCTCCGGCCCGGAACAGCTCTGGAAAGCTAAAAACTGCGCAAACGCAACGGAAGGCAACACGCGAAAGAGAGCCTGGGGCAGCAAAAGTGGAAGGCCGGTGGACGAGGGGGCGGGACCCCGGAGAAAGGAACAATCAGTACACTACGCAACTGGAGTAAAATCCACCTTTCCCATCGCTGCCCCCGAACCCTACGCGGGGAAAAACGCAGGGTCTCCGCCGAGCCCGAGCCCCACCCCCACCCCCACCACCCGAACACTTACAGCACAGAAGACCCCAAACCGTGCCCGGATGCTGCCAGTACAGTCTGGATTTGCGTCTGGTCCACCCCAAGTAAAGCCAGTCGAGGGCGGGGCCCAATCTGGCTGCCCTGATTGGTCAGATGGAGAGAGGCACTTGAGAGCGTTACTCTGCGTTCAGACGCGGTAGTTTCAACGTTGGGGCGGGACTTACAGCGTTATTTAACAGTTGATTGGTCAACCTCTGAGGTTAATTATTTTTCGGAAAGAGGCGGGCTCTGATTGGTCAGGACGGAGGAGGAACCAGGAGCTAGGCCTAGTTTGAAAAAGGCAGTTTCGCAGTCTGTACCTGATGCTGCTCCTAAGCAGTGGGATGCAGCGGTTGGATAACCTGGGCGAGTGGGCTAGGCGGCGACTGGCTCCCCATTCTTTCATACTTTCAAGTACTTAAAAGTATGAAAAAAGTATGCTAAGCACTGGGAGGCAGGTTAAAATGAAGAGGAGTCCGTACCTTGAGGAGGGAGAGGCAGGGTAAGATGTGAATACAGTCTGTAAAAATACGAATAAATTTATATTGAGTGCCTATTATGCGCCAGGTATCTTCCGTATGCCAGTGCATGCCAGCCTCATAAATGTGCTTTGAGGTGTGATTTTACTGTCCCGTTTTACAGGGGAAACAAACAACCGAGGCCATGAGAGAAGGGACTTGCCCAGAACATTTTTAAATCAGTATAATTCCCAAATTAACAAAGAAAAGCCATCTCAATAGATGCAGAAAAAGCCACCAAGCATTGCCCCTTTTTCTTGGTGTTTGGAAGTGGTAGTGCCGCAATCTGTCTTTTACCTGAGAAGAGAGGTCCCAGCATTTGACAAATGTAAACTAAAACTATCATGAGATACCACCACATTACTATATGTCTAAACTTGTGGCATGAAAATTTAAAGACACTGTACCAGGTGTTGGCGAGAAAGGGGGGAAGCAGGAGCCCACACGATCTGCACGTGGGAGTGTAAAGTCGCAGGCCAACTTTGGAACAACAGTTTGGCAGTATCTGAAAAAGTTCAACATAAATTTACCACGTGACCTGGTAATTCAGTCCTAGGTATCTACCCAAGAGAAATGAAAATGTGTCCACACGAAGACTTGCACGTGAATGTCCCTGGCAGCATTACTCATAACAGTCACACACAAAAAATAGAAACAAGTCAAGTGTTTCTCAACTCCTAAATGGATAAACTAACTGTGGCATATCCATACAACGGAAACCGTCAATAACGAGGAGCAAAGTGACCCGTGCCACCACACAGATGAACCTCGTAAACATCACGCTAAGTGAAAAGAAGCCAGGCACAAAGACCTCAGATTGTATGATTCCATTTATATGAAATGTCCAGAAAAGGCCAATCTACAGAGATAGAAAATATACTAATGGTTCCCAGGGCCTGGGGTGGGAACAGCAAGTCACTGCAAATGGGCAGGAGGGATTATTTTGGAGTGATGACACCCCCAAAATTGGTTCTAAAATTGAATTGTGGTGATGGCTGCACTACTTTGTAAACTTGCTAAAATGATTGTATCGTACATTAAAAATGAGTGAATCTTACAGTATGTAAATTACAATAATAAAGCTTTTTTTTTTTTAAATAGTTAAACATACACCCACTGTATGATCCAGTTGTTCTACTCCTAGGTATTTATCTGAGGGGAAAATTTGCCCATACAGAGACTTGCATATGAATGTTCATAGCAGCTATATTGTGATTGCAAATACCTATCAAAACGTGAATAAACAAACCGTGTTATATCCATACAATGGATAACACTCAGCAATAAAAATGATACACACTATTGGTACGTGCGACAATTTGGATGCACCTCAAAATAATTGTGCCAAGTGGAAAAGCATACATACTATACGTGTCCATCTATATAAAACTTTAGAAGGTGTAAACCAATCTACAGTGATGGAAAGATCAGATGGATCCTGGCTGGTGTAGCTCAGTGGATTGTGCGCAAGCCTGAAAACGAAAGGGTTGCCAGTTTGATTCCCAGTCAGGGCACATGTCTGGATTGCGGTCCAGGTCCCTAGTGGGGGCATGGGAGAGGCAACTGCACATTGATGTTTCTCTCCCTTTCTCCTTCCCTTCCCCTCTCTCTAAAAATAAATAAATAAATAAAGTTAAAAAAAAGATGGGGTTGGAGGAGAGCTGACGAAGGGATATGAATCTGTGATGGTTTCTCGGATGCACATGCTCCAAACTCAGTGAATTGTATACTTTAAACATGCAGTTTAGTTTATATAAATTGTATCTCAATGAAGCTGTGAAAAAATGTGAGGCAAGTGGACAAGAACTTGGCAGTATGTTAGCACTGGCTGTAAAGGGACAGCTGCCACTTTTACCATGACACCCTCTCAGGAGTGGCCCTGAAGGGCGAGGATGAAGGTTAGTCCTCCCAGGGACAGAGCTATGAGCTGTACAGTCAGCCATTCATGATGAAGGATGAGCGATCTGAAGACAGATACACACAATCTCCTGAATGGTGGCCAGTGACTTGGGTGGCGCTCAAGAGCCTAGGAGAAAAAGGTTGGAAGACTGGGGCCTGGGAGAAAGGCGAGAAAGGTAGGAAGACTGATGGGAGGGGGCACAGAGGATTTCATCTTTGTCTGTGTTTCAAATCCAGGGGAGGTGGTCAACAACCAGCCGGCTGGATGGTGTGGCTGGTAGGTGTCAGGCAGCCTCTCCTCGGCCACCCTAGTGCAGGTACAATGGGCCCAAGGACAGAAGGAGCCATGAGGATGGGGATGAAGTGCACTCTGTCTGATAGAGCAACATGGTGACTACATATTGCCTCACACCGAGGCACCCATTTGGGAACAACAGGTGTCTGACTAAAGGATCTACTGATCTAACCCAAAACTGCAGCACCTAAGTGGTGTAGCCTGAAAGGCTTAGCTCTGGAACCAGCCCCTGCGACTCTGTTCTCAGGAAGCCCAGGCATCTGCTGTGTCCCCTCCAGCTGGGATACGTGGGTATGGGAAGCAGAGGTTGGAGGTAGAAGCCCCCCTCTCCATTACTCCCAGTGACCCACTCATGCAATTTGTTCCTGTCCCTGCAAACTCCAGTACTGCCAGGTTAGAGGTTCCAGTGCCTGGGGACAGGAAGCTTCTGCCAGGGGACACAACAGAGCCCCAGGGTTCCATCAAACTTGCAGATAAGACTGTCCCCTGGTCTTTGGTGGATCATCAGGCAAAGAGAGGTATCACACCACTGGGGATAATAGATCCCAATCGCTGTGAGGAGTCAGGGCTGTTGCGGCAGGAGGGGGCAGGGGTTTGGGGAAAAACACCCTTGGATGTCACGTGGTGTCTCCATACCCACTGATAACAGTAAGTGGATAACAGCCTAACCAAGGCAAAGACCCCTGGGGCTGAAGGTCTGGATCACTCCACCAGGAAATAACCAGAGCAACAGCAGCAGCATTAGACACGGATGTGGGAAATTCAGAATGGGGGTGGACTGGGACAAGCAGCTTGGGCCACTAATTCTCCGAGACAGAGATGGTGCTGGTTACCACCCTGAAGGGGACCCTGTCCCACTGGACTTACACCTCCCCTCTTGGCCTTGCCTGTTGTCCCAGCTCTGAGTGATCTGATACCAGCACGGCCTGCCCTGCAGCATGCCTGCCCACGCCTGCCCCTCTTGCCTCCACCAACTACCATTGCCCCAAGTTAGCACCCAGGCGTTTATACATGTGACCCAGAAATGTGGGGAGCCACTCCCCCATGGGGCCAATCTTCAACCAGTGGGAAGAGGAGACAGTGGATAAATTCTTCTCCCTTTCTCCCCAGTGAGAAATGGTGCTGAGACTCAAATTACATGGCTTCTCAGGGTCACAGTCTATTCATTCTGCAGTTCCATATGGTGGCAGCCAATTCCATAATGCCTTGCCCTGCTGGCTCTCCCTGCTTTTGACTTCTCTCCCTCCCTCAGGGGTTGTTCCACAGAACAAAATGAGAGCACAGGGGCCCTCTGCTTTTTGGGAAACCCTGGGCAAGGCACTGCCCACATGCTGACTCTCCAAGTGTCTCCGGGTCGACTTCACCAATCACTGAGCTCCAAGTTTACATATCCAACTACAGCAGGAGAACCCAAATTTGACGTGTCCAAATTGGAACTCCTCATCTCCTCCCCCAACCCACTCCCCCAAAGCTTTCCCCACCCTCTCATGTGCTCAGGACAAAACCTTGAGTCATCCACCATGTACCATGCCTATCTTCAAAAGGTCTCTAGAACCTGACTGCTTTTCACCACGTCCATGACACCTGCCTGGCCAGCACAGCATCCTCTCCCCCTGAAATGTCGTGGTCGCCTCCGGACTGGTCTCCCTGCCTACATCCTTAATCTGCTGTCTGCCCTCTAGCAGCCTCGGACTTAGGATGTAATAAGTCAGCTCACGCCACTCCCTCATCGCCCCTACCTCTCTCACAGGAAAGGCCAGCCCTCATCCCACTCTGACTCTGGTCCTTTCCACACCTTATCTCCTACTCCTCTACCTCCCTGGCTCGGCTCCAGCCACCCTAGTCTGCTCTTGTTCCTTGAAGATACTGGGCATGCTCCCACCTCAGGCCTTTGCCCACACTGGTTCGTCTGCCTGGAATGCCCCGCCCCAGATAACCACAGGGGTTCCTTCAAGACCCTTCAAATGTCTTCTCAATGACACTAGTTACACCCTCCCTCACCCCGTCCTGCCTCACTGACTAGTCCTTACCTCCTGTCCTAGTGTGTTTTTACTGCTTGTGTTTGCCTGAGGTCTGCCTGACCCCACTAGCATGCAAGCTCCAGAAAGGCAGGGATTTTTACCCCCCTCATTCACTGCTGTGCCTCCAATGCTTAGCACCATGCTTGTTAACACACATAGTATGCTCTCCAATAATTTGCTGAATGCATGAACTTCCTCATTTCTACGGAGAAACAACAGGCCACTGAGTTTTTGAGAGGACTCAGGTTCACGCACAGAAGCGTGACACATGGTGAGCTTGCAGTAAATGCTGGCTGTCACCTTCTCAAGCCCCAAGTCTGACTCAGTGACAGAAAACCACTCTGGCAGACAGAGTGAATTTAGCTGACACCTGCAAGGATGGCCCAGAGATACAATCCTGACCATGTGCTCTGTGATTCAGTGGGGACATTGTGACGAAGACCCAAGTTCTGGCCTCTCAGGTTCCTCAGAACACACAGTGGACGGATGAGGCGGGTTGAGGAAGCGCAGGAAGGGGCCTGGCCTTGGCTGGGAATAGACCTGGGTGGGGGGCGAGGGAGGCTACAAGGCGCAGAACACCCTTCTCCAGCCACGCAGACCGGATGGTCGTCTGGGAACTGGGGAACACTTCAGGGAGCTGCAAACAGCTGCTTCTTAAGGAGAGAACACTTGTGGATTGCAGAGAGTAAGGACTGGCTTAAAATTCTTGGTTTCGCCCTGGCTGGTGTGGCTCAGTGGACTGAGCATGAGCCTGAAAACCAAAGGGTTGACAGTTCAATTCCCAGTCAGGGCACATGCCTGGGTTCCAGGCTAGGTCCCCAGTAGGGGGCACACAAGAGGCAACCACACAATGATGTTTCTCTCCCTCTTTTTCTTTCCTTTCCCCTCTCTCTAAAAATAAATAGATAAAATCTTTAAAAATAAATAAGTTCTTGGTTTCACTAACACATATGTGTTTACCGGATCATGATCAGGGTCAGGGTAAAAAGTAAGGTGGGAAGACACGGGGACGTCAGGTCTCTGACTCCATCCAACCCAGGCTCCATCACCCCTCCTGCCCCGAGACTGGAACTCTTGGAAGCCCCAGCACGACCCAGAGGAAGTTTCCAGCAGCATTTGTCCTGCCCTCAACTGCCAGAGGGCCGTTACATGTGAGGACTGTGATCGGGACGGGACCTGCTGATTCAGCTCCTGTTTCCCGAGTCCTGGCTCTGTGCAGGCACTCGTCTAGAGGCTGGGCACACAGCGGCCCACGAACCCTCGGCCTTCAGAACTCAGGTTCCAGCAGGGTAGAGACACGTAACGTATTCACGATAGAGGATGATTGTTATGAAAAACACGTGCATTGCGTATGTTGCAGGGCGAGAGGCCTCAGAAGTGCTGGAGACAGGGAAGGAGGGATTTTAAGTAAGGTGGTCTGGGTGGGCCCCGAGAATGAGGAGACATTTCCGCAGCTATGGAAGTAATGGAGTTAAGTTAGCTGTGACGAGGTCTAGAAGACCGGGCAGAGGGTCGGGGTGGAGGGTCGGGTGGGGCAAAGGCCCTTACCAAGAAGTGTGTTCAGTGATTTCAGGCAACAGCAAGGAGCTGGAGTGGCTGAAGCAGGGGCAGCGGAAAAGAGAGGGGCGGCTGCAGGGAGTACAGACCCTGAAAGGCCCCTGCGAGGACATGGGCCTCGTTCTGGGTGGGACGGGGAGCTGGAGCTGTGTGCTGAGCAGAGAAGCAACATGATCTGAGCTCTATTTAAAATCTACGCGAAGGTCCCTCTGGCTGCTGCCTGGAAACAAACACAGGAGGGCTGGGGTGGGAGGAGGGGCCGAGTTAGGTGGCAGTAACCTAACTGGTTGTTTCTGGAGCTAGTGCGGGGGAAAACTGGTCGGGGTCTAGAAGCATTTGGAATATAGAAACTGCAGGCTAGATGCAGCACACACGCCCTGGCCAGGGGGCTCTGTTGGTGAGCATCATCCTGAAACGCCAAGGGTGCGAGCCTGACCGTGGTCAGGGCACACGTGCGGGTCAGCCAGTGAACAAAGAGAGGAGAATGACCAAAAGTGGTATTTCTCTCTCCCAAATTGATACAAAACTTTTCTTGCTTGTTTCAAGGCAGCACGTGACAATGGAGTCCAGGATGATGCCACATTTGTGGCCTGGGGACCTGGGAGGTGAAGCTGCCACCCACCAGGATGTGGGGGCCTCTGAAAGGGACCAGCAGTGGAGGTAGGGGGCGGCGCCACTGCCCAGGGCTCAGGACGGAGGGCTGGGGAACCGAGGGCCCTTCAAACAGAAAAAGAGAGAAAAGGTCACAACCGAGTTCTCAGAAGGCAGGCCAGGGTGGACCCGTCTGAGTCATGCCTTTGTCAGTGAGAAATGAATGGGTTCGAGATACAGTGAGATCTGTGAGGAAATCACTCTAGATTTCCTGCCCCTTAAAGATCAGTTACGCCTTTGGTTCTTCTGAGAGTATCAGATTTCTTCTAAGAGTGAGGAGTGTGAGGGCGAATTACAGAGGGAACTTTCCCTAAACAAAGTTGAGATCATTTTAAAATACTAACCTGTGGGCCCAGCGACGTCAAAGGGAGTCTGCAGAACGGTGAACTGAGACGACCCCACAAAGGGTTCCCAACCGGTTTTATTTTAGTTTCCAATATTATCAGCAATGAATCGGAAGTAATTCAGGCAAACACGTCACCGTAAATACATGTCTCGCCCTCCGGCAAACAAACGTAAGAACAGAACAAAGTCAGCAGCATCAGTCAGAGTGTCTCTGTGTCACTCTCTTCTTTTAGGGTCTCCCTCGGTGGCGTGTGTTTCATTTCACTCACTGTGTGAATTCACATTCCGTTCACTGCCAGGGGCTACATTCAAAACAATTCACGTTTAGTTACACTAAATAACTTTCCCCCAAAAGCACAAAATTCATTGGAATTGCAAGACATCAACTTCTCCGGACGCGCTGAGGCGACCACCGCCCAGGCCCACCAACTCGGCAAGTCCTCCCGTCCCGTGCCGGCTCAGCGCCACCCATCCCTCTGCTCCTCACAGCGGGGTGGACCAAGGGCTTGAAGGGCCAGCAGGGACCTGGAGGGGGCACCCCCGCACAGCCAGAAGTGGCCACCAACTCACATCCTGACGCCAGAAAGCAGGTGGACTCAAAGGGACAGGATGAATCCCAGCTCTCTGCCTAAGCCTCGCCGCTTGCTGGGTGAGGCTGCTTGTTTCTAGCATGTTCTCTGATGAGTGCTGCAATGGCTGTCCCCAAAAGCTGCTTGCCCAGAGAGCTAACACACTGGAGACAGGAACCTGCCCCTGCTTTAACCAGTAACAATCCCTAAACCCAAACCCAATGATGGAAAACTTTTCTTAGTTAACAGGTCACGTGCGTGTCGGTCGGAGGCTCTGGGGATCGGGGAGGGCGGGAGGCTGGGTTCCAGGGTTCCCACTCGGTCTCTGGGCCAAATGCAGTGCAAATGGAACAGGAGAGCGAGTCCAAGGACAGGTGGCCAGGGGCAGCTTGGAACAAGCTGGGGGTGGGGATGTACCTTTTAAAGGGCATAACAGGGATGCAACCAAGCTGGTGGGGTGAGCTCTCAGCCCCCATGAGCCCCACAGGGTGAGGTCAAACGGAGGCCCTGCTCTGCACCAATGCCACCTTCTCCGGCCATCCCGAAAGGGGCCTGCTCCTCTCAACCTGCTGCCAACATCCCCTTCCTTCCACTATCTCTCCTTCTACTACATCCTCTGACGATCAGAACCAAACCTCCTTTCGCTAACAATAAAACCAGACTGTGCGGAACAAGGGACACAGTGAAGAGCAGGCAGGCCCGTCCCTCCTCGTCATAGTAACAGCCACCCCTCCGACAGCACAGGTGTCGGGAGAGCACACTCTTACACACACACGCACGCACGCTCCACTACGCTATTCTTTACCATGCTGGTCACCTCTGCAGCACCCGCGGCGCCCCCGCCGTGGCACAGGGCCCACCTTGCCTGTAACCCAAGGCGTCTGTGCTGAGCCCTGCCACCAACGCAAGTCTGGGAGGCATGGCACATGGGACAAAGCATGGAAGCTAAAGGACTGAACTGACATGAGACACAGAGCCCTGCCAGTGCGCTCTGGGAAGCAAACCCAACCACCCCTAAGGGGGCCCTTTCCGGCAGGTGTGTGGGGCGCGAGGAGCACAGGTGCACATGAGTCAGCATTAGTGTCGGCTGGAGCAGGGATGTGTGCCTGACACCTGAAAGGCTCCGGGCAGGCATTCTGCGGTGCTGGGAGATCCCGGGACCTGATCAAGCACTCCAACAATGCCCAGTCGAGTGACCCCAACAGAGCAGAGATGACACGACTTGAGTCCTCGGTGCCACACTGGCCACAGTCTCTAACATGTCTCCTTCAGGGTGTGAGCCGGGAAATCTTCCTGCAGCGGCAGGCAAAGGCAGGGCAGGAACTAGTGTGAAGGGCCCAGAGTGGTATGAAACACTGGTGCTTGCATCCTCACGGGGGGGCCAGCCAGGAGCAGCGTGTGGCTCTGGTGGCAGCCCCACGTGGCTGCCAGCGCCACCCTGCCCCACACGGGCTCCGGCTCCGGGCTGCCCACTATCTGCCAGGCTGCAGGTACTGGTGCACGAACATGTTGAGTTCACTGTCCATCCAACCACCTTTATTCCTGCGGGGAAATGGCGATTTTGCAATGTAACAGCTGATGACAGGTAATACTAGCATTATATGCCAACCCCTGTTCTTGGCAAAACCCCCTCCCAAAACCCCCTGCTTACACACGAGGAGAGTGAGGCCCAGAGAGGTGACAGAGCTTCCTGCAGGCCTGACCCGCAGACCACGTTGGCTCTACCCGGGCCCACGGGCAAGTCCACAAACTGGTGGGCACTTGGCCTTCCTGCCCATCCTGTTTCAGGCTCACCCCGTCCCCATGGCTGGCAAGCAGCACACACGCCCCACTCGCACCCTGAGAGTCCCCAGGGGATGAGTGTGGCCCTAGGAACTGGCTGCCCTGGGTGGTGGGTGGGGAGGGCACAGTCGGGGAAGGGGAAGTCCACGTCCCCGGGGCTGGCCCCCGGGGCCCCATGACGCAGCCCCCGAGTGCTGCTGTGACAAGCGGGGGCAGGAAGCCCGGGGTCCCCATGAGCTGATGTTATCTACGGCAGAGCCCAGAACCTCTACACAGCACTGTCACGTTCAGCGCTGTGGCTGTGTCACAAAGGCTCACGCCATCTTACAGGTGAAAGCAACAAGGCACAGAAAAGCTCAGAGATTTGCCCGAACGCAGGCACCTGGACCAGACCCCAGGCCCTGACTCCTCAGATCAAAATGCTCTCCCGCAAACTCGGTTCCGACAGAGACCCCGCACAGATCTGGGCCCCAATCCACGTCCTGCCGGGTGCCTGCCACCTAACCAGCTTCCTATGGGCGAAAACGCTGGTGTGTCCCTTTCCGGGGCTCCCAGAGGGAGTGAAGGGTGTGTGGATCTGGCCCGGGGTGCTCCGCACACAGCGTCAGAGGGCACTGGAGCCCAGCACACCTGCATTCTCTCGTCCTAGCTTCATCATTTACCAGGAGGTTCCTGACAAGCTACCTAACCTCTGCAGCCCCAAGTTCCTCTTTCTAAAGTGGAGGTGACAGTGCGGCCCCACAGGGATGCTGGAGGGTGAGCAGAGCAGCTCCTGCCAAGTGCCTGGGACGCTGCATTGAGAGGATGCCAGTGAGCTGCACCCTCAGTCCCACACAGCTGGCTTCGCCTGCTGCCACCGCAGCTGTGAGGGTAAGAGCCTAGGGGCGCAGTGACTGCGTCTCGTTGAGCCTCCAGTGCTGGCACCGTATTGGCCACCCCACAGGCACTTGGCAAACGTCTCACACAGGAGCAAGCTAAGTCCCCAGCAGAGACGTGTGTCCACATCAAAGACACAGACACCACGGCACCTGCACCGCATACCAGAGCCCACTGCCGCCCGCCACCCGGGCCAGGCTCACCTGAGCAGTTTTGCTTTGCTCTGCAGTGAGTCGAGAACCTCAATTTTCTGGTTCATAGCGGCAATTTCCTGCTCCAGGTTCTCCCGGGTGACGTCGACTTGCTGGCACAGATGAGCAAATGTCCCAGACAGCTCCCTGAGGGGGAGAGTCAGGGTCAGCCTGGCACGGTGGCTGTCTTGTAGGACGCCGTTGGTGGCTAACTCCGACCTGCCCAGAGCAGGGCAGCAGCCGAGCCCATCTGTCACCTGCTGGTGGCTCTGCTTTGCCCTAGTCCTGGTTGGGCAGGACCCTCCCTACCCCCCCCCGGGACTGTGCATATCCCAATCCGCTCACACAGGCGCGTATGTGTGCACACACACAGCATGTGGACCAGGAGCACCGGGCACTAAACCCCGGCTTGGGCTCAGGACACTAGGAATCAGCTCTTGGTGCTGCCACTCATGGGCCCAATGACAGGCGACAACTGACTACGCTTCAAGCCGCTCTCTCCATTTTGAAGAACCAAATGCCAAGAAAAAATTCTACCTCTAGCCCTGACTAGTGTGGCTCATGGGCCGGGTGTCATCCCACGGACGGAAAGGTCGCCAGCTAGATTCCCGTTCGGGGCATGTGCCTGGGTTGCGGGCCAGGCCCCCAGTTGGGGGCACGCAAGAGGCAACAGACAGGTGTTTCTCTCCCTTTCTTTCTCCCTCCCTTCCCCTCTCTCTAAAAATAAATAAAATCTGCCCTGGCTGGTGTGGCTCAGTGAACTGAACACCAGCCTGCCAAGCAAGGGGTTCGATTCCCAGTCAGGTCACATGCCTGGGTTGCAGGCCAGGTTCCCAGTAGGGGGCACATGAGAGGCAACAACACAATGATGTTTCTCTCCCCCTCTTCCTCCCTTCCCTTCTAAAAATAAAATCTTATAAATAAATACAATCTTTAAAAACATCAGTCTGCCTCTGAAAGGTTGGAGGAGAAAATGCCTGGCAAAAGGCCAGCCGCGTTATAGCCAGCATTCACCCCACTGCCCAGATCAGGCGATCCATTCCCAGCGGACTTGAGATGTACCACGGAGAACGGGCTATGCCTCAGAATTTAATTCAAGGCTGCATCCACAATGCAGGGCCCTTGAGACAACCTTTAAAAAGATCCTATAGATACATCTCTCATCTTCCCATGTCCCCCTTCCTTGGGGAATCAGACTCCTACTTCGTCTCAGCCCAGGGCAGGCGTGTCCCTGGAGAGCGGCTTCTCTCCAACCCTGGCCTCAAGTGCGCACTGCACAGCTGAAGGTCAGTGTCAGGTGATGTGTGGGGCCCAGTGGTCTCCAGGCCGACCTCAGAAGGGAACCCGGAGGGAAGCCCTGCACCAGGGAGGCTGGCGCCGGGCTCAGGGCTGCCGGCGACTCACTGCTGGACTTGGTGGCTGCAGTTGGAACCGGTGTAGCTGATGATGAGCTGCAGCTTCTCGCTGGCGTACTCCACAAACTGGCGCTTGAAGGTCCTCTCCTTGGCTTTCGTGGTCCAGGTCAGACGCTCATAGACATAGAGCAGGCCGTAGAGTCCAAAGGACAAGGCGATGAGCCGCCAGCCCACCGCCTTCCACACCTGCGGAACACAGCAGTCAGCCGTCACGGCCCATCCTCTCGCTGGCCCCCCCCAGGGCTGCCCCGCCAGGCCTTCGTGCTTCGACTCAGAACACCTCTTCCACTGTCTCCTCCACCCCCGCTGAGGCCGAAAGGGCAGGGACCGGCTCTAGGGTTAAAGTGAGGGAGATGCAGGTGTGCACACGTGACCTGTGACCCGCGGGGGCGGGCAGTGCAGTTCGGGCTAGAAGCACAGATCCAGCACAGAGAACTCCCAGACATCAGTGTGCTGAGGACACTGACACGTCGAACCCCACACTGCACTCCTCCACAGGGGGCTTCCCTCTGGGTCGGGAGTGGGAAACTGCTACATGGCAGGGAGGCTCTATTCAAAGAGTGCTGGACTTGGCACCAGAAATCACGGTTCCAGTGCTGCCTGACGCCCTGGCTGTGTGCCCCGGGCAAGCCTCTGTACCCGTTTCCTCACAAAACCAGCACAACGGCCTCCACCCCACTCCCAGGGCTGCCTGGGCAAAACGAGACGGTGTACAGGGGCCCATAACCACCAGGTGCCAGCACCTCAGCTGGAGACCCTCAGCCAGGCCACCCCCGAGAAAGCAGCAGAGCACGCGCCTCTGCAGACTAGGGGGGGGGGACCGGGCCTCGCCCTCTCACCCTAGTCTCACCAGCTGAGAACGCAATTTCTTTAATGGCATTCTGCTACCACCTCTATAAATCAGGTACCCAGGATGCAGAGAACTTGCCCACATCATCAAGAAAATTCACGGCGTGAGTTAGTTATCCCGGCTGCGGTGTCTCTCGGGTCCGGAAGTACAAAATACCCCAGTGCTCAAGAGGGCGGCCTGCAACTTCAGGCCATAGGGTGCAGAGGAAAGGGCTATAAGCCCAGGAGACAGAGAAACAGAGTTCAGGGCTGGGCCTGGTCTCATCTTAAAGCCTTTCAGTCTGCTCCTGACTTCCTTGCCTACAAATGAGGGACTCCTGGTCACGCCCCCTTCTCTAGAACCCAGGCCTGTTCACTTCTCGGGTCCTTCCCTGCCCACCATGTAGTGCAGCCCCACAGAGGAAAGAACGCTGCCTGAGAGCAGATGGGGCCAGAGTCCAAATCTTTGCTGGGTGTCTTTGGCAAGCTAACCACAGGCTTTCCTCATCTGTCCAATGGGAGTGGTGCCCCTGAAATGCCAGCTGAGCGAGACAAGTCAGTCGGCACACACACGCCAAAGGACGAGGCCGCGCAGCTCCCTGCAGATCAGTGAGGAGGACCGGGACTGATGGCAGTGAAGACGCTGTGCCAACACAGGGGCCACTGGCGCTTCACCCTACTTCCCACCCTGCCCGAGCGGGACTTGTCACTGACCACTCCTCCAACAACCAGGATGCCCATGGAGGTCCTGGACGTCAGGGAGGCCAGGCCGGTGACCATGGAAACCATGAGCTCTTCTTGGGTGAGGGAGCCCTGAGGCAGGGGGGGCATGCTGGGATTGGCTGGCGTCAGAGGGACGGGACGCGGAACCTGAAGAGAGAAACCAGGAGAGGGGTAAGAAGAATGGGGCTCAGTCAACGGAACCCACCCTCTGTGACCCTCAAGGTTGGGGGTCCCGAAACAGGGACAGAGGTGGCTTTTCAAGTTCCAAAGGCCTTCAGGGGGAAAATAGGCTTTGCAAGTTGCAAAGAGGATCTAAGCTTCATAAGAGTCCTACCAGCCCAAAGGTGAGCATGGTGGGTGCCCCAAACTGTGAGCCGCGACCACCCTGAACCACTCCAGCGCCCCCCAGTGAGGATGCACACGAAAAGCAGTCTGTGTGACGACTGAGGTGGTGCACGGGGAGTCGGTGTAAAACCTGGGTTGTAAAGTGTCACATGGAGAGACTTCATGTCATCTAGATTTGAGTTACATATTATAATGGGTACTTGGAAGTAATTAATACAACTTAATAGTGCTAATAGTTGCTTTAACATGCATTACAAAAGACCACAGCACGTAAATTTCACAAACACTGATGGTCAGGGAAAGACTAGCTTGCTTTGTGGGAAACCTGGATCATGGTGCAGGGTGGTGGCACGTGTGCCAGGGCTGCTGACTGCTGGAACCCCTTCTGGAATGCCCCGAGTATCTGGACACGCAGACCAACCTCCCGCACTGCCCACGGGCAGGGTCTGTGCTTGCCTGGTCATTGTAGCCCATCAAGGCCCGGCGGCTGCTCTTGGGGCCCAGGAACCTATTCACTAGCATGGTCCAGCCGAGAGAAAAATGGAATTCGATGTCTTCCTGGAAGTCGGCACACAGCTTGTCACAGTTCAGGTCGTAGCTGAGGGAGAAGCACTGCCGAGGGACCAGCATGTCAATCTGACTCCGCGCCGACACAGGAAGGAGGGGTTTCAAGCCGTCTGTCAGGGAGAGAGAACGGGGGAAGGCACCTCAGCTCTGCTGTGCACCACGGCAGGGCTGAGCTCAGAGTGGGAGCCGAGCCGGTTGAGGGTTCTGCCTGGAAACCAGGCTGGACAGGAGGGCCGGCGGGCCAGCAGTGCCCATGCACTCGGGGCCAGTGGGACAGCTCCCCCATGGACACAGACCTGGGCTCCACCCCTGCTAACGTTTGCCTCCCGTGGACTGAGGAGCAAGCCACACTCTCAGCGGTGACAGCCCCGTGTGGTAACACAAGATGGCTCTGAGGTCTGCGTGTGGAATGAACTCACGACACCCCCCAGAGCCTGAAGGTACTGCGCTGACTCATGACAAAAGGCAACAGATGAGCAAAGGTCACTGTTTCTGCAGCCTGGCCTCCCCAGGCGAGCTCTGGAAGCCACGTGCAAGCCAACGTGCCCCACGTACTGACCTATCATCTCCTGCTGCATGGTCTGCAGGGAGCTGGTGATGGCCGTGGAGCAGCGGTCGGACATGTTCCGGCCCAGTCCTTCCTCTATATGGCGGTGCAGTTCCTGCAACCAGAAGAGAGATTGAGGGGAGCCGCACCCCCAGCCAGGACTTCCTTCTGGGGGGCCAAGGGATGAGGGGGTCCGAGGCTGGCCGGCCCACGCCCACCAGGTGACCTCAGGGAGCCGAGTGAGGCCTGGGTCTCCTCTCCCAGCTGAGGGGCCCTGACACAGACTCGCAGGCGCTGCACCACTGTGTTTGCAGATTCCACCCAGCAGCCAGAAGGAATGGGGGTTGTTCAACCCGAGCTCTGCTGCCTAATGACTCACATTCTTATAAACCTTGAGGACGACGGGAGAAGGGTGGAAATCCATCTGGTACTCGTCCACCAGCACCGAGAGGCGCCGGATCTCCTCAGCCATGGCTGTTGACACCTACGGAAAGGAGCACAGAGGTCCCAAGGAAGAACGCGGCTCAACCCTGCATCACCAGCCCACACCTCTCCGACTGAGGTGCGGTGCACCCTGCCCCCCAGCCAGCAGTTTCCTCAGCTTGGCCGTGGAGTGACAGCTTTTGAGGTGGAAGAGAGTGAGACTGGCTGTCCAAACACTCATCTAAGATCGGAGAAGGGGTCCGGGAGGGTACCTGCCCAGGGCCACACCCTGGGACGGTGAATCCAGGGAGGGCTCTGCACATCTGAGTTGGACCTGAGTCGGGGCCATGGGTTCCTTCTGGGAGGCTGAGCAGTCCCTACGAGGAGGAGGTCGCCTCTCCTCCTCGCCGGCACCCTGGACTCGCCTCCAATCTACTCTAGTCTCCCCACATGCCTCCTCCTCAGCTCTCACCTGCCTTTCGACTTCCTCCGTAATCTGCTTAATGCGCAGTTTGTAGTCTTGCGCCAAGAGCTCCAGTTGTTTGTCAATGAATCTGAGCCGCTCCTGCCGCTCCTCACGCATGTCCAGACAGTAAACCCTGAGAGCAAGCATGCTGGTTACAAGACCCAGGCTCCCATTCGACTAGGCAGAGGAACAAGAGGGGCTTCCAGAAAGCCTGCGTGGGCCGAGGCGGTGGTCCATCCGCAGCGGGCCCTCGCAGTTTCATCCACACACCTAGGTGGGTGCTCACTCCCTTCCCGGGCGTGAGAGAGAGACAGGGCAGCCACTCACTCACTTGCAGTCCTCTATTTGGAAGCTGTGGTGGTGGCAGTGGGGGAGGTGCCTTCACAGGGGTTAGGGCAAGTTCTGACAATTAACACGGGAAAAAACTGCTCAGCCCTAGTAGCCTGGTAAACCCAGGCAGTCTGAAGTACTGTGAGGGTCAGGGGAATGGAGTTCCAGCACAGACTGCTGGGTTTAGGTGTTTCAGGAAGAAACAAAGCAAAACTTGGTAAAACTAAAAATACATATACCCCAAAGGGAACAGTTCCACCTCCAGGAATCGTCCCAGAAAGGCACGTACGCATGTGTGAAGGGGACAGGTGAACTAACTGGTGACCACCACAATGGGCTTTGCAGTGGCAAAGAAATGAACCCTCACACCGGTCAACGGGAAAACAAGGCATTCACAGCTCACGAGGGAGGGCTCCACAGCGCTGAGTGTCAGGACACACACACGCATGCATAAGAGTGAAGGGCCACAGCACGCACGGAATGCCGTGTCTGTACGGTCAGACGTGCAAGGCGGTACTGCATACTCTTCAGGGTTTATGCAAAAAGTACTTTGTAAATGGATAACAGCACAAATTCATGGTCATGGCTGCCTCTGAAGAGTGAGCAGAGTGACCCCGGGTCAAGGGGCTGAAGAATCAAAAGTATTTAATACTTTTTCTATTTTATTTTAGCTTAAAAATAGCATAGAGCAAACACTGTGACTTCTGTGTGGTGGAAACAAAGTGTTTTTATCTTATTCTTTGTACTTTCCTACATTTTAACCTCTCTCAAAAAAAGCTCCTTTAAAATAATGGGTTCTGTCTGCTTCAGGCTCCGGGAACAGCTGTGGTGCTCAGTGCAGCCTGAGCCCCGCCTCCAATATGCACTTGTTGGGGGGCATCACAGGGGGCGGTCTGCACCCCAGTGGGACAGACACCAACGACTCCCTCACCAGGCTGCTCCATGTGATACTAGTGTGGCCTGGCGGCTGGGGAAGGGCACCGGAATGGGCACCTAGAGACTCGCTCTTGGGGGGTAGGGGAAAGGCTCCACCCCTGGGCCGGTGGCTCCCGGCAGAGGGTGAGATGATCACTTCCCAGCACCCCCACCCTCCCGCTGCACCTGGCCTGGCCAAGGTCCCGGGTTCTCACCGCTGCTCCTGAGCCGCAATGTGCAGGGAGTCCATGATGAGGCGAACTGCCTCTGCAATCTGCTTGGCCCGGACCGTGTGCTGCTCAAACTTGGTCTTCACTGCAGACTGGGAGATGCATTCCTGAACAGACAAGAGGTGCTGAGGGGGCCACCAGCCAAGGGCCAGGCTCTGGTTTTCATGCCAGCGACATGGCTGCTGACAGCTGGGGAAGCCCAAAAGCATCAGAGACCAGAATCAAAGGACTCACCTCAAACCTCCTCTCAAAATTCTGAAACTCAAGCATCCTCACTTGAAAGCCTTCTGCAAGAGCGCCCCCTAGGAGAATTGCACAACATTAATCTGGAAATAAGGGCAGCAGAAGAAAATGGTAAAAACCCACAAAGCCAAGCCCACGGGGAACTTGGCTAAAGAGTGGCTGGGGAGCAAAGAGCTTCTCACTCAAGGCTTCTCTCACCACCTCCATCTCAGAACTATTTTCTACCGGCTGCCTTAGCACGAAACCAAACATCTCAAACATTGGGGAAAAGGAGGAAGTCTGTCCCATCGTCACCTCCTTCGGGCATGCCCTGGGCCTTCTGGATCCTGGCGTTGAGCGCCTCCTTGGCAGACACAAAGAAGATGCGGTCTCCAGCCTGGCCTCGATCCACCACGCCCAGCTCATCCACCAGGAAGCTGGTGCAGCGCTCCATGTGCTGCCGCCGCACCTGGAGCCCAAGCAGATGCGTGCATGTGACCAGGTGGGGCAGATGGGCCCCTCAGGATGGGAGCCCACAGCCCCTGACTTCTTCTTCTCTACGAAAGAGGTAATATGCCCTGGCCGGCGTGGCTCAGTTGGTTGGATCACCGTCCTGTAAACCAAAAGGTCACGGGTTTGATTCCCAGTCAGGGTACAAATGAGAGGCAACCAATTGATATCGGTTTGTCTCCTTCTTTCTCAATAAGCATGTCCTTGGGTGAGGATTAAAAAGAAAAGGCAATACACGCGTACAGTTCAGTATTCAAAAGTATGCACAGTGAACCATCTTCCACCATTCCTGCACTCTTCGGGCATGGCCTGCCAAAGGTGTTTTATGTATACAGCAGCAGAAAAGCTCAAACACACCCCAAACAGTCTCTTGTTGGGGCTATGCACTGCCTCCCTTCTGTGCCCCAGCAGGAAGGAGCAGGAGCTGAGAAACCTAAACCCGGCTCTGCGGTGACAAGCCGAGTCCTCCGGGCCTTGTTCAGGAAAGGAGCAGGGACCACCACACAACCCCATCCAGCTCTGGTGTCCCCGGGCTCTACTCCTAGAACTCCCAGGTGGTGACAGCTGCTTGCAGACACCTGCCAGAGGCCAGGTGCTCCTCTCGATGTTAAGAGATTTCATCTTTGCTGTTACTCTATGACATCCATCGCGCAGGTAAGGAATTCACCAGAAGGGTTAAGGAGTTTATAAAAGTCACACTGCCCATGCCCGCCTGCTGACTACACACTCTGTCATCCCTTATCACCAGTCTGTGATTCCTTTTTGTCTCATTCCACACACAAACCAATTATTCTTTGCTCTTCCTTCAAGCTTCCCTCCTGGATATCTTCCTAAAGCTGAGCCTGTTCTTTGATGATTAACTCTTTATGAACCAAAGTGAGCCCTGGCCCCAAATAAGGGTGCTGCTAATATGGTGGGGATGCTTTTCAGACCTGGATGAAATGTTCCAAAGAGTGGAGGGATCTGGGAAAGTGAATGGGAGAGGTGACGAGTGTCTTAAAGCCAGGAGAAGACCCCAGTGACGGGAGGGAAGACCTGGGAAACCCTTTAGGGAGGTCGCGGAGCTGATGCAGCCTGGGAACATACAAGGGGGCGCTGGGTCCACAAGGGAGGTGGCAGCCCCCAAACTGCCAATAAAGAGGCACCAACCTCCTCCATGTACTCGGGCTCCGAGGCAGACGCGTCCCAGCGGTTGTTCAGGATGAAGATGTTGGGGCGGGACAGGCGCTCGCTCACCTTGTGGAAGAACTGCTTTTCCTGGATGGGGGGGAGGGACCTCAGTGGCAGAGGGGCCGAGCCAGCCCAGGCCCTGGGAGTGTGGGAAAGGCGGAGGAGGAGTTACCGTCTGCATCAGGGTGGACTCCGAGTTGGCCACCAGCACAAACACATCAGCGTCCAGGCAAAACTTGTCAATCCAGCTGTCCAGCTCTGTGGTGACATCGATGCCAGGGCTAGAGGTGACAGAGGTAAACCAACATCAGGCTCACAGACCATGCGCCCCATTCTTCCCGCTTTGACAGACCTGAGGCAGCCAAGCAAAGGAAGGAGACGGCTGCAGAGAGGACGGCACTGGAGCCTGCCATTCCTCGGTGAAGGGGTTTTTACTTTTCATTTTGCAACACTCTACCACACACATCTATCATTTTTACAAAAACATAATCATCTACGATTTCACAATTGCTGGAGATGAACATTAAGGTAAGTGAGCCCCACAAGCACTACAGTGCTGGGTTCCTTGGTGCAGTGCGGTCTGGCCACAAAGCGGGGGCCAAGCACACTGCTGCTTTGACAGAAATGAAGTGCAGCACGGACCCTACCACACCCCCCCCCTCCGCCGCCACATTACACTGGGTTGGGGCTTTGGCCACCCTCCTACCGCGCTTTCAGGACCACCACCAGGACATCACCAGGGCCCTGACACCAGTGGGTATAGTAACTAGATGCTGGGGAGACCCCACGAGGCAAGAGCATCTGGTGGGACCAGTGTGAAAGGCAGTGGCACATAAGCAGAGTAACGACAAGGCCCTGGAACGATGGCTTGAATGACTAAGAAATAAGACACCCGGTCCTCCCGGTGTCCTAGGGAGGCACCTTCCCTCTTACCTGTCCATCAGCACGAGGTCGTCCTTCAGCAGAGGGCACTTGGAGTTGGGCCACATCACACTCACCAGGCTGCCGGCGTGCAGCTGCTCGTCCTGGTGCAAGGCGTGCGCTAGCTGGTTCACAGTCTGGTGGGCGCAGGGAAAAAGGTTTGGGGCCAGGGACCAGCCACCAGCCAGATTTCCCACGCTGCCCGGCACGGCACAGTGGCCCGAGACAGCTGCCCACCCTGCCACCCCTTTCCTTTCATTTTACACATTAAAAGTCAAGGGCTGGGAGTTGCCAGTTAGAACCAACTATCCTTCACTCCTTTATTAAGCTTATTCTTAGATACTGTCCTAAAGCTGATGGTGTTCTGCATCAATTCTTTATGAACCCAAATGAGCACCCGGCCCCAAAGAAAAATGCAACTGGCTCTGAGAGGAAGTGAAATGCACAAGGCCCAGCTGGTGCGTCAGAACCACAGAGCCAAGGCAAGAAGTGCTCTCTGGCAACGTCCCCAAGAACATGGCACATGCTCCCTTCGTGGCAAGAGAAAGCCAGATGGCCTGCTGGGCAATCTGCAGGAACCGAGGACTTCCGGTTCCTGGTACTCTGACCACCCCGCAAAGCCCTCACACCTCTTCCATGGCCAGGGCACAGGGCTTCCCATGGTCCGCCACCAGGGCACTGCCCTCTCCTTAGAGCTGCCACTGGTCCTGTAGAGCTGCTTGGGTTGAGCCCACGCTCACCCACCAGGACACCCAGGGCTGAAAGGTGGGTCACCACGCTACACGTGTAGCCTCCACCCCAGTCCCTGCATGGCCCCTCACCTTGATGCTCCTCTTCTCCTCGGAGCCCTCAGTGAGGAGGAAGGCCTCGTGGCCGTCCGTGCCCTCCACCCGCAGGAAGCAGTTGGTGGTGTGGCCAATCCCGGAGGGCAGAACTTTGTCCCAGAGCATGGCGTTGATCACGGTGCTCTTCCCGTTGCTTGTCCTGTGGGACGGAAAGCCTGACGGTCAGCGAAGCCGCCAGCACCTGCATCTGGGCTTTAACAAGGAAGTCCTGCTCTCTGCAGTGACGCCAGTGCCCAGATGGGCGGGGGGCACGCTGAGTGTGTGAACATGGTCGCACAGGCTCCCCTGGCCTGTGCCGCACCCTGGTCGATCACTGCAGACCACCGTGCATGGGACTCACACCATGCAGTGCCAGCATGACGACACCTAGTTTGTCCCTAAAGAGACCTGCCACCAACCGTGAGCCCCTCAGCATCACTATGGAGACCATCTGTAGGAGACCCACTCCTTCCGTTGGAAACCACTGACATCCCCAGTCTAGGCAACCTTGGCTAAATGACCCCAACATCCCTGGTTTTCCACAAAAGGCCTGTTTTGCCGCTCTTCTCCCACATGCTGACACGGGCTCTTCCTCACACGTGAAGTCCCACCGCATCTGTCCCAGCTGCTAACTGCTGGCGACGGGGGAGAAGGTGGCAGCGCCCATGGCTACCACGCCCACTTCTAGATGCCAGTGCCCGAGAACAGCTCCGCTCGGCCGCGGCCTCGGCATTGACAGCTGCCGTCGAAGGGAGAGGAAACCAGTGCTGGGGGACATGGGGAAACTGAGAGCCGTGCGCTGCCCATGGGAATGTGAAATGGTGCAGTCGCTGTGGGAAACCGGATGCAGGTTCCTCAGAAAGTTAAAGACAGAATCACCGTGTAACCCAGGAATTCCAGGACTGAGTATTCACCTAAGGGGAAGGACAGCAGGGCTCAGGCAGGCACCTGTGCGCCTGCATTTAGAGCCGCACCACTCGCGACAGGCAAGAATCGGAAGCAGCCCGCGAGTCTGCCGTGGACAAGGGGGTAAATAAGATGTGGTACACACACACTTGTTGGAATATTATTCATCCTTAAAAAGAAACGGGATCCTCACGCACGCTGCAACATGGATGGACCTTGAGGACATCACGCTAAGTGAAATAAACCAGTCACACAAAGACGAGTACTGTGTGTCCCCACTTATGTGAGGTTCCTAGACAGACATTCACAGAGACAGAAGCAGAGCAGTGGTTACCAGGGCCTGGGGGAGGGGGACAGGGATTACTGTTCAATGGTCATAGTTTTAGTTTTGCAAGATGAAGAAGTCCTAGAAATGGACGGTGTGATGGTTGCACAATAGTGTACACATATTCCACACCACTGAACTGTATGTACACTTATGAATAATTATGATGAGCCCTGGCTGGTGTGGCTCAGTGGACTGATCATTAGCCTGTGAACCCAAAGGTTGTCAGTTTGATTCCCAGTCAGGGAACACGCCTGGGTTGTGGGCTGAGTCTCCCACTAGGGGGCATTCGAGAGGCAACTGATTGACATCTCCCACACATCAATGTTTCTCTCCCTCTTTCTCCCTCCTTCCCCTGTCTCTAAACAATAAATAAAATCTTTAAAGAAAAATAATAATTACGATGGTAAATTTTATGTTGTGTATTTTGCTATAAGTAAAACCTAAAAAATAAGAAAAGCGCCTTGGGGTGTAGACTGTGGTCCTGCCAAAGTGTCTCCCTCCCCCCACCCCTCCCTCCCAGCTGAGAAGAAGGAAGGTGTGAGAGCTTCAAGGACTCACCGGCCAAAAAAAGCCACTTTCATGTGCCGCCGGGCCAGCACCTCGCTGATGCCCCTCACTTTGGACAAGTAGCCTTTCACGTCCAGAACCTGTTCTTCTGTCGTAACAGGGTCCAGCTCTGCATTCCTGTAGGTGTCTGGAGGTGGAGATCGAAAGTGGGTCAGTGCCTGGTGTCAGGAGCTCACCATCACAGGTCTGGAAAGGACAGCGTTCCCCGCCACGGCTCCCTGCTGTTGTTGGGTTGAAGGTGCAGGTCCCCTGGTACAGGGCCCTGCTCCAGGGCCAGGATGTGCTGGCCTGACCTCTTCCTCGCTCTGTGACCTCAAGCAAACGAGCCCTTCTGGGTCTAGGTTTCCTCCCCCTTAAAACGGAGAGAGCAGTACCTATCTCACGTGACTATCGCAAGGATAAATAAATGAAAATGCAAAAAGTGCTAAAAATGGTGGCCGGTGCATGACGAATACTCGAATATTAACCGCCATCATTTGTATGTTTATTACTTAGCAAACACTTATAAAGTTCTTCCTCCCAGGCACTGTTCTGATCACTTTTCAAACACGGCACCATCTGCCAGTCTCAGAGTTAGCGATGGCAGAGCCGGGAAAGGGGCCAGGCCCTGGGCTCCGGGGTCCTAGCTCTTCACCACCCTGTGCGCCTTCCCGAGGTCCTTCCTGAAGGGGACCTGCCTCCTGCTTCCATAGGGTCTCTTGCCATCCCGCTGCCTCACGCCCCACCTCTCCCTGTCTGGACACTCACCGTGCTGCCAAGTTACTCTGGGCTTTGCTCAGTGCTGCCCCTGACTCCTGACCCCCACTCTGAAGAATGAACGCACTGCCTTGGAGCCCCTCTGGCTCATTCCCACTCAGCCTCAGGTCTAGCTTGGACTACACAGACCCCAGGAAGCCTGCCCTGCCCCCATGACCTTAGTCGGGTCCCCTGGTCTGTGCTCCCACAGCACTCTGCACTTCTCCCATAGCAGCACTTACCTCGCCAAAGTGTAATCATCTGGCTCACCACATGAGGGCCAGACCACCTGGTCCCAGCGCCCAGTGCCAGCAGGCATGCAGTGCTTGCTGAGTGACTGATCACTGGGACCACTGCACTGTTCTTTCCCAGTGGCAGATGAGTAACAGATTATGACAGGTGGGAGCAACTGAGCAAGACCCCACCCCACCCCACCTAGCACTTGCTCCGGGAAGACGCAACAGCAGGCGGGAGAGTAAACGGGGTTCGGCCCCCAGCACACCTCTTCTGCAATGGACTACATACTTATGTCCCCTCCATGTGACGCGCATGGTACGATGGCCTATGGAGGTGGGGCCCTCGGGAGGTCAAGATGGTGAAGGCCTCACGACTAAAACTAGTGCCCTCATAAAGAGGCCCCAGAGAGCCGGCCAGCTCCTTCTGCAGGTGGTTACACGCATGGTTGCAAAGAAAAGACAAGAGTCTAGGGAGCTGGCCCTCACCAGACACCAAGTCTGCTGATGCCTTGACCTTGGACTTCCCAACCTCCAGAACGTCTGGTGTTCATAAGCCACCCAGTCTATGGTATTCTATCACAGCAGCCCACACAGGCTAAGACACTCGAGAACCACTGGGCTGACAGGCCCCAGCCCTGAGGACACTCCCACAGTATTCAGAGCACAAGTGGCATCTCAGATCCCACCCAGCGGGTCTCCCCTGCAGCTGGCGTGCCACACTGTAAAACCTTCAGCAGGTACACGTTTGTCCGCAGCACCACCTGGGTAAGTGACTCAGAGGGTTAATCTGGGCCCTGGGAGGGCAGCAGCCTGGTCAGCCCCATCCCCACATGCTCACTGCGAGGCACGCCAAGGCCACCACTAAACAGGCAGGTAATGAACTGGAATAAATTCAACGACCGATCTCACAACTTTAAAATTCAGATGTTTAAATTTAACAAACATTTAGGAGATGCTCTTTCTTGCATCAAGCGCCATGCTAAGGGCAGGCACAGACAATCTACTCTCTCGGTCTTGGCCTGTTGGGCAGCTACGACACGGCACCAGACTGGGTGGCTTACACGCGACAGAAACATGCTGCTCAGTGTGATGGCTGAGGGCTCAGGCCAGGGTGGCAGCCTGGCTGAGTGAGGGCCGTCTTCCAGTCCACAGACTTCTCGGAGTGTCCTAACCTGGTGTAGGAGGTTGGGGCGCTCTGTGGCGTCTCTTTTATAAGGGCACAAATCCCACTCACGAGGGCTCCACCTTCATGGCCTAATCGTTTCCCAAAGGCCCCACCTCCTGACACCATCACACGGGCCTTAAGACTGGGGGAACACAGACATTCAGACCATAGTGCTGGACAGACTTCCTCGTGCCCAGGAGCAGCCTGACCCATACACCACCGGACGCCAAGCCACTCCAGTGGAAAAGAGAGTGAAGGGTGTCCTGGGGGCATTTCCACTGAACTTCTAGGGTTCTGCAGACTAGGACCCGAGAACCCCTGGTCTCCTCGTAAGTGAGGAGACGAAGAGCAGATACGACTCAGCCACTGGGTCTTCACTGACAGCCCCGGGACCTGGGGACAGGTGCGCCTCCTAGAGACGGAGTCTGTCCCTCTCTGCCGACAGAGCAGGAACTACGGGCTAGGCTCCAATTAGTAACTAATGAGAAAGGTGCCAGTGATGTAAGTTTCCTATTCATAGTCCTGTTGTCTAAAAATACCAGAGAGCTCCCCGGTCAGAAGTAAACAACCCCAGAAAGAGCCTGGGCTTGGGAGTCCCAGGCACCTGGGCAAGCCCCGTGTCACTTGCAAAGTATCGCAAAACTCTCAAATCTCAACGCTTTTGTCTGAGACAGGGATGAGGTTCCCCCGCTTCGTGATGAAATGAAACAGTGTACACAGAACCTTAAAGGAACTCCCGTTTCCCTGGCCAACCTCCCTGAAGTCCGACTCCACACGCTCCCAAGCAGAGCACTGTAGATGGTGACAACCCGTCTGGGTGTGAGCCCCGCGAGAGCAGGGCTGTTCCTGCCCACCCCCAAGTCACCCCGCCCACATGACCGAGCTGCTGGGCGTGGGCCCGGCTCAGCAGGCTGCCATCTCACCTTCGAGGAAGGTGGCGCTCTCTTGGATGTAGGCCCCCAGCTGCTCAAAAATGCCATTGATCTTCTTCTTGGCAGTGACAAAGTGCTTGAGTGGAGAAGCATTCACCTCAGCCATGTGTCTTTTATCCTTCTTGACTGTGACAATGGGGTTGCATCGAGAGAAGAGCAGGGACATCGCGCTGCAAGAGAGGACGGCGTGAGCGAACCCGAGAACACCCAGCTCGGGATGTCCCGCTAGGGGTACGGCGGGGTGCAGGAGTGGGGACCGGGACCAGCCCTGGGGACCGTCGAGAACACGGGGCCCTCCAGGACCAGATCAGGGCTGCTGAAATAAGAGCCACGTCCCAAAAGCAAGAAGGGACCTCTCAGGACACTAGGCCCACAGTGTGGGCACCCAGACCCTGGAGCCAGGGCGAGGTCAGGCCTAGGGCTGGCTGCTCCCCGCCTGCTGAATGACAGCAGGCCCTGCCTTCCTCACCTCAGAGACCAGGAGGACGCGGGAGGTGACACACAGAGGAGCCCTTGTCTGAGGCAGTGAAGCAGGACAGAAACCCCACTCGTTTCCTGTGACCCAAGAGGGTGCTGACTACTGACGGCCATGGAAGCAACCAGATGCTCGATGCCAGTGACGCCCGCCACGCCCGCCCTCTGCTGCCCAGGCCCTGCAAGCCCTGATTGCTAACAGATTTTGGTTTGGGGGTCGGGGGGCACAAGGAAGGATGATCCTCAAGGGAGAGGTCCGTAATTTACTCACAGACTGTCACTGGTCTCTCTCTGTCGATGTGCGCACAGAGAAAGTGTGGGAACCGAAGACAAACGAACCCATAACCCCACTGTGAACAAAGGGGGGGCCACGCGGTAACTCTGCCAAGCTCAGTGGCCAAAAGTAACCTCATGATTTTTATACACCATTTTAAGAACACTTTTCCAGCCATGGCTGGTGTGGCTCAGTGGACTGAGCACTGGCCTGCAAACCAAAGGGTCGCTGGTTCGATTCCCGGTCAGGGCACATGCCTGGGTTGCAGGCCAGGTCCCCAGGTGGGGGTGAGAAGCAACCACACATTGATGTTTCCTTCCCTCTCTTCCTCTCTTTAAAAATAAATAAATAAAATATTTAAAAAATATTTTAAAAAGCACATTTGTCCTGTATTTTTGCAAACATTAAAATTGTCATGGCTGCACTATAAATCACATCAGCATCCCCCTTTTGCTGGATGTTGACATTTTTAAGTTATAAATAAATCTAATGTGATCAAACAAAATAAATAAAAAAGGAAGTAACCTCACAGGATGATCTGTTGGTTAACCCCTAACTGGGCAGCTGCAGTAGGCAGTCCACTTCAGGCCTGTATGTGCCTCCCGAGGTTCATCTCTGCCTGAACCTCTGTTCTCTGGTGTCTAGGGCAGCACACCTTTGAAACCCTCCCTGGGAGCACACGTCTGGTTGTCTGAACACCCTCTCCATTCACTGTAGATGTTACATGTTAACTGTTCTATCCCACCAGTGTAAAAGAGGGATGTGTCTCTCCGTCTTACTTTTTATCCAATCAGAGACTCCCCGGTTTTGCTCTCCCCACCCCCAACTACTAGTCTGCCACCAGCGGGATTTCACATGGTGGTCTTCACGCTCCGTTTTCACTCCCAGCTCATGGGGAGAACTGCAGAACCACTGCTGACCAGTGTGCTGTTAGTCGTGCTTCCGGGCAGCCCCTGCTTTGGCTCTCACTCCTCCTGCACCCACTCCTGCAGGTCTGGGGGTTCCGATGCAGACACCACCCCCTGGGATAAGCCCGGGCCACATTCGTTCACCACCGCAGCCTGTTTCAGCGCGGGCGGCTCCGCTGCTCTCACGCAATCACACACACATCTCCAGGGCCCACTTTGTTCAGAAAGCGGTGACGGGTCAGGGGCTGCAAGACCTCACTCCAAAGGCCTAGGAATCTTTGGCTAAAGTCAAAAGGGCAGACAGATTGGAGAAGGTGACACCCAGATGTGACTGGGAATCTCTAGTTCCAAAAGCAGACCACTCCTGAGAGACCCCACAACAAAGAGAGCTGCTTCCCCAGCAGAACCCTCAGATCCTGGAAGTCAAAGGAAAAAGACCCCTTCGAGGACCAGGTGTGGAGTGTGCAGCTGTGTGGGTGCGCCGGGCTGCACCCTCCTGAATACCTGGCAAATTCCTGCCAACCACTCCCTCTCCAGCAGCCCTAATCCCAGCACCATCAGCCCTGCCCTCCCTCTGCCCCCACCCTCACCAAGCAGTCTGCCCTCTCACTCTCTCTGGGAAAGAAGAAAAAGAAGGCGTTGCTCATGAGAGAGCATATTTGAGAAACTTGCAAAGGGTGCCAAAGGGTGTTGAGTAAGTTCCTGAGATGCAGAAACACCTGGAAAAAGCAGATTTAGCGTAGTACCTGAAAGCTGGCCCTTAGGAACTACCCATCCCAAAGAGTGGGCAGAAAGACAGACCCACCGGGAAATAGGAACCCATGTGTTTTGCCTAGAGCTACAAATTACTTTGCGCCATCAACAATTTCTGGGGAGACAGGAGAAGTGACTACACATCCATTCCTCCCTCCCTCTGCAGTGAACGTGACAACTGTGGGGAGACTGTCTCAGCTCAGAGGCCATGGGTCAAGGGCTTCAATGAGAGAGACAGCAGAGCCCTGGGAAGGGACACTAGGAAGCGGTGCCCCTGGCCCCTCCAAAGCTGGAAAGGAGAGCTCGCTGACACCAGGCGCACTGGGGCCCAGCACTGCAGGCTGTTAGAGAGACGGGGACGCACTCGTGGGAAAGAGGAAGGCTTCCGGAGGGGGGAGAAAGGGATCTGAAACGGGGTGTGATGCAGCAGTGTAGGTGACAGACTCTGGAACGACCCACAGCTGGGTGCAAGTCGTGCCCGGTCCACCTCTGGGCTACATGAACTTGAGCAAGTTACTGAACCTCAGAGCCGTGGACAACGGCGTGACGCACAGACTGAGAAGACCGGCGATGACACAGCACCAGTTCAAAGGCAGCTCTGCGTATGTAAAGCAACAACGAACTCGCTGGCGAGATGACAACACCCAGCCTTCGGGGAGGGCAGGTGCAACCCCACGACACACCCACAGCTACCCCACCTTCTGCTGCGAGGACGGAGGAAACAGGTCTGCCCAGGGGTATGGATCAGCAGCGCTCAGCCCAGAAGTGACTTGCTCACAGGCAGCAAGTCCCCGAGGTCAGTGGGGCTTGCACAAGCAAGTGCTCTCAGGTTCTGGTCGCTGTTTGGAAGCCCAAAGGATATGACACCACAAGTGTTAGTGTTCAGTGAGTGCCAGGCTCAAAGGCGTGCGCACTAGTGAGAGTTCAGTGGTTCAGTGTTACGAGGCCCACTAGACTTCGGCTTGTCCAGGAGCTGACCTGGTCTCGCCATTGCCAACGTGCAGCCGCATGCCCCGCCCCAAATTGCTCACACGGATCCTCTTACCCCTCCAAACTGGGGAGGGGTGAGAGGGGTCTGGTTCTGTTAACTCCCATCTGCGATTCCATGTTTGTGCTGCACATGCTGCTTTCGGCCAGGACTCCTTTCTTTCCCTTTTCACCCATTTGACTCCTACTGTCCTTCTAGACCCAACTGTAGTATCACCCGCTCCGTGAAGGCTTCCCTGATGTCTCCATGGAGGACCTAAAACCTTACCAGACGTTTCAGTTCTTTACTGCGCTCCGTCTCCCTGTCTAATGTATGAGCTTCTAGAAAGCCTGCCTCTGACACAGAGCACTGACCTATTTCCATTTCTACCTTCCTCCCCCACTACTGTGAGAAACATGGTTTGAACTATGAGGAGTACCTTCTTACCCTCCCATCTCTGGAATACACAAATATAATTTTTTCTTAAAATGCAGCTTTTAACTAAGTATCTGCTTCTTAGTATTTGGAGCTCAGTCAGTCAAGACTTGAACAAACGGTTTCAGATTCTAGAATTTAATCCTTCCAAAGAGAAAGCTAGACAAACACAAGTGTATGAAGGACCAAAGTTGCAAAATATAAACACAAGCCAAGAAACCCTGCTATCTTGAGCTTCGCCCGCTGGCTTCCTAGCCTTCCAGAGTGGCGGAAGGCGGCTGGGTTCCTGTTCCTCCTCTGGAAAGCCCTGATAGTCCCTACTTTACTGCAGGGCTCCCCGAGGCATGTGGGGCCGGCCCCCAGGGTGTAGCTGGGCCAAGTCCAGCTCCAATACCAGCTATACACTATGCTTCAAGATGTAACTGCTGCAAAGTACTCTTAAAGTCATGGTTTCTGACAGTTTACAGCAGCATTCCCCAAAGTGCGGTCCACAGCACTCTGGTGCGCCCAATGTTCCAGGTAGAATCAGTCTGTACAACACCATATGTATGCTTCAGACCCCTTCCACTGGAGGCTGTGAGCAGAGGAAAGACTCTGGGAAGCAAGGTCTGTTGCAAAGACACTACTTTAACTACATACTTAAAGCAGCCTTTCAAAAATGTATCTGAAGAAACCTTGTTCTATGTAACAGGTTTCAAAATCCCAAGGATCACACTTTGGATCATTCATCCTGGCAGCCTCCCACTCGCACCCCGAAGAACTGCTGGGGGGCACAATACTACTAGTTGTTAACTACTGTTAACTTCAGACCAGAACCAAACCCAATTCTAAACTGAAATTATCAGCACTCCAAGATAATCAAAGCTTTGCAACCTCAGCTATTAGTAGAGAAGCATTAGGTGCCTTGGGTGTAGGGAGAGCAGCAGCAAAACTCACTGCACGGTGTGTCTGGACCCCAAGCGCAGTCCCTGGATCCACACCACCTCCTTACCCAGATTTATGTACAGCAACTCCTAGCAGGGAAAAGAAAATGGATCCACCGGATCGTCTGCTGGCACAACTGGAGCAGAGAAGCTGAGAAATTGAAACAAATGAGTGCACAGGGTAAAGGAGGCAGAGCTGACTCGAAGAAGAGCCGTGATAAGGAACCAGTCTCTGCTAGGCAAAGCAGGGGAGGGTGGGGCCAGCACAACAGAGAACAAACAAGGAAGACTAGCTCTTCAGAGCGCCCTGAGATCCCAGCTACTTTCCACCTTCAACCAGCCTCTCTCAGCAACCAGTGCACCCCTCCATGGAAGCAGAAAGGAGACAGGTTTTCAATACAGGTTGGAAAACTCCGGCTCTGTGCACAGATGACCCACCCACGAGACTCGCTACTGGACGACTAACAGAGCATGTCCCTTTCCACTCAACCCAGGTCCGGAGTTCCAGACGTCACAGCCACCACTTACTTTTTGGATGGTGAGAGATCTTCACCAGGTGGGCATCGTGGACATGGCTGGGTCAAAAAGACGAGAAGTATTTCCGTTCTCCTCTGTCCTGGCTCAGGTTGAGGTTGGCTACTGATTATGTTAACTCCACCAGTTCCAACTTTGGAAAGAAAAAAAGGGACAAGTCAACAGACAGCCAAAAAAAAAAACAAAACAAAACCAGGTGTGCAGGACACGTCTAATCAGGTGTAGCGCTAAACAAACTCATCCCTGAGGGGGGCTGACTCAGTGACGTCATACTGTACAATCTGTGAAGTGCCCTGAGGGAAAAACCCGACCCGCAGGTATGCGGCCAATCCTGGGTGTGCACAAACACATACTAAGTGCTGGGCCGGTCAGCCATGGGCTGGCCAGAAGCAGGGGCGCTGGCAGAGGCCAATCCAGAGGGGTGGGAGGTGAGGAGGGAGCACAGCCTGGCACAAGGACTGGGCTTGAGGGCTGTGGAACTGAGGACTCGAGAGAGAAGGGTAGGGATGAGGAGAAGAACTTAGTGGAAACCTATGTGCACCAGATGTAAAATGTCTTCCTTAATTCTCAATTCTGTAGTGCAAAGAGAAGCTTGGCATTCAAGAGCTGAGAACGAAATACCACCTCCCTTTGACTCCAAAGCTCACTTATTTTAACCATGTGTGAGGGACAATAATCCGAGCCCTTTCTGGGAGGAGGGAAAGGGAGAAGACAAGAGAAATTAAAAGAAATAGAGCAATGAAGGATGACAAGAGAGGGGAATGGGCAGTTTTGGCTTCATGCATCCAAACAGCTAATTATTCGGAATTCTCTGTGTGTCTTCTTTGTGAGTGCTAGGTCTACAGTTAGGGATAGGTAAAAAAATAACAAAACAAAACAGTCTATGCCCTCAAGGGGCTCACCGTCCTGTTTGAAGTCGAACAAGTACGGAAACACCCATACGAGAGTGTAATCAATGTTCAAAGTAGCAGAGGTCGGCGCAGGGCGCTACGGTGATGAACGCCGGCACTCATCCTATGTGGAGTAAATGCTGGCTAACATAAAGGGCTGGGTAAAAAATGGGGGTAAGGCAGGGGTTGAAATGTGGCGGTGAAGCCTGGGTAGGCGGGGGCGACGAAGAGCCTCAGGGGACCCCGCCTTGATTCCCGCCCCCTCCTCTCAGGGCCAAGGAGGGCCGGGCGGCGAGGCCAGAGCGTGGAGATGCCCGCCCCGGTGCCTGAATCTGTAACCTCAGGGCTCCCAGCATCCCACCGGCCCGGGCCGGGGTGCCCAGGACTCGCCGGGCTAGGCCGGGTCCGTCCCCACCACCCGGGCGTTCGCCCTCTCACCTTCACCTTCCCGGCCTCGCGGCCGCCATCATGCTAACAACGTCATCCGCGAGCGTCAAAGGAGAAGCGGAAGAAGGAAGGACGCGCGCGTCACCAGCCGCCGCAGGTTTGCTGCTGTGGCCCCGGTGAGTCGTGGGACTCCAAGCTCAGCTGGTTGGAGCCTACCGCTTTTTACGAGTCTGAGGTCCGCCCGCTCGCGCCTGGAGAGGCGTCTCTGCGCGCTCCTTCACCGGACCGTCGTCCCAAGCCGATGACGTAATCGCTGGACTCCTGCTGCCTCATGGGAGCTGTAGTTCCGCCGGGAGCCGGGCTGGGCTGGGGTGGGCGGGGCCCCCAACTGTCAAAAGGACAAAGAAAACAAGGGCGTGGATTAGAGGTTCCCGCTATTTCTTTGGTGGCCCAGAGCGTGATGCCCGAGGCCTCTGCTAGGTCTGGGATGTAAGCTTTCGTTTTGCGATTTTAGAGAAGCGCTCGCAAGAGGAAGGCAGGAAGCACGTTGGGGCCTGCTGCCCTTCAATTGACTTTGAGAAGTAAGAGCAGTAACAGCAGTCACCGAACTGGTACTTAACATACCTCATTTTATTTCACCTTCACAACAGGTCTAAGAGGCTCAGAGAGATCACCCCAGCTCACAGACAGCAGATCACTGGGCCTCATTGTGTGCCAGGCACTAGGACTCAGCAATAAACAGGTCTCCTGATGGCCTCAGTCACAACAGGTTCCCTGGTATGGCAGCCACTGGCCACATGTGGACTTGGAGCTCCTAGTGTGAACAGAGATGTGTTGTAAGACTTAGTACCCAAAAAGTGTGTAAGCGATCTTATTATATATATATATATATATATATATATATATATATATATATATATACACACACACACACACATATATACACACATACACTTTTTTTAATTGATTGTGTGTTAAAATTGTAAACCTAAAAAGGGGGTTCTTTGGAAAATAACCTCACCAGGCGATCTGAGCATAAATTCCTAACTGGGCCAATCCCAGTGGGTAGTCACACCCCAGGCCTACAGCTGCTTTACCAAGAGGCTTATCTTTGCCTTAAGCAAGCTGTGCCTGTTGTAAACACACCTTTGAAACGCCCCCTTTCTGACCCCTTAAGACAGCACATAATCTCAACTATGCTGTAACCCCATTCCCAAATTGCTTCCTCCCACCTTCACGTAACCTTCCTCATATTCCTTAATTTCAAATGCCTGAAAAATGCCAAATTGTTAGTCTCCAGACCATTTGAGGCCTTCCTCTCTGACATATGTCATCAGTTTGGCTCACATACAAAAACATTTCTCTATAAGTTTGAATGTTTCTCAGGTAGACAGTGATAATATTTTGGATAAACTGAGTTAAATAAAAAATAAAACTAAAATTAAGTTCACCTGTTTCTTTTTACTGTTTAAAATGTGGCTCCTAAAAAAATCTAAAATTACGTAAATGGCTTGCTGTGACATTGTGGTTTATAGTAAGAAATATATATATTTGGTCTTTGTCCACTGTTCCTGGCACATAACTCCTGAAATCCTTATAATTTTTTGTTTAGAAACCAGAGGAGCATCTTTTGTTACAATATTTACTTTTGTCCGCAGTTCCTGGGATAGCTCCAGAGCTATGCAGATAAGAACATGAAAGTGGTGTCTTTTGTTATTTGTAGCAAGTCGCTTTCAACCACATCTGAGATGATGTTAACGAGTAACTTTTGGAAAGCCTCTAAGGATAGGAGCTGGTTACCATGGAAACCAACAATGTGATTAGAGGGTTGGAACTTTCAGCCTCACCACTCCCTCAACCTCCTGGGAGGGCAGAGGAGCTGGACACCGACGTGGTTACTAATGGCCAATAAATAATTTAATCGGTCATGCCTCAGAAATGAAGCCGCCATAAAAAATCCTTGAATTATGGGGTTCAGAGCACTTCTGGGTTGGTGAATACTTGGAGGGGCAGGGAGGGTGGTGAACTCGGAGCTAACCGGAAACTCCTTGCCCCTTCCCACGTAGCCTGCCCTATGCATCTCTTCCACTTGGTCATTCCTAAGAACCTGAGGAGGGCATTGTGGGAATCCAATTTATAACTGGTCAGTGTGGGGGAGGAAAAAGAATTTTTCCTCCTACCATTTTAAGTTCCTCTGGCTGGAATAATAATCAAATTAACATGAGACAGGGGGAAGGGAGGAATGGGGGGAAAAGGTACAGGGAAGAAGAAGCATAATTGGTAGGCATTAAATAGATGGGGAGAAGTCAAAAATGATATAGGAAACAGAACTCAAAGAACTTATATGTACAACTCATGGACATGAACTAAGTGGGAGGATGCTGGAGGGTTGGGGGGTGCAGGGTGGAGGGGGGATAAAAGGGAAAAATTGGGAAAATTGTAATAGCATCATCAATAAAATATACTTAAAAAAAGAAAGAAATTAACATGAGACAGATTTACAGGAGAAAATGACCACATTTATTGCTTATGTACACACATGGGTTCCGCGAGACTATGAGACCTCAGTGCCGAGGATGGAGACCGGGACCAGGCTCTTGGCGGTCACAAAGAACTGGACTGACCACACAGATATTGTAAAGCAAAGCAAGTGGGAAATTTATTAACAAAAGTACACTTCCCAAGACATGGGAGCAGGCCATCTCTGGCCAGGGAATGGCTCTGTTCCACTGAATGGTTACAGGCGTTACAGGGTTTTACTTAAGCTTCTACACAATCCTCCTGCAATTCCCCACAATCCTCCTTGACTGCCCACTCAGGGAGGAACCCACACTGATAGTTATGATCAGGTGTCACGAGGTGATTCTCGGAAATCAGGCTGCTACAGCTGCAGTGTCTCAGGATTTCCCATTGTATCTCCTGCCTCGTCTGGACGGATGGGACGGTTAAGGCTTATACACCATCAGGAGCCGAGGAGAAGGGTGGGGTTGTGATTTGGGACTTTAATGTGCAGGAAGGCAACTCATGTGGAAATAGACAAGTCAGTGCTTAGGAGTTTTGGGGGAAGGTCAAAGGTTCTTTCCGAGCCTTTTGTGTCTCAAAAATAACCAGCTTAATCCTCAAATTTAAATGTCACTTCCTCATCGAGGTCTTCCCTATTGCTCATTTAAAAACTGTTCTCCACAAGCTTATACCTGACTCCATCATAGAAGTCATATTATATCCTTTGTCATTCCCACAAGGGATTGTTTGTCAGCACAGTTACTTCATGTATCTCTTAGAATATAACCCAAGAGACAGACCTGCCTCCTTCTCCACTCTATGCAAATAGTAACACCCCCCCAAAAAATAAAAGCTTAATCAGTATCCCAAAAGGCATATTTTCAGTGGTGAACTCTGCTTGCCCTCATGGGCCAGCAGCCTGCATTTGTGATGAGTGTTTGAAGAGGGAGGTAGTCTCATGGGACTGGGCCCCTCGCCTGTTGGCTCTATGGGTATCTCCAGGTGGATAGTGTCCGAATTGAGTCACATTTGTGGGACACCCCTTTGGTGTCTGCTGAGAACTGGAGAATTGTTGGGAGTGGGGAAAATCCTACACATCTGATGATCAGAAGTTTCAGTAATGGAGTATTGCGTGAAGGGTAAAGGGAAATGATGGAGTTTCATATTTCTCCTGGACAGCACTGGCCTGTAACTGTGGGACAGTCTCAGCACAAATACCTCAGCAAGCAAACCGGTCCCCACTGGATCTGCCAGCTTATCAGTCCCCGGTGAGGCCGGTCAGAGGAACGCCGCCCTGCCACACTGCCCTGGGTGAGCCAGTAGCCTCGTGTCCTGAGAGTCAGACTCCGGACCATGAGGCACTGCTTCGGGGTGTGGCCGGGGCTCTGGGACGTGAGTCACAGCAGGCCTGTGCCACACTGCCTTGGATGCCTCCCTAAGGACATGGTCAGTTCTGCAAGGGCAGGCACTGAATGCCACTTCCTTTCCCTTCTTTGGCAACCTTGCCCAAGCCAGGTAGAGGCTGGAGGTCCTCCTTTCTGAACATTTGCCCTGTCTGTTCTCTCCTGCGAGCTCTGTCCCCTGCCTGGGCGGCTGCAGGAGCCACAAAATCGGCTCCCAGCCTTCTAGTCTGGTCCTCCACCCTGCACTCCACGTCTCCTCTCCTCTTCAAGCTGTGAGGCCCTCCAGGATAAGATCATCCCAGTCTGGCTGGTGCATTATTGGGGAGGGGTGCTGGGCAGCGGGTGGTGTGAATTGCAAACTTCTCTCTTTGAACTTACCTATTTCTATTTTGATAGACTTTTGCACGGTGGGCTCGAGTTGCATTTGTAATCAGAAAAAGGTAACAGTTAAAACACCCCTGACACACACACACACACACACACACACACACACACACACCCCTCTTATATATTGGATTGGCCAAAAAGTAGCTTAGTTTTTTCTGTACAGCGGCTCTAGTAGTGCTTAGCTGTCTTCACGTCATTCGAGACAATTTTGTTAGACTGTATTTCGACAGCTGTCGTATCAGCATCACAGCCTTAAAAACTTTTCAAAATTGGTGAATTTTTGTGCAGCCATTTTAATATTGAAGATGGAAAAAAATACACAACATTTTTGGCTCATCATGCTTTATTATTTCTAGAAAGGTGAAAACGCAACAGAAACACAAGGAAAAGGTTTGTGCAGTGTATGCAGAAGGTGCTGTGGCTGATCCAATGTGTCAAAAGTGGTTTGCGAAGTTTCTTGGTCCTGTTGACATTTTGGTAAAATAATTCTCTGCTGTGGGGCCATCTGATGCATTGGAAGATGTTTAGCAGCAGCCCTGGCCTCTCCCCTCTAGAAGCCACTAGCGAGAGAGAGCGGATATACTTAAAATATCCAAATCAATACAGTTATTAGTGAACATGAAAAATGTGTCTTTTATTTTACAGAAAAAACTAAACAGGCTTTTTGGCCAACATACATATCTATATCTATCTATACATCTACACACACACACACACGCGTGCACATCAGCTCAGAAGGGACACCCAAGAAACATTAGGAGTGGTTGCTTCTGGGGAGAACTGGGCAGGCTGGTGACAGATGAGAAAGGGATTCAGATTTGTGCTGTTCGAATTTACCACGGGCCAATTTAAAAAACAAAACCTTAACTTGAGCAGGCATATGCAAAATCCCCAAATGACTCCAACTAAACAGTGAAGTCCAACTCCTCTAGATAAAGTCCAAGTCCCCCTGGCCTGGGAAAATGGACTTTGACAATCCGACTCCTCCTGCCCCACCCACACCAGCCAGCCTGCATTCTCTGACCCCACCCGTCCGGCCGGGCCTGGCTGGCTCCAGCCGCTGGACCTGAAGACTGTCTGCCTAATGGAAACCTCCTCCCCGTCCAAGCCCTGTATCAACAGCATCTGCTCACAGGCTTCTGTCTCGGCACTACTCAGATTTCGGCCTGGGCAATTCCTTAGCGGAGAGAGGAGCTGTCCTGGAGCTGTCCTGTGCATTACAGGATGTTTACAAGCATCCCTGGCCTCTGCTCCCTAGTGCCCGGTTGTGACAGCCAAAAATGCCCCCAGACATCGCCAACTGTCCCTCAGAGAGGCAGAATCACCCTTAGTTGAGAAGCAGTATGTTAACATGAGCCACTAGCCAGTCCGCGTCCTGTTCCCCACAGCGGTTCTGACAGCCCCGTGCATGGCACACAGGTCCAGGGTGGACTGCATGTGGTTCTTCCTGCCACTGCTCACTACAGGGGGCCTGGTGGCAGGGACCAGGTTGCTGCTGAAATCATATTCAAATCCCTGTCACTACCACTTACCTTTGTGACCTTAGGCCAATGTCTTGGCCTCTCTGAGCCTACGTTTCCTCATCTATAAAAAGGAAGTAACATCTCTCCCCACAGAGCACTGTGTGCTGAGTGCCCGACAGATGCAATGGCCAGCCCAACAGCCAGGGGTGGATCGAGGCTAGCTTTTGTTACAATAAATGCCCTGAGTCGGTTAGTGCAATGAGAAGAGTCTGTCCAGGGTACAGAGGGGCCGCCAGAAGTCTGGAAGTTCTCTCTTCTGGGATGTTTGTGTTTGCAGGAAGGGTAGTCGGTGGAGGCTCAGAGAGGATGTGACCCCTGATGCAGAGGCTGACAAATGGAGAAGCGTGCCCCAGGCAGCCAGTGCCTGGCTCACACATCAGGGTTTACGGAACATACAAATGACACCAAGATCACATGCCTGGTTTGCTAAACATAGACCCCAAGACTCCTAACAGCCTTTCTTGCCAAGTGTGGGCTCTTGAGGACTCTCCCTGCAGACCCTCACCCTGACACACGCACACTCACCCACCCAAGCATCTCCCACTCCGTGGTTTGAATGACTTTTAATACAAACTCTCCTGTTTCTGACTGCCCCGCTCTCCAGAGACATCCGGGACGGGGTGACGCAGTACAGTGTGTGGACATATCACCCCCGTTCTCCCCAGCAAGAATCAAGTAGGGGACAAGGCGGTGACATCCATGCCTCTCCTGTCTTCCAGAGGCTGGCTGAGTCCCTGTCTCCAGGGGACAAAGTTTTGCTTGATGCCAGGAGCCGGGAAAGAAGGAGCTTCAGCCATCCCGGGGTGCGGCGGGGACTTGAATCTGATCCCAGTCTCTGTGTCTGTCCCGAAGCCTGGGAGAATCTCTGGGGTGTGGCTCTGTGCCCCCAGAGTCTCTCCAGGCAGCTGCGTAAGTCCATTCTGCTCCAGTGTCACGGATGGAAGAACCAGAGGCAGGGGGACCGGGTATTTCAGGAAGACGAGTGGAAAAGGGTTTTCAGGAAGACAAGTGAGCTGGCACAACACAGAGAAAGTGAACCAGCAGCCTCTCCCGGGGCTGGGTGCAGAGCACCAGGCAAGCCCCAGCTGAGGAAGTGTCCTCACCCCTGGCCTGCAGCCCAGTCTCTCCGATGACGACAGCTCCGGAAGCAACAAGAGGTCAGGATCCTGGAGGCTGGACCGGGTTCCCTGGGACCCCGAGGCCCCAGAGGCTGCTGGGCAGTGGTTGTTGGCAGAGAGGAAAAGGCCCGAGGTAGCTGGGCCTGGCCAATTAGGGGTCAACAAAGGACACAGAGATGTAGCGGGTGCCCTTGGTGGTGGGGAGCCCCTCGTGGTAGTGCGTGAGTCTCCCGGGGTGCATGAGGGCCCAGCCCTTCCGTGGGGCCCGGATGGAGCAGTTGTAGCGCAGGAACCGACAGCCCCCACCCTGGGAGACAGGAAGTGTCAGTTTCCCAACAGGAAGTGTCAGCTCCCCAGCAGGAAGCTAGGCCCTTCCCCCATCACCCCCCATTCTCCCATCTGAGCCCCCCACAGCCAAGCGGCCCTCTGCACAGTCTGCCTGGGACACCTTGGGGAGTGACAGCCACCGGCTGCCTAAGGAAGTCACTCAGAGTGGTCAAGGGTCAGGAAGCCCTGGGCTAGTGTCGGCCACAGCCTTTCCTAACTTGTGAGCAACTGAGCCTCGGTTTCCCCTTCTGGAAAATGGGTGTTAAATTGCGCAGGGTGGCGAGAATTCCATGAGATGATACGAGTAAGAGCCTAGGGCCTGTTTCTCAGCCTCAGCCCTATGCACATTTTGAGCCAGGTAATTTTTTTTCTTAATCATGGTAAAATGCACACAACACAAACTCTCCTATCGTGACTGCCTGCAAATGGCAGTTCAGTGGTGTCAGTACATCACACTGTCACACAGGATCACCCCTATGGGCTGGACCGTTCTTCCCCATGGGGGCTGTCTGGGTCCCCTGGCCTCGACCCCCTAGATGCCAGTAGCACCCCCAGGGTCATGACAACCAAAAATGTCTTCAGATATTGCCAGTGTCCTCTGGTATATTGTCCACTCTCAAAAAACATAGGTGTTCTAACGGATGTCCTTCACAGTGACTAACCCAGGACTGGGTCCCCAAAAACTCCTTTAAGAAAGCAGCTTATGAAGTGAATGGATGGATGGATGGATGGATGGATGGACATGGCCCCCACAGCTGTTCACACCTAGAGGCCTCCCTTGGGGCCCGAGGACCCCAGAACTGCTCCCATCTCCCCCAAGTCATCCTGATTTCCCCAGACTCCCCCTCCAGCCCCTGCCTGCGCCCCATACCCAGATGAACCCCAGGTTTAGTCATGCCCAAAGCAGCCCCCTTCCAAGGACAACACAGACCCCGACGCCCTGCTGCTAATGGCTACCCTCCTGTGAGCACTTGCCGTGGGGGCCCTCGAGCACCCACCTGGATGAGCTCGTTTCAACCTCACAAGTCTGGGGGGTGGGGGGCACTCTAAGTTTTCCCGCCTAAGGTGTGAGGGAGCTGAGACATCAGGAGATTGCCTGAGGTCCCGGAGCGACAAGGAGGCCGCACCAGGCGCAGGCCGCAGGCCCCAGGCCTCCTGGGCCCTTGCTCTGTGGTGTCCACAGCCCTCTCCCTCCCGCTACGCTGTGCTCTGAGTGCTCCCCGCCACAGGAAGCCTTCCCCATGGACCCGGGGCCCCTCTTCTCTGGTTCTCTAGCCCTCTGGTGCTGGCCTATCCTGTGCCCGATTCAACCCCCCTTGTAAGCTACTCACCAGCCAGCCCTGCCTCCTGCCTTCTCCCCGGGCCAGGGCGAGCCTGCTCACCTCATAATCCACGCCGACCCTGTTCAGGGCGATGTTGATGGTGAAGGTGGATGCATCGTGGTGTGGCACCAGCGAGGGCTGCTCATCGGGCTTGTAGCGGACAACGAAGGCCAGGTCGAACTGGGCCTACGCCAGGGAAGCGACACAGGGAGCCGGCGTTAGAGGCAGCGAAGGCCAGGAAAGGTGGGGGTGTGCGGAAGGGTCCCTCATCCCCTCTGCAGGAAGGCCGGCTCCCGGAGGGCAGGCCTGTCTAACGCGGGGTTCTCCAGTGCCTGGAGCAGGAAAGATCCTCAGTAAAAATGTCGGGGTGGGGGGATGAACCAGGAAAGCATTGTGCTAAGTGAAATAAGCCAGTCAGAGAAAGACAAGTACCATAGGGTTTCAGTTGTATGTGGAGTCTAATGGACAAACTAAACTAACACGGAAAATGGGGACAGACTCACAGATAGAGAGCGGGCTGACAGCTCTGGGGGGTGGGGTAGGTTGCGGGGTGAAGGCATCGAGCAAAAAGGACTCATGGACAGGGGCACCAGTGGGGTGATTGGGGGGTATAAAGGGGATAAATGGTAATGGGAAAAATACAATAAACAATGTGGGGAGGAAAGAAAGAACAGAAGGGAGAGAGGGAGAGAAGAGAGGGAAGGGAGGAAGGGAGAGAGGGAAGGGGGGAAGGGAGGAAGGGAGAGAGGGAAGAAGTGGGAAGAAATGCTGAAATGAATGAATCTAGGCTGGTGGGCCCCTCAGGCCCGGCCCAGGCATACCCAAAGGCCCAAAGCAGGTGTCTGGAGAAAACCACAGGAAGGAGGAGGTCGCCGGGTGACGAGAGCACAAAAGCCAAAGCGGCCCACCAGTGAGGGAGCTGAAGGCCAGCCGAGGGAGGGAAAGGGTGTGCTGGCCAGCTGACTGGGTGCTTGTCCATCCGGTGAGCTGGCATAGGGTCACCGAGGCAGGGGTGCAGGACACAGAGGAAGGACTCAGATGGTCACTGGTGATGTCACGGGCTACAGGCAGAGTGGCCCCACCTCCCCTGGTCCCAACCCTGATGAGGGGAGACTTCCCACCTGCCAGCCCGGAGACCAAACACAGAGGCCTCTGCCCAGGCAGGGAACGCTTCCCTCCCCACCCCTGCCCGCCCCTCCCCAGACACTGCGCCCCCTGCCCTGGTCCTGGCGCCCCCAGGCCTGCCCACCCTGGTGTAGTAGCCGGGGTAGAGCTTCTCCGTCACGGGCGCGATGTACTCCACCAGGAACTTGTGCCACTCCCGCTCGAAGTTGATCTGGTTCATGTGGATGTCGATGGTGGGCACATTTTCGTAGCCGCCCTGGATGCGGCTGTCCTGGAAGCGACCCGGGGAGGGAGGTCAGCAGAATTCTGAGATAGCCCCTGACTCCCAAAGCCTGTCTAATCCCATCCCTTTGACCTGGAACCTGATGGGATAAGGGGCCAAAAGGGTCCCCCTTAGAGGACAAAAGGGAAGGGGTTTTGCAGGTGTGATTAAGGTCACTAGTAAATTGACTTGGGTTTAATCCAAGGGGATCCTATCCCAGGAGAACCCTTTAAAGGAGGATCTTGAAGACAGAGAAGCTTCCTGCTGGCCGGGAAGAAGCCAGTCAGCATGAGTGCTGCCACTGCCGGGGATGAATTCTGCCACGGGAGCAGGACCAGCATGACAGGTGAGCACCAGCCCCAGCCGACACCTCGACGGCAGCCCTGGGAGACCCCGGGCACAGGACCCAGCTCACCCACACCCAGACTCCCACCCCACAGAAATCCAGGCGAAATTAATGGGTGTTGTTTTAAGCTGCTAAACTTGGTGGTGATTTGTCACGCAGCGTGGAAAACCAACGCAGAGGGCCACAGGTGGCTGGCCCACCTGGTCGCTGGGGCACAAGGATTAACCAGACTCCGGAACATATGGGCTATGCCCATTACCAGGTTCTGAAGGTAAGCTCAGCAGCCTCCACAGCACGTGGATGAGGCAGGTAACCAGAGCCACAGATCCATCAGCCTCCAGGTCAAGGCTGGCCAGTCTCTGAGACACGCTGGCCCAGGGTTACCGAACCGCCCAAGGTGAGAGCAGGTATGGGGTCCCTCCTTCAGCAGAATGCCACTCGCGTCTGCTGTCCGCTAAGTCACTTCCTAATTCTTCCTGGTCCACACTTGCTCATTCCTCCCCCATCCCATGCCCAATCTGTGGGGGGAAAGGGGAACTCACTCCCTCTAATAACAATCTAGGAACTGGAAGCCTAGCACCTTAAGATTAAGGCAACTCAAATCACCCAGTGGCCCTGGCAGCTTGGGGACCAGCACCCCATCCCTTCTCTCAAGCCCCCTATTCCTAAGTGCCTGCAGGCACTCCCACCAGCACCCCCAGCTACAGAGTCCCAGAGAGGTGCCAGCTAGCGTGCCAGGAGAAGAGCCCACAGGGCAGGCACGGATGGAGGGCAACCCACCCACGTCTGGGAGCCCCACCTTGTTGTCCCCCAGAGACCACTGGCCATAATGTTCCATCTCCTCCACCAGCTCGTCACAGGCCGCCTCCGTGAAGATGGGGAACCAGTAGACGTCCGGGCATGGCTGGGGAGGGCGGGGGCTCCGTCACAAGGGTCCAGAGTGGTCCCACCTCATCCTCCCCCGATCCCATGGCAGAACCCGCCTGCAGAATCCGCCGCAGAGGAAAGTGCAGTGCAGGGCTGGACAAGGTCACAGAGCTACCAATCAGGGCCAGAGCTGCCAGCCAGGGCCAGAGCTGCCAGGGTGTGGGCACCAAGGCAGCAAAGGCCCGCCAGATGGGGGGAAGTCGAAGAATACCCCCTTCTCACTCCTGGCCCACTGGCTGTGGTCCACAGTTGAGACCACATTTGGGGATGTTTTCTTTCCCCTTTCTGCCTGGGTCCCCAGCTGGCAAGTGCCAGCAGGAGGAAGGGCCCCAGCCCCCTCACCCAGGCACTTCCAGAGCACCGAAACATGCCTCCCCTCCTCCCCCAGCTCAGCTAGTTCATTCCTCTGCCCTTCCCCCCTCCCCATGCCTCCCACAGGTGTCAGGTATAAATCCCGTAGCTTTGTTCCGGAGTGCCGCCCAGTCCTCACCATCTCCACCAGCTTCCCCGCCAGCACCTTGGTGTAGTTCTCATGGATGTACTTCTCCTTCCAGTCCTGTGGAAAGGGGGAAGTGGGCTGGGGTCCTGGGGCCTGGCCTGGGCCAGCAGGACTCGCCCCTCACTCAACCCCATGGGATGCTCCAAGAGGGCATTCCTCCCCCCGGGCCGAGCACGATAGAAGAGAGTATGTGCGTGCCTGCGGGAGCCATGCCTCGCCTGTGCCTGCTGGGTGCATGTGTGTTGTCTGAGTGCAAAAGTGTGCCCACAGCAGCTGGCGTTTGCATGTGTATGACATGTGTGCATGTGTGTGCAGGTCTCTGTGAAGGTGTAGGCACCTGCCCACGTTAGCCATGAGCTCACAATGCCCAGGAACACTGTCACAACTTTCTCCTCCTCTGAGTGTCACAACACCCTCGGGGCAAGGCAGGCAGGGACAATACACCCATTTTAGAGCTCCGATTACTCAGGTCCCAAAGGCTGAGAGGCTCAATTTAGTCACAGCTGATGGGCCTGATTCCTCGTCTCTTGTCCACTAGATGGCGCTGCCTCTTGAACTGCCTTTCTCTCCCCATGGGAGCTTGACAGACCCCCTGCCGTGGAGGGAGGCAGGTGGCCCACAGGGTCCCAGCGTGGTCAGGCCTGAGAGGGAGTGACTCAGGCTACACCCACGGGGTCCCTTCTGCTCCCGCTCCTCGCCACCCACCCAAGGTCTCACCTCGGGGTTGTTGAACACCTCCCAGAGGTCATTGTGGAGGTGGGTGGTCTGGTAGTTGTCCAAGGACAGCAGGTGGCCAAAGGTGTGCCGGTTGGTTAGGAACATGAACACATCCTGGGGAGAGGAGGCGGGGGTGAGAGACCCCTCCCTCCCCTGCACTCCCCAGGGTGGGCCTGCCAGCAGCGTCCTCCGCCCACCAGCTTCGAGTTCATAAGATCTGGAACCCAGTACGAGAGTAAGGGTGGCCCCATGTCCCCAGCACCAGCCCAGACCTGACACTGGGAATGTAATCAGGGAAGGCTTCCTGGAGGACGGGATGGGAATGAAAGAATGAATGTGCACAAGGAAAGGATGGAGTTCTGATCCTGAAGTTTGGAGTGCAGGGGAAAACATCTACATGCTGTCACATTTTAAAAAATAGCCACAGCCCTGGCCGGGTGACTCAGGTGGTTAGAGCATTGTCCTGATATGATAAGGTTGTGGGTTCGATCCCCAGTCAGAGCACATACAAGAATCAACCAATGAATGCATCAAAAAGTGGAACAAAAAATTGATCTGTCTGTCTCTCTCTCTCTTTCTCCCTCCCTCTCTTTTCATTCCTCTCTAAAATCAATTTGAAGAGATTTTTTAACAGCCACAAAAAAAATGCTGGGTGGAGCACAAGGATAGGGTAAGGGTGTCTCTTGGGCACATTACTTGGAGTCCATTTAGGTGGAAGCTTTTGTTCTCTTTAGGCGCTGCTGAAAATGTAAGTAAAATAGGTGGTATGAAACTGGGTCTGCCAAAATGACCCCCACAAATCCCAAGGATGAGCCCGAGTGCCAGTGCCTCAGGTGCCCCCACCGGAGCGACCCTGCTGGCGCCTCAGGAGCTCCAGGGCCTATGGTGACAAGGCGGCCGGCCCACCTTCCCGTCAACAGGGGCTCCTCCGACTGCCTGCCCAAGGCTGACCTGCTGCCGGATGTTGGCGCAGAAGGCCATGTCGGGGTCCAGCTTGCTGTGGTGGAACAGGTCTGTCTGTTGCAGCTCGGTCCGCAGGGCACTGCCCTTGATCAGGTAGATGTTTGAGATGTAGGGCACATTCCAGACACCGCTGAGGGAGAGAGAGAAAGATGGAAGGGGCCGTGGGCTGGTCGTGAGGGTCGTAGACTAAGGGTCAGGGACCAAGGGAAAGGCCCAGGATAATTGTCAGGAAGTCCCGCTCTGTGTCTGACTTTGGTCTTCCTTGCTTTGGGTTCAGCGGGAATTTGAGAGCAACAAGGGGACGGTGGCACTGCAAGGCCAGGAGGAAGACAGATGAGGGTGCCCCCCATCCCACAGGTACTCACACGCGCCGCCCCTGAACAATGTCCACGTAGTCCTCAGAGCGAGCGTAGTAGCCATCTGCACTCAGTGCCCCCCAGAAGTTCGACCACAGCCTCCCATGGCGGGTCATCAATGGGGCAATGACGTTCCTAAGAAAGGGAGCATCTCAGAGGGGTCCCTCTGCCCACTGGGAATTTGGGACAGAAGGGTGGGGAGGGCGTTTCAACCAGCAAGCACCTCCCTGGGGCAGGGCCTGGAATGGGGTTTGGCCTATCTGATCCCACTCCCTCCCACAGGAACAGAGGGTGGGAGGGGGTGGCTTGGGGCTTGTGGCAGGGAGGGGGAACATCCTGGACCAAGATGAGGTTGCCAGGCTGGAGCAAGCCCAGGGCAGTAGGTGAGGCCAAGGCAGGGGAGGAGAAAGGCAGGGGAGGGCGCCCAGCCTGGGCCAAGAACTATCACGAGTAGTGCTGGGCCAGGATTCCTGCTCTGAGGGCCCATCTGCCCGCCTGCTGCAGCCCACCCACAGCCTCACTTGTTCTGCTCAATCAGCAGTTGCAGGATTTTGGGCTCGGTCAAAGCCACGGAGGCATCCACGCTGAAGTAATAGGTGCAGCTACGGTCCTGTCGGCACAAGTCCCTACAGCCGGGGGGATGCAGGATCAGTGAGTTGGGGCTCCAGTGTCAGCCTTCCACCCAGATCGCGGAGCTGCACTGTCCACCCCTGCCCACATGTGGTCACCAGGTACCAGCCAAGGGACTTTAGAGAGGTCAGGCCAGCCCTGGTACGGATTGGGACAAGCTGCCTCAAAAGTCTCTCCCAATTACAAGACCCAAACCCTGATGCAGATTCCACACTCTTAAGATGAAGGCCCAGAGTTTAACAGCTGGTATCCAGTGCCCTGAGAACCAGTACGAGGGACAGCGCAGCCCACAGACAGGTCCCTGCACCTCCCAGGGCCAGGGGCAGACTGGCTCTGCTCCCTGGAGCGCAGCTGAGTAACTTGTACCAAAGCCTTAAAACTTTCCGTTCTTTTTGTTCATCTGCTCCAGGGCTCAGGAATCTACCGTCCGTGGTCCAAACCCAGCCCCCTGCCTGGTTTTGTGTGGCTCGGGAGCTAAGAGTGTTTTTTACATTTGGAACAGGTTGGGGAAAAGAATCAAAATAAGTTGCATGAAAATCCTATGAAGTCAAACTTCAGTGTCCATAGTAAAACGTGGTTGGAGGCCAGCCTGGCTCGCTGACACCCCACCAGCAGAGCCGAGGGGCTGTGGCCGGGCCCACGAAGCCCGTTCGCACAGATTTGCTGTCTAGTCCATAGGGGAAGTCTGTCAGCCTCGGTCAGGTCTGGATGGCCTAATCCTTCCATAGTCAATACGAACTACTTTGTTTGTTTGTTTGTTTTAATAATAAAGGGGGGAGAGAGGGTACAATGGGTCTAAATGGGAAAAGTACAATAAAGATTTCATATTAAAAAAATAATAAGGGGAAAAAATGAGAGACTGTTTCTCTCGCTGTCAGCAGCTACTGACTTCCGGCCCTGAGTCCTCTCCTGTCTCTCTGATTTGCTCCCCAAACTCTAGGGGCTCCACTCAGGGCGGACAGTGTTTCCCATCTGGCAGATGGCAACACTCAGGCCCAGAGGGGCAGACCACACAGTCCTCTGAGCTCCTGCCTCTCAGTCTGGTGCTCTGGCACCATCCACAGCCCCTCTGCCCACCACTGACAGCAGAGATAACCATGGCCCCCCGGGGCCCCCGACTCACGCGCCCATGTTCCTGGCGTCAGCATTCGCCACCTGCACCTCGGGGCCCACCAGTTTCACAGACTGGTACTCGCTGCTGTGCTCCACCAGGAACCGCTCCACCTGAGTCTTGTGGTGTTGTTCCTGGGGGCGGTGGGGGTGGGGGGGTGAAGATAAGGGCACAGGTCCCACCCAGGGACCGCAGCACCTTCTGCTACTGCAGGCTGGTCGGCTTCACTCCCAGCACACCCCTGCCCACCTGCTTCCCTAAACTCCACGCCTCTGCCCAAGCCGTTGCTCCTGCCTGGAGTGCCCTTCCCCGGACATCCTTCAACCACCCTCCCCTAACCAGGCCAGGCCCACAGTCCTCTTAGGAGCCTCCGTCACCAGGAGGGCACCCCCAATCCACAGGCCCCACTTCCCGGTGGGACCCAGCGATCTGCTTTGTTACAAAACACTCCGAGTGGTGTTCGGACCTTGCTTTGAAAAGCAAAGCCCAGATCTGGGGCCGCTCCCTTGGGGAAGTAGAGAGGGCAGGGTCTTCGGAACCAAACCCAGGATTTAGAATGAAGCCCGAAGCCCAGTCCTGCTACTATAGCTGTGTGGCCTCAGACAAGTCACTTCACCTGTCTCGACTTAGGTTTCCTCTTTTGTAAAAAGGGAGGGTGAGCCCTGACCGGTGTGGCTTAGTCAGTCGGGTATTGCCCCACAAAGCAAAATCTCGTTGGTTCAATTCCCTGTCAGGGCACATGCCTGGGTTGCAAGTTTGGTCCGAGGTCAGGTTGCGTGCAAGAGGCAAGCAACCAATTGATGTTTCTCTCCATCTCCTTCTCCCTCCCTTCCCCTCTCCCTAAAAATAAATAAATAAAATTATTTCTCTAAAAAAGGGAAGGGCGATCATGCCTTCCTCATAGGTCATTGTCAGAAGTCGACAAGTCAGACAGAGCACATGGCAGGTCCTCAAATACTGCCTGTGACACTTCTCCTTTTCTACCCAAAGTCACAAGTCATGGGTGTGGTACTTGCTGTCTCCAGGGAAGCTGGGGGCCTCTCAAGGGCAGCGCCTACATCCTCCTCCTACCTGCATGTGGCACAGCTGGGTCAGTGTCTGGGACACAGGCAGAGAGCTGAGCCAGGTAAGGGGCCCCGGATCCCTGAGGGTGGCCCACAGGCTGTCAGGGCTGAGAGGTCTCAGAAAGGGGTGACCCTAGATGGGGCAGCTGAGGAGACTTTAAGAAGACAAGGAGCCTGGAGAGTAGGCAGGACTTGAAGAGTGTACTGGGGCTCCCAGTTAGGGCACTGGGAGAAGCAAAGGCTGAGAGATGGGACTTTATCTGGTGAGGAAGGGCAGGCAGGAAAGCGGGGGGACCTGAAATCCTAATTCCACGTCTGCTCCGCATAATGCAGCAGGCCTCCAGACCCTCCCGACTCCCCAGAAGATGCTCAAGGAGTGAAAACCAACTTGACTGTTGTCAGATCAAATTAGGAAGGACTGACTGGGACTGGGAGGGAAGTAGTGGTAATGACAACAGCTACAAGCACCTACTACGTGCTGTGCATGCACCGGGCACTCTTCCACGTGCTTCACACGTCAACTCGGTTAACCCCTGCAGGAATTCTGTGTGGTCGCCACGATTATTATCCCTATCTAATAGATGAGAAAACTAAAGCACAGAGAGGTTGAATAACAGCCCTAGGTCACACAGCCACTAGAAGCAATGGTGTTGGGATTCAAACCAGGCCAGCCTGACTCCAGAGCCAACCCAGTAATTCAGGGATACAGCCCATTGCCCAGATAAGTCTGTTTCAGTCGCTCCTCAGAGGTCTCAGGCCACGTGGGGGACCCAAGCCACACAGCAACCCCACCAAGCACCCGCTACTCACGTGGTTGTGGATGAACAGCCGCATCCGCCTCCGGGGGTAGTGGAGGCGCAGGAGCCGCTGGAAGAACAGGGACAGGAACGGCGTGGGCTGTTCGATGAACACGCCGACCAGGACCACAGGCAGGGCTTCATCCTATACGGGAAGGCGGCGGCACAGAGTCCAGCAACGTCCACCCACTGTGCGGCCACTGAGTCCCTAGGGTGGCCTGTGGGACCCAGAGCCAGAGGCATGGGGACCTAGCAGAAGAGGGGCCTGGGCCAGGGAGCTCCAAGCGGGACATGCAGGTGGGCAAAGGCAGGAGGATGCCCCTGCTGGGGACCAGGAGCAGTGTGAGCCCTGACTCAGGGAGAGGACCAGTTGATGGCAAGCTGTCGGGAGAGCCCGGCCAGCATGGGGTTTGAAGTGGGCCATAAATGAGGAGTAACTTTGTGGGGTGGGGAGGGGGTCCCAAGACATCCTAAATGGCCAGGCACAAAAAACTGGAATTTAGGCATCCAGAGCTTGGCTGGAGTCATGTATAGTCTGAGAAGCTTCCAGGAGGAGATGCCTGGGGGAGGCAGAGGATGGAACCCCAGACAGGAAGGTAATTCCTTTACCCTCCAACCAAAGACAACAGTCTCTTCCAGAATCACCCATTGCCCCCCACCACAGCCTCCGACAGCCATACCCCGATGCCCTTGAGGCTCCGAAGGCCCTCGTCACACACAACGCAGCCTGTTTCAAAGGTCCAGAAGCGCGGGATGTAGTTGCCCAGGTAGTTCAACTGCAGCTGTGGGGACAAGGGGGCTGAGAGGAGCCAGGCCATCCCGCCCCCCCACAACCACTGAGACACAATCCCTACACCCCTGGCGGCCTGCACCCCGGGCACCTGCCGCCCCTGAGGGGGCAGGACTGTGACTTGACTTTGGGCGGGCCTTGGGGAGCATGTTCATTCCACCAGAGGTCCCCAGAGCTGAGGGGACAGAGGGCGGGCTTGCCGCTGGTGCTTTTTCCCCTCTGGATCAGCTGGGAGATGGTGCAATGCAGATTCCCGGGGCCTGCTCCTCCAAGATTCCCACTGAGCAGCTTTAGGCGGGGTCACGGAATCTGCCTTTTTAACACACTCCCCTGCCTCGCCCTTCCATGTGATTCTGATTTGAGTGGTTGAGGACCTCACTCAGAGAAACGTGGTATGAAGCAGGGGACGGTCCCCCAGGGGCCAGTTCCCCAGGGGTGTGAGGACCAGTCTGGCCTGTTCATGGCTGAGGAGGCCTCACACCCTGGTGCAAACATTCACTAAATGACAGAGTGAGGATGACCTGGGGCAGCCGAGCCTAGGCCTGGGCGGGGACAGTGGCCTCCTTGGCGTCGTGTGGCCCAGCAGATGGACAGGGCATTATCCACTACCACAGTGGGAGAGAAGGCTCCAGGCTGAACTCAGACTTGACTTCGGTGCCAACGAACTCTCCGGGCTTAGGTGGGTGGCCCTGGCCCCAAGGAAAACCTGACCCCCTGCCACTCTCCCCAGGGGCTAGGGCCCCTCTCTACCTTGGTGGGCCCATTGCCATGAATGAGGACTGGGAGGGTGTCGTAGACTAGGTTCCGAGCTCGAACGTGGCCCATTTCAAACTTCAGCACGACCTCATCTGGGGGTGAGAAATCACAGTGCCATCCAGGGTCAGACCTGGGAGCCAAGCTCAGGGGCTTGCGAGCTGGGCTTGAACCCCAGCTCTCCCCCAGTGAGCAGGGTGTGCCCTGGCTGGTCACTTCACCTCTCCAACCTCAGTTTCCTCAACTATGAAATGGGGGTAACAGTGGGAGGGCTCCACGTCCATCCAGCAGCCACCTAGCACCACGCCTGGCACAGGGTGAGCACAGAATCCACAGCAACCCTTACCCCAGTTCCAGACCCAGCCTGGAGGGGCCCCACAGCCAGGGTCTGGGCGGTGCCGCTCTGACAGGCCTGCAGGGCAGTGCTGAGTATATGCCAGCTGCACAGGAGGGCCTGGGAGGGATGGGGGACAGACCCTGTCCTGGCGCAGAGAGCCCCTACACCCCGTGCTAGGACCCTGCTGGCCTACACTAAGACAGGAAGCCGGCTTGTTCGACAAGTATAAAACACAGCATGGCCTTTTCCAGGACCTGAGGGGAGGGAGGGCTTTGTGGTGGGTAACCACATGAGGGGATCCCCTCTGGGCAAGCTCCTGGCCCACCCAAGGGTGATTTGGATCCAGCTTCTTGTTTTTTAAAAGATTTTATTTACTTACTTTTAGAGAGAGGGGAATGGAGAAAGAAAGAGAAGGAGAGAAATATCAATGTGTGGTTGCCTCTTGGGTGCCCCCCACTGGGGACCTGGCCTGCAACCCAGGCATGTGCCCTGACTGGGAATCAAACCAGCGACCCTTTGGTTTGCAGGCTGGGTCTCAGTCCCCTGAGCCACACCAGGCAGGGCTGGATCCAGTTTCTTAACTTAGGCTCATGAACTCCCAGAAACCTTAGCCAAAAGGTGTGATGTTCCCGCACTGTCCTGAGAGAGGAGCCATAGCTTTCCTTGGATTCTCAAAGGGATCCATGTATTCCATGTATAAAACCCCCAATCAGTGATCTGGTCCAACTTCTCCTTACTAAAGATGGGGACACTGAGGCCCGAGGTATATGTGCACGTGTCTTGCCTGAAGTCACAGCAAGCCCGTGGCAAAGCAACATCATCACCAGCCACAGACTTGGGGTCAGCCTGAGGGCATGTGTGGGTTTCAAGGACCAACTAGCCTCCACTTCCCAACTCCCTGCCCCTACCCAGGAAACCTTCAGCTGGGAAGAGGGAAGGAGAAAAGCAGGCTCAGGGATCTGGGGCAGGACCGGTGCCCGTTTGTGCATAGCCCAGCTCCCACCAGGCTGAGAGGCCGCCCGGCTGCCCGGTTGTTGGGAGGGCTCTGTGAGCTGATCTCATGACCCTACTTTCTCTACCTGCAGAGACAAACAGCTCTGCCCCAGGACACCCAGGTGGTCTCTGGGAGCCTGGGGATGGGGCGGGTGGCAGGTGACCTCCCAACACCACAGACAGAGAGGAACCAACGCTTCCTCCCCCTGGGGCTCAGGCCCTGCTTGGAACCCTCAGCTCCTTCTCACCAGCCCTTTCTCCATCCCCTCCTGTGGGGGTGGCTCACCCAAGGCTCCGTCCAGGTTCTGGAAGATGCGGCAGCGGTGGTCCAGGGTGATGTTGATCCGCTCCTGCAGGAAAGAGGGCAGCAGGCTGCAGCAGGGACGGGCCATGGCAGGCAGCCTGCTCTCCCCACTCTGCCCCTTCCTCTCCCCACATCTGCTTTGCCCATTCCCATCAGGCTGGCTGGGAGCCCTGGGAAGGCCAGCCAGTGGCCAAGCCCCTGGGATCTAGTGGCCTAGTGAGTCCATTTCCAGAGAAGCAGGGGTTCTCAGAACAGGAAGGAATACAAGGCAACAGCTGGTTCCACCGCAATAACAATGTACACTTGATCAGCATCCCACTGAGTGCCAACCACTATTCCAGGTGTTATATACACGCTAATTTAATCTGCACACCCCACAGGAGAAAATGCCATCGGCACTGCATTGTACAGATTTCTAAAATGAAGCACAGAGGTTGGGTAACTTGCCCAAGATCACACAGCTAGGAAGTAGCTGAGTTGGCATTTGAACCCAGGTAGCCTGGCCCTGAAGTCCCTGTTCACGGGCACAGTGCCACCCGCTCCACTCAACCAAGCAGAGCAAGGGGCACTCTAGGCTCTGCCCTCATGCCCTGCAGAGTGGCTCCACTGGTACCATTTAGTCCCTGCGCTTCTGCAGTGATGTCACTGGAGGCAAAGGGGGAGGAAGGACTGAGTTAACAGAAAGACCAAATTCATAGTTTCCACTGTATAGGCCCGGCTGCTTCAATTCGTCATTTTGTGGATGATAAAAACTGAGGCCCAGAGAGGGAAGGTGACTTACCCTAAGTCACACAGCACAGTGTGGATGGGGACTTGGTGGCGGGGGGGTAAGCAAGGCAGAATCCAGGAATACTGATCTTGAAGAGTTTCCTGTCTGCCCAGAGGATACTGGCTAGGTCTGGTTCTGCTCCCTCCAGACAGGCCTGCCAAGCCTCTCATCAGCCCCCCAGGAACCTCGCAGGCAGAGTGGGGAAGGGGTGTCTCAGCCTGTCATTCCTTCCATCACCATCGCCACCACCTAACATGAGGTTGTCAATTCCTGTCTCCCTCCTTGAGGGTCCATGAGGGCAGAGGCCCTGACTCTCTTGTTCACTGCCACATCCCTGCCCTGCACCTGTTGGTGTCCCTGCTAGATAAATCAGTCAATCGATGAATGGGTAACTGGGGAGGTCAAGGCCAACCCAGGGGTTCAGGCCCTGGAGGGGCTACTCCCAGTGCAGCCTGGCCCATGGGACCCAGGATTCCCCAGCTCCACTGACTCTTACCCTCTTCTCGGGGTCCAAGAAGATCTTGGTGTAAAAGAGCTGGTCACTGTCACTGTCCTGGCCCTCCCACTCGGCCACCAGCTTGCTGAGGTTGGGGGCGTAACCGATGAAGCCTGGGGGTTGCATGGGGACACACAGAGATAGACACTTCTAGCCTCTGAGCTGGGGGCCTCTTCCCAGCCTCCCCCTCCTCCATCTACTCCTTTACCCACAAGCTCTGCTTCCTCTCAGAAGTCCTCCTAGATTGAGGAAAGGTGATGTCTCTAGGTTGGAAACAGCCTGCCAGTTAGCGTCATTTGGTGACAAGTGCCCCCTGAGCCCACAGAGACAGAAAGGTCACTGGTGCCCAGTGAACTGCACCAGCTCAGGCGCTGGGCACCACACAGGTGGTGAACGAAGGGATCAGACCAGGAGCTCCCAGAGAGCAGAGCTGGTGGGCGCAGGCTGCGGCCTTTTCTCTACAGTCATCTGGGAAACTTGGCCCAGAGAAGGGCAGAGTCTGGGCCAAGGTCACACAGCGCATGGGGGCTTAGAGAGAAAAACCCACCCAGGTGCCTGGCTGTGCGGCAGACAGATGAGAGAACTGGGAGAAAGTGGGCGGCCAGGGAGGGCCCTGCCCCAGGGGACACCAGTACCCCAGGACCAGGGCCAGGCCATTGGGACAGTGCCAACTCTCTTGGCTAGTGGAGAAAAGGGGCTGCCGGCAGTGGATCCACTTTCCATGGCTGGACAGAGAAATCCAGAATAAAATACAGATTTTATTCTCCGTGCGGAGGGAAGCCATTGAATAATGAACGTGGATTTGCCTCTGGCTGCTGGGTGGGAAATAGACTGGAAGAGGGTGAGGGGGTGGCTGGCAGAGCAGTCTGGGGACTACTACTGATGGCCAGGAGTCCCGTGAGGCAGTGGCAGTGGGCATGGACCTCACAAGGCAGATTCAACAGATCTTCTGAGGCAGGGGTGGTGGGTCCCAGGGAAGGATTGAGCTGGAGGAAGGCAGGGAGAAATCGGGGTGACTCCCAGATTTTGCCTTGTGTAGGATGACAGTGGGTGGGGGGAGGCGCAAGTTTAAGGGTTAAAGAATCAGGAATTCTACTAAGGATATCCTGCGTTTGGGACCTGAGAGATGTCCCTGTGGACAGCAAGCAAGCCAGGAGCCTCAGGAAGGCCGTGGGCGGAGCTCTCTCGGCCCGCCCTGCCCCGCCGTGGCTCCTCACCTCCGGAGCCCAGGAACCTCTTGCCGTCGTCGGACACCATGGGGTACTTGGCCTCCAGCCTGCGGTCTGGGTAGATGAGCTCCTGGGCGGAGAAGACCACCTGGCTCCTGGCCTGCCGGAACTTCTTCAGGAGCTCCCGGGGCCCCGATGCAAATACCACGTCGTAGCTGCAGCCAGAGCCAGAAGTCGGGGTGTGCTGAGGGGCCCCGGAGACCTGGATGGAGGCTTCTGCAAGCCCCCGCCTCCCACAGTCTGGGAAATGAACCTGCTCTGCCGTCCCTGACCCCGCCCTCCATGTTTCCACCCCAAACCCGGCAGAGAGATGGTCCACGCAACGTGCCCTTCTCACACTCAGAGCATGGCTTGTCACATGCGGGCAGGCCCCCCGCCCACCTTTTCAGCAACGGTGGGAATGGGCTACACCAGACGGTCTTTCCTGGGGTGCACAGACCCCTACAGCTGTAGGCAACCTTAGCTAGAGTGATCCCCCCATCCTAGATGTCCTGGGAAGACCTCAATTTAGAATATTCTTCTATCTCTCTGCTCAAGGGCCCTGTGCGGGAAGCCCCCAGCCACTGACCTGTCTGTGAAGAGAATGACCAGGTTCTCCTTGTCTGCATGCTTCTCCAGAGCTTTCTTAAGCAGCCGAACCTTCAGCCCCCCACTGGCAGATGTCTCCTTCTCTCCAGGCCAGTCTTCCCCCAGGCCCAGTGCCTGCAGAGAATGGCCCCTTAAAGGTGGTCATGTGACCCTGTCTGGCCAATCAGAGTGGCCCATCCCTCCCCACCCCCAAAGGCATGGTTTGAGCAAGACATATTCCTGGGACTATTCTGTTAAAATTAAGGAAAGGCTGTCTTTTCTGCTGAAAAGCAGAAAAGCTAGGTAATAAGTATGTAGCTGGTGGTCATCTTGACAATACTTAGAGGGCGTGTGTCTGCAAATGAAAACAAGCATGGCCTAGAGATGAAGAGATGACTTCACCATGCATGAACCCCTGGATCCAGCTAGGCCTGAAGCAATCCCCTGCTTCAAATCTCATTCATGTGAGCTAACACACTTCTTTTCTGGCTTAATGCCTGCCTCTGGATTTCGAGTTGTGTAGGCAGTGATGCGGTTTGTCTTGTCCGTCACTCCTGGTGCCCAACACAAGGAGGCACTCAGCACACAGCTAAATGGAGGAACGTCTCCCTGTGGGCTCAGCACCACGGGCCACACGCAGAGGACGCACACCCGTGACACCGATGGGCTGGGCGTTAATTAGCCTGTGTTTCTCCAGAGCGGTGTTTGTACAAGCGAGGTCTCCAGACGGCAGTCGTCCCCAGATCACCTGGGGGAGTTGCAGGAACGCCGACGCCCTCTCAGCTAGTCAGCCACTCCCTGCCAGGTGAGCCTGTGAGCACTGACGCTGCACGCCGCCACACACCTCTCCGGCCTCGCCTCCCCACGCTCTCCACCGCCAGCCCTCCTGGGCTCGGCTTCTGTTCTTCCCCCTCTTCGTTTGCCTAACTCATCTCCATCTCTCAAGCTTCCAGAAGCTTCCCCCCTGGCCCCACGTCAGTTGGGGTAGGGTGGACACCCAGCTCCTGGGCTCTCCCTCCACCATTCAGTTGCCTCTGCCCTCCCCCCGCCCCGGGGAGACCCTTACCTGGATCTTGTAGTTGAAGAACTGTGCTGACCGCTTGAAGCGTCGGAACCCCTCAGTCTCCTTCGTGGCCACCGTGAGGACTAAGAGGTTGTCTAGGGATGGAGAAGAGCGTGGCAGATGGAAATGGAAGAGGAGGACAGGTGAGCAGGAGCAGGCTATGGTCATTGTCAAATCCCGCCACAGAACATGCCTCCATGTCCATTACAGACAAGAGCGCAGGGTGCAGGTAGGAAGGGAGGTGGCTGAGATCACTCGGTTGGTTAGTGACAGAGCTGGGATGTCACCTCCATCTCCCGATTCTCCTGCAGGTCTCCACTGACCTGGTAACTGACTAATGGGACAGAAAGCGTCCAGAGTAGAGGTGTCCCCATCTTGCATTGTGGGACTGGGTCTCTCTGGCATTAGGGGGCTCATGGCCAGGCACAGGGGTGGAGGGAAGGATTCACTTGAATGCTGAATGCCAGGAGGACCCCTCTGGCCCACATGAGAAATTAGCCCGGAGATAGCCACCAACATCCACAGCTGCACCCAGGGCAGACACTGCTAATCAATCCCAACAGACTTTCTCGCCGAGCCTCACTCAGCCTTGGAGTCTCCCAACACCGTGAGAACCAAGGAGAGACGGGCCCAGAGTGGAAACCGACCTGAAATCCTGACTGAGGACCAGAGTAGCTGTATCACCTTGTTAACAAGGGACCTCTCCCAGGCTCTGTAGTGCTGCTTTGCCTCTACAAAGGAACCTATGGGACGCAACTCCCAGAAAGCACTTAGGCATCCCTGGAGAAGCCCCTCCCAGACCACACATTGAGGCCACACTCTCTGAGTGGCAAAGGCTCTGTAGCTGGCCTGCCGGATCAGAATCCAAGCTCTGCTCCTTACCAGCTTTGTGACCTTGGGCAAGTCCCTGACCTTTCTAGCTTCAGTTTCTCCCTTGTAAAATAGGGATAATAACGGTACCTACTCCCCCACCCCCACCCCCCACCCCTGCCGCAGGGACTGCTGGGCTACTTCCGTGAGATCAGCCTGTAAAATCCTTGTTGGGATGCTGGCACAGGCTAAGAGCTATTACTGGTGATGATTAATTAGAAGCAAATGCCTTGCTCTGGCATTCAAGGCTCTTGCTGATCAGCCCCATGATGGACTCGTTCCCCGCACTGAGTGGGCCCTCCTCCAGCTAGGAGTCCAGCCTTGCTGGGCTCCTCCCTCCTGCCAGGGCTCTGTCTGCCCTTTCCCTAACCTTCCTCCAGGTCCCAGGAACAGTGACAGTGACACCTCTTCCCTGCCACCACCTCTGTGAAGTCTTCTCAGACTTTTCCTGGCCTCTCTCCTGCCCTCAGAGGCAGGGCCCCACTGTGCAGCACCCATCACTGTTCCGCTGGGTGAGCCTACTGCCCCAGGGTCCAGGACTGAACACCTTTCCTAGTGAACAGACCCACAGAGTGGTGTGGCCAGGACAGCAAAGGCAGGTTAAGCACCACGCCACTCCCACCCTAGGAAGTCAGGAGGAGCCACAGCTAAAAGAACAAAGGGGTCCAGCCTGGCAAAGCTGGCTGACAGGAGGAGGGGCAGGCCCCTGGCCTGAGAGCAGGGGGCTGGTGCCAAGCAGCCCAACAAGGATTGGCAGGAATCCGATGGGGGCGGGCCCCGAGACACAGGACAGGAGGGTTGCTGGATTCACTGGGCAGGTGTGGAGAAGGGAGGTCTCACCACCTGACCCTGGGGTCCAGAAAAGAGGGGTTCTTCTCACCCTTGGGGAAAGGCTCTCCCTAACTCCTGCCTGGTTGGTTAAGTGCCCCTGTCCCCACCCAGGTGACAAGAGCCAGAGCTGCCAGCTCTGAGGCCCTCTTGCTGTCCACAGGGGCTACTGGGGACAGGAAGAGTGTCACATTTCATGGATGGAAAAAGCCAGCATGTGTGTCTGTGTGAGGTTCTGGATCCTCCATTAGACCAGGGGCCCTCCTGAGGTCGGGCAACGAGGGAGGGAAGGGGGCACGGGGCGGTGTGTCCTCGGGCTCTTTCAGGTTTCTGCTTCCAGATAACAATAACGCTGACTGCCAACCTTTACTGAATACTTTCTGCTCTCCCAGCTCCTCTCTTACACTTATTAACCCCACCCGCGCCTTTACTATGAGGAGCCCAGAGGGAAAGCAGGTGGGCGGGGCCCTGGCGCTCAGAAAGCCAGCCCTCCACGGAGACTCTGACCCAGCCTGCAGAGAGTTGAAAAGGACCTCACCACGTGACAGGAGCTGGGGCCTGACCCCCAGGGCCTCAACCCTCCTGACCTACTACCCAAAGTCCAACTGTGGTTTCCCTGATGAACCATCCTAATCCAGCGTCGGCAGAGATAAGCAAGACAGCAGACGGGAGCAGCAACGACAGATCGCTGGGCAAATAACAGCCTCTCTGCGCCTGTTCCCTCCTCTGTGGAATGAGGGTAGTAACTACAGTAACGTTTCTTCCTCCTCTGGGATGTCCTGCGAGGGATAATGAGCTAATGCCCATAAAATGCCCAGCACAGCACCTGGCAGAGGGGCTTTCCCATCCCTGGAGGCTCCCCTTGGGGAGGGAGCTGTGTGAGGGCAGGGGCCACCCTGGGGTCAGGGGCGGGGAGGAGCCTGTCCTGGGAAGAAGAATGATGTGGAGAGGCTGAGCCGGGGGTTGAGAAGGCTGAGAACTCAAGCTGGGTTCGCCGCGCTCCAGCTGACATCCCCCTGCCCCAAACAGTGCCAGCCCAGACACGGGCTGACTGGAGGCGTGTGGCCTTGGCTCTCAAGGCATGACACACCCAGTCTGCTCTCGGGGACACGGTGGATGAATGAGGCTCCTCCCCCAGCCTCCATGCTCACCAGGCCTTGACCGGAAGCCATAAACTGGGTCAGGCAGAATGGGCGGCCATGGGGACCCCTGTGCTCAGGAGCCAGCCTTGCCTCTCCAGACTTAGCAGCCTTGGGTCCCAGACTCTCCCCTCCCGGCTCATCCATGTCCAGCTGGGCCTGCCTGACTCCAGGGACAGTCCCGTCCCCTGCAGTGTAACAGCATGACCCGGAGCCGCCACCAAAGCCCAGCTGATATCTCTGGAGCCTCAGACCTCAGCGGCTCCAGTCCCCAGTCCTTCCCTCTCCACACAAGGCCTGCAGGGAAAGTCATGAGCCCTGGGAGGGAGCTAGCAGCCCCTGCTGAAGGAAGGAAGGGCCACAGGGTGTCTGGACTTTCCCTGCCCCTTAGCTCTACTTTGTCGAAGGCCTTTTTCTGTCTCCCACATTGGTCTTGGGGTTCCCCCGGGACAGGGTAGCACCTCCTCCCTCAGGCACAGGGCTCTCTGGGAACAAAGGGTTGTGTCTCCCCGACCACATGGGCATCCACTGGGGTGAGGAGCTCTGTGTCCCCCACAGATTGGGAGCCCCCTAAGAGTGACAACTGCCCTTCTTTCTCTCCATGTGCTGAATTCATGTTTGGATGAGGGGTGCACAACAGTATCTCCCCCCAGCACTGCATGGCAAATACCCTGCCCCACCCCAGAGGGACACCCAGTGTGGTCCCCGAGCCTGCCCCAGGGAACACTCCTCTGCAGCTGCCTCAGCCCAGCCACACCAGGGAGAAGCTGGTGTCACTGGTGCTGCTGGGGCGCCCCTCCCTGACAGCAGTCAGTGGGCAGCTTGGACAACGCCTGCAGGAAACACTGCCATCCCACTCTGTCCTCGTAGCCAGCAGGCTGAGGGGCTCACCTCAGCTGGGTCTGGGGGAACTGTGCAGGCTCTGCCAGGCAGTGGCCCCTCCCCCACCTAGAGGAAAGGTTCATAGAATGAGCAGCGGGGGTCTGAGTTCATTAGTGACTTGACTTTCAACCAGCTGTGGCAACCTGAGACCAGGTGTTTAACCTTCCAGGGCCTCAGTCTTACCATCTGCAAAATGGGCTAATGATCCCTTATCAAAATGGTCTGAAGGGAGCAAAGGAAGCATAGAACCTCAACTTGGGAGCTGCCTGAAGTTAGAGCCCCAGGCCTGGGGACCCGCTGTCCCTTCTTCACCAATGAGTGCTTACGAGCTACTAGGTGCTTTACCTGGATGATCTCAGCGACACCCTGAATCCTGCACACTCTGTATGGGCTGCCTGTCTCCACTTTGCCCTTCCCATCCCCTGCTGGGGGTCAGGACACCTGAAGCCTTGTCACTGATTTGGTCCCCTCCCTGACTCACTTCTCTGAGCTTTGTTCTGGGGGCTAGAGTATCTGTCATGGGATGGTATGGGGTGGAGGGAGGTCAGGTAAACAGCAGAGGTTCCCAGCATAGGCCCAGGGAAAATAAAGGCTATCACAGGCTTCCTGGCTCCCACCCAGCCAGTGAGTGGGCCCAGGCCACAGGCCCTTTGCACACACTACCAGCCCAGCTCTGTGCTCAGCACCTCCCTCCCTGGATTTTTAAAAATATTTTATTTACTTTTAAAGACCTTATTTATTTATTTTTAGGGAGGGGGGAGGGAGCGAGAAAGAAACACCGACGTGTGCGAGAAACATTGAATGGCTGCCTCTTGCAGGCCCCCAACTGGGAACCTGGCCCGTGCAACCTAAGCATGTACCCTGACCAAGAATTGAACTGGTGACCTTTCGATTTGTAGGCTGGTGCTCAACCCACTGAGCCACATCAGCCAGGGCTTTATTTATTTTTTCAGAGAGGAGGGAAGGAAGGGAGAAAGAGAGAAACATCGAATACAGAAATATCCACTGGTTGCCTCGTGCACGCCCCCAACTGGCAACCCAGGCAAGTGCCCTGACTGAAATCAAAACAGTGACCTTTAGGTTCCCACACTGAGCCACACCAGCCAGGGCCCTCGCTGGATTTTTTGACCTCTCTTACTGCTCTGCTGGGAGACTCCAGGAAAGCTGGAGGCTCTGGGCCAGAAAACGCCTTTATGGGCAAAGAGCTCCGCAGTGGGAACTACTCCTTCCACACCCCCACGGCAATGGGGGCCTCTCATCCCCCTGATCTGTTGGCTGGAGGTGCCCTCTGGAACCAGAAGCACCCGGGCGTTAACCCTGGTTCCAAGGCCCGACGAAAGCTGTGTGACCACGGGCAAGTGAATCCACTGCAGAGCCTCAGTTTGCCTATCAGGAAAATGGGGGCACAGGAGGACAGACACCTGAGGGCTGCCATCAGGCTTAACTGATGCCTGGTCCCTAAGTGTTCCCAAGTGGTAGCCGCTGTCATTATGAGTGCTGTTATTCATCCCTCTGGGTGTGAACAGACTTGGGCTGTCTCTTTCCTTCTAGATGTGGGAACCACAACCCCTAGAGGGGAAGTGATTTGTCCAAGTCATCAGCAAATCAGTGGACAAGTGGCCGGAATCCAGACACCCCCGGCAGCCCAGGCCTCCTGTAGAGACCGGTCCTTACGGAGGCAACCCTGAGATCAGCCCTCCCGCCCCGGATTCAACCGCGCGTCCCCCGCGTCGCGTTCTCACCCTCCAGCTTGGCGTCCTCCTTCGCTTTGGCCAGAAGCAACCAGCCCAGCGGGACCAGGAGCAGCAGGGGCCGCATCGCCAGGGTCTGGGGACGTCTGGCCGGCCCCACGGCACTAGCAGGATAGAAACTTCGCGACGAGGCCGGCGGTCCCGCTGCCACGCACTGGACCCGCCCCGGGGGCGGTATCGCACCGCCCCGCACCCCTCCCTGCCGCCCTCCCCGGGGGGAAGGGTTTTCCTGCAGACTTGCCAGAACAGAGGCCTCTTAGTTGGAGCAGTTCCTCCGGCGTGTCCCCGCGGCTCCCGGGTCCTGCCGCCGGCCTAACCTCCTCGCTCCCTTCCCAAGGGGGCTTCACTAAAAGAGGGGAGAGCGAGGCGAGGCAACGATTTCTATACCCCAGATTCTGCGCCAAGGCTTGATGGTATCAATAACTGTGAGCCCCAGTTTCGTCGCCTGAAGTGGGGATTACAATAGCATCTGTTCATTGAGTCTAGCACGGGTTAAGGAGTGTTACCTGTAGCGCACTCAGAGCTGCGCGGTGATAAGCCATCAGTAAGACTCAGCTCTTAGGATTTCATTAGTCCTCCCGTAAACCGTGGGCGTGAAGGTCTGAGCCCCGAATGGGGGTGGGGGCGGCGGGGGAGGGGGGAAATGTGTTCAGAGGCATCCACACCTCTGCTGAGATTCTGCTGGCAGCTGGAACCCTGGAGAAAGCTTATCACCACCCCGCAAAAAAGGAATCACTCAATTTGCCTTTTTGTCCCTCGGAGGCAATGCTAATGAATGAATGGTTGGGAGGAAGGGAGGGAGGAGGGAATTGTTTAGGCCCTCTTTGCAGGCAGGGGTCTTCTCAACGCCCAACAAACGACTCGGGGTCTCTAGAACAAGGGCTCCTTGAGCTGATGTCTGCCAGGAGCTTCCATCTCCTGGAAGAGACACTCAGACAGAGATCCAGCAGTCTCTTTGCAGCAGATTGGCCCCCAGAGGAATGGGTGGTGGGTGCGACCATGGTGGGCAGGGCACCCCTTTAGGGGAACAGAGGGTGGAGGAAGGAGGACTGTCATGGTCGTCAATAGCCACACAAAGCAGGCCGAGGGCAGGCGCTGGGATCAGAGAAATCAGTGGCACCTAAGACAGCTTCCGCAAGGGAGACCCACTCCTGAGATGATGCGTAGTGGAAGAAGCCATGTTTACATTGGACCCTTCAGTGAAAACATGCTTTTATAGAGACAATGCTAAAATGACAGCCAAATGTTTACAGTGGCTATATATGTATGTATATATATAAAACATGTAATTATAGTATTGCCAGGCAGGGTTTTTTTTATTGTTTTTATGATTTTTTTTTCAATGAGTATATACTACTTGTCCAAACCAAACAAAACCAATGCCTGTTACTTTTAGAAGATAGGTACACTCTCTGGGAACCTGAGAAAACATCTCATGACACAGAGATTTATGCATACAGATGGCGCAAGCGGGGCCCAGAGGGACCCAGCAACGAGCCCGAGGTACAAGGCAAGTAAAGGGAGGAGGCTTGAGTGCGATCCAGGCCTTCTACCACCCAGTTGGGATCCCGGGTGGGGGTTTCTGCAGCTGGGGACAAGACTTGGTGCCGCAATCCACCGGATGTTTTTGAATTCAGAGGACACAGACTAAAATTCCAGACCCTCTGAGGAGGAAACGGAGGGATGAGCAGAGAGGAGGAGAATGCCCACATGGCAGCCGGCTCAGTTTTCAAAGCTCCGTCGCATTGCTTGTTCACAGCTGCCTTCCAGAGAGACGGGATGTCCCCCAGTGGTAGAACTGCAGCTCAGAGAAGTGAGCGAACCACCCTGTTCGAAGGCACACAGCTGATGTGGGACCACAGTAAGTCAGGCAGCTGTGGAACCCGGCTCCAGCTTCCCGTTTTCTGGGGCCCAAGGAGAACCTTGATGCTGGTGTTCTGTGGACCGAAAAAAGTCCTTGGGCAGTGGAGTGGGGTTCCCATGACCCAAGTCCCCAGAGTCCTTGCAAACCAGGAGGGGGAACCAATGTGGAAGGCTGCTGGCCTCTGCTGGAGATAGGGTTCAATTCGCCCTGGGGAAGTCTGCCCCCCACACCTTCGGTATCTGTTTCTTGCTCCCTTCATCAAACTGCTGGAACCTGAACCCAGTCCAAGCTTCATCCAAAAAGACAGCCTGTCTCTTTAACCAGGGGTGGCTGCCGCCCAGATGTTACTCCTGGTACGTGCAGCACATGTTGTGCACAGTTAAAGGCGCAGGACCCCGCTTTCCTGGGAAAGTACGGAAAGGATTGCTGGCCTGGAGGGCAGTCGTCCGGTTCCATGGGATCTTTTCTCACGCTCATTCTCTTCTTTGATCCAGGTCCTCCCTTGGCCTAAGGAAGAGCTATGGCCTCAGTGGTCAGACACAATACTGCCAGACAGGCTGGCAGCTGGCCCTCAGTCCCCTCCCCCTTCACACCCATCAACTAATCCCACTGGCACCAACCCCTGTAATAATAACAACAACAATAATAATAATAATAATAATAGTAATAATAGAAACAGAATTTCCAAGCTATTTCCCTATGTGAAAAAAGTAAGATGCAAACGTAAATTATATGCTACAAATTCTGTGAAAGAAAAAAATATACACTGTATGTCTGTATATGTGTGAGCAAACAGAATATCGAGAAGAATCCAAGGAACCGGTGACAGTGGTTGCTGGGGGGCCCAGGAGGGAGGAAGACCATTGTCACTCTTCACCATTTTGCACATGTTGAATTTTTTATCATGTATCCTGTTTCCCAGTAAAGATAAATCAAATAATGAATAGTTATTTTGAGCCAGGCACTATGCTGAATGTTTCCTGTATTTGCACAATTTAAGCCTCAGAGCAATCCTACTCTGTCTAAAGATCCCCATTTTACAGCTAGAGTAACTGAGGCCCAGGGCAGTTAGTTGACTTGCCAGCAAAGGGTAAGGCCAAGACTCAAAACTCAGACAGCCTGATGCCAAGGTCCTTACTCTTGACCCTCTGGCTGTGTTGTCTGTGTTGCTGACCCTTGGCTGTGAGTCCCTTCCCCCTGGGGTGTTTCAGAATGGCTAGGGAGTTCCCTGAAAATGAATCTTCCCTTTGACTGGGAATCTGTTTACAGAAATTGCTACCCCCCCCAAGTGGGCATATATCTTCACACAAGTGGGCCAAGATATATGCCTATTACATGGATGTTTGTAACAGTGAAAATAACAATACGGGTTTACAGTTAAAATTGCTTAGTGTGTGCCATGTACCTTGCTAGCTTTATCCGTATTAACTTATTAATTCCTCAGAAACAGGAGAGGCAGGGTCTCTGGTCACTTGCATTTCACAGGTGGGATCACCCGGGGCTGGGTTGTTTTCACCTCACTTTGCTCCCAAGCCTATACTTCTGTCTCCTTCAGGAGGGGCGGCTCCTGTCTCTCTAACTGCGGGGCATGGATTCCTGCGCAGCCACGAACATATTCCGTTGGTTTTGTGAACTCCCAGTGGTAACTAAGAATTTTGTGTTTGTGCTTTGATGAAAACTTTGGTGGGGGGGGGGGAGAAGAAGGTACTGTAGGATCACCCAGACAGACACCTTTGCACACGGTGTTGCTGGCCCACAAACTCGTCAGATGCGCGTGTTCTCACAGCCCACAAGAAGCCACTTCGAATGCGATTTAATTTCCAACAACCGGGGAGCACTGGGATGCCCTGTGCTTTGGGATGCCCTGAAAGCAGAGTAGAAACAATCGCCCCATTGTCTACCCCTGCACTCATATTGATTTTTCCCCCAGTTAACACAGCAAAATGTCTCGTTTGCATTGATGATTAACAATTTAAGGGCAAGACTACATAGTGCCTTGTGTTATTTAATAAGTTATAACTCAGAGTTGACATGAAGACGACTTCGTGCGGTAGAGAAATGGCCGGTCCTGGGCTGGATTTGTGTCTGGTATGCGGCACACGCGGCCAGACGCAGCCAGACAGTCAGGGAGAGTTGTCAACAAAGTATTTCCTAGGAAGTCTAGTTTAGAGCGGTTTACTCCTTTTCTCTTTTCTCTTTTTTTTTTCTGTTCTGTTTGCAGTGAGGATCATTTTTGCAGAAAACTTTTTATTATTATTATTTTTAAATCTTAGGACTGTTGAATCCATCAGTGGCAAGCGGAGCCCACCACAAGCTCGGTTTGGCTGACTCGGTGTTTCTGACAACTGAGTTGGATGCACCCCGTGCTCCTCGCTCTCCCTGCCACCTCTCCCTCGCTTCTCCCTTGAACTTCACTCCATCTGCCCTGGAAAGCGTGGTCCAGCCCCACCGCTGGCTCCAGTCCCTTTTCTGCTGTGGCTCCGCCTACTTTCTCTGACACGCCCCTCTCTCCTCCCCCTCTTTTCCATATGTCGCAAAAGACTCGGCGGTCCTTGACGGCCGGCGTCGTTCGACAGTCAGAGGCCCCTGAGAAGAAGGAGGAAGAGACAGTGGCGGCTGCTGCGGCGGCTGCGACGCGGTCCGTGGGGGGTGCTGTAGTCCCAGCTGGACAGTGAGGCGCGGGCGGCCGGGCCCGTAGGCTGGGCGGCGGGCCCGGCGGCCGCCCCCGCGCCGCGCCCGGCGGCCCGATGTGGCTGCAGCAACGGCTTAAGGGGCTGCCGGGACTGCTGTCGAGCAGCTGGGCCCGCCGCCTCCTCTTCCTGCTCGGCCTCCTGCTGCTGCTTCTGTGGTTCGGGAGCTCCGGGGCGCGGCGGGCGGCGGGCAGCCTGCACCTGCTGCCCTGGGCCCGCGGCGAGGCGGGCGCCGCCGAGCCCTCTGCTTGCCTGGAGGCGGCCACCCGTGCCTGGCGCGGCCTGCGGGAGCGCGGCGAGGCTGTGCCGCTGGGTCCTGGGGTGCCGGCCCTGGTGGCCAACGGCTTCCTGGCCCTGGACGTGACTGCCAACCGGCTGTGGGTAACCCCTGGGGAGCGGGAGCCCGCCGTGGCGCCGGACTTCGTGCCCTTTGTGCAGCTGCGGCCACTCAACGTGCTTTCCGAAGCTGGAGAGTCAGTGCTCCTGCTGCGTGAAGGGCTGCTGCGCCGGGTGCGTTGCTTGCAGCTCGGGACCCCAGGTTCCGGCGCGGCAGCAGCGGCTGCAGCCCCCGGGCCAGCCTCAGCCTCTGGCCTTGTCACGGGATCCGGCCGCGACTGTGTGCTGCTGCAGGAGGACTTTCTGGCCCACCGGGGCCGACCCCACGTCTATCTGCAGCGCATCCAGCTCAACAACCCCACGGAACGCGTGGCTGCGTTGCAAACTGTGGGACCCACGGCTGCTCCGGTCCCCAGGACCTACACCAGTACCCTGGAGAAGGTCGGAGACCATCAGTTCCTCCTCTATTCGGGCCTGTCCCCGCCTTTTCCCACCGGGCTGGTGCACCTGGTGGTGGTGGCCGCTAAGAAACTAGTGAACCGGCTCCAAGTCGCTCCCAAGACGCAGCTGGATGAGACGGTACTGTGGGTGGTGCACGTCTCAGGCCCTGTCAACCCCCAGGTGCTCAAAAGCAAAGCAGCCAAGGAGCTCAAGGCGCTCCAGGACTTGGCACGGAAGGAAATGCTGGAGCTCTTGGAGATGCCGGCAGCCCAGCTGCTTCAGGACCACCAGCGCCTCTGGGCTCAGCTCTTCAGCCCAGGTGAGGCCTGGCAAGTGCTTGGTTCAAAGTCCACACCCTGCACCAGGGTGAACATGGTCTGCCTTGGAGATGTTCCTCCAGAGTCTGCCAAGGCTGACAGTAAAGGGAGCAGAGGGGTGGTTAAGTCTTGGGCATGGCGTTTGCCCTGGGGCTGACCATTACTTGTGCCTGTGTGATCTGGACCAGTGGCCTAATCTTTCTGGACTTGTGTTCAGCAATAACAGAGGCCCCCTACTCGGAAGGCTTGTATGAGGTCCTAGAGAAAGAATGTGGGTAGCAGGTAGGTCTTACTATTATTCGTTCTTGTAGGAGAGGCCTGACTTGAGCAGAGTGGTTTGGAGGGTCAGTTTGTAAAGGGGAAACAGGCAGAGAGGCCTGGTTGGTTCCCACATTGTTTTCTCAGTTCCCCGTCATCTGGCTAGTGTCAAGCGTGGGCTCACGACATCCCTTGGGGCTGACATGTGCCCTAGCCGTTGTGGCTGCAGTTTCTCCACAGAGAAGTAGTGGGATCTCTCAGCAGGCGGATGTTCTGCCAAATGAAAACCGACCCCCTTGACTGTTTCAGAGAAGAAAGGCCTGTTCTGGATGCAAGGGAGATTTTGGTTGCTGGGGTTCTAGCCTGCATCCCTGCATGTAACTGCTCAAGGAGTGTCTCATTCATGCAACCAGTGTTCATCCAATGCTTTCGCCAGGGTCTGTTCTTGCATGGAGAAGACAGAGGGAACAGAGCACCATCCTGTCTCTGTGGCGCTTGCTGGGACTCTGGGTGGGAGGAAGACAAATATTAGAAAAGTGAAAATTCAAATACATAAGTAAGATAGCTTTCTAGAAGAAAAGGTACTATGGAGAAAGTTAATCTGTAACTGAGGGTGACCCGCGAGGGGCAGGAAGGGGTAGGGGTGGGGCTCCGTTTGGCTCCAGTTGGCACGAGGCCGCTCTGAGGAGGAAACACCCAGCAGGCCAGAGCCCCTGAGGCAGGAGCGGGTTTGGTGGAGTGGCGAGTCGTGAGCAAGGAGAGGGTCTCGGGAGGTGAGGTCAGACACGGGAGGCTCGAACTGGCTGGATCCCACAGGGTCTTGTAGGCCTTAGTGAGTTTGTGGTGAATTCTGTTGTAAGTGGGACGGACAGCAGGGCAGAGACGCTGTGTGGTGCACGTTTTTAAAGGTCCCCGAGGCTGCTCTGTGCAGAGCATAGACTACGGGGGCAAAAGTGGAGTGTGGAGACCAGGTGAGAGGTTTCCTGCAGGAGCGCAGGTGAGAGAGCAGTGGGGCTGGGACCAGAGTTGTGACTGAGGAGACCGAAGTGGGTGGATTCTGATACCATTGCAGGCGGAGCTGCCAGGACTGGCCGTGGGCCGTGAGAACTTTCAGGTGACTCCTGAACTGGCTGGAGGGCGTGAGTGGGTGTCTGGAGACAACTCAGGGAAGGATAGTTTTGGAGTTGGAAGAATTCAACCATGTCGGGCTCAAAATGCCTGTCAGACGGCCAGGGGGAGACACTGAGCGGGCGGCCCGCTGGCTGAGTCTAGAGGTCATACAGACTGGGGAGGCCCTGGGTTCAGATGTTATTCGAAGCTGCAGGGTGGGAGGGAGAGAGATGATAGAGGGGAGAGCCGGGACTGGCCAGGGCATTGGTGACAGTGTTCTGAATGGGACTTCTGCCTGGCTACAGATGGCGTTCTTTCAGGACCTGGCAGGAGGCACCACTGCCTTTTAACCAGATTTTAGGTTTCAGGCTCACAGGGCTCAGGCTGGTCAGGTGAGGAAGCCAGGCAGGATGACTTCCTCTCTCATTCCGGGGAAACCAGAGCTCCCACTTTCATCCCCAGGGACGAAAACTTCGCACCTCTACTGCTCTTGACCTCCATTGCGTAACCTGAGCCTCCCGTCAGGCCATTCCCCATTAATGTGCAGCCTTTGCGGTGTTGCAGGTGTGGAAATGAAGAAGATCACAGATGCCCACACCCCGTCTGGCCTGACCGTGAACCTGACCCTGTATTACATGACGTCCTGCTCCCCAGCCCCACTGCTCAGCCCCAGCCTGAGCCACAGGGAGCGAGAGCAGATGGAGTCCACGCTCAGCTATGAGGACCACTGCTTCAGCGGCCACGCCACCATGCACGCCGAGAACCTCTGGCCCGGCCGGCTGTCCTCTGTCCCGCAGATCTTGCAGCTGTCCGACCTGTGGAGGCTGACCCTGCAGAAGCGCGGCTGCAAGGGGCTGGTGAAGGTGGGCGCCCCCGGCCTCCTGCAGGGCATGGTGCTCAGCTTCGGGGGGCTGCAGTTCACCGAGAACCACCTCCAGTTCCAGGCCGACCCCGACGTGCTGCACAACAGCTACGCCTTGCACGGCATCCGCTACAAGAACGACCACATCAACCTGGCCGTGCTGGCGGACGCTGAGGGCAAGCCGTACCTGCACGTGTCCGTGGAGTCCCGCGGCCAGCCGGTCAAGATATACGCCTGTGAAGCGGGCTGCCTGGACGAGCCCGTGGAGCTCAGCTCCGCGCCCCAGGGCCACACCTTCTCGGTCATGGTGACGCAGCCCATCACACCCCTGCTGTACATCTCCACCGACCTCACGCACCTGCAGGACCTGCGGCACACGCTGCACCTCAAGGCCATCCTGGCCCACGACGAGCACATGGCCCAGCAGGACCCCGGGCTGCCCTTCCTCTTCTGGTTCAGCGTGGCCTCCCTCATCACTCTCTTCCACCTCTTCCTCTTCAAGCTCATCTACAACGAGTACTGTGGGCCTGGGGCCAAGCCCTTCTTCAGGAGTAAGGTATAAAGCCCCTGTCCCCAGTACCCGCAGCCCTAGCCTCGTGCTTCGTCCAGCTCCAGGGCAGGCTGAGGCCGGGGTCGTCGTAGGGGTCTTGCTAAGCCAGTGCCCTCAGCCCTCAACACAGAGAGAGGAGCGAGTGGGTTTTGAAAGGACATTAAAAAGTGACTTTTTAATGGTCCTTTAAAAGTGGGCAGTTGTCATCCCCCCACCGCCCCACGTGAATCTCAGCATCCGTAAATAACTACAGCAAAGCCCTAGATTAACCCAAAGCTTCCTTCTGAAGTGCTGGTGGGCCCCCACCCTAACCCCTGAGGGCCTGTGCACTGTGTTCAGGGGCATGGCCCCTCCCTGTGGGCCAGCCCAGGGGGTCATCTTGGCTGTGCGGGACAGGGTCATTCCTTGTTTTTGCTCAGACACCTTTGCCCCCAGGAGCCACAGTTTTGGCCCCAGTCCCATTTGGAACGTGTCTCAGGACAGCAGGACCGGTGTCTCAGAGGATGCCACCTGTGCCCTGTCAGCCAGTCATTTGCCTGTGCTTTCTCGCCACCAGGATTTCTGGGAGAAGGGCCAGAGGGAGCCCATTGTTGGCAGCCAGGAGAAAGGCTAGAGAGGGAGCCGAGCTCGTTCTCTGACTGTCGTGGGGTAGAGAGGTGTGCGGCGCTCTGGTCTGTGTTCCCAAGTGGTCAAAGAGCCAGGGGCCAGCGTGGGAGAAATGCCTCACCAGCTTTGTGGCCGGAACTCGGAGGAAGAAGTCTCATTGGACCTGAAGGAGAGGGAGGCAGGTCTGAGCTCCTGAAGCTTGAAGGACAAACTGAAAATCAGATCAAAAAGAAATGTGCAGACACCGTCTGCTTGGCTGTCTGGGCCAGCTGTAATGGGACAGCCGTGTGGGTGGCAGCCGCCCTGTTTAGCCCGGGGCCGCTTCTCCCTGCTGGTTGGTGGGCTTCTCAGCTCTTAATGTGGCATACACCCATCCACCGTGCATTCCCACACGCTCAGGTGGACGAGCCACACTGCCCTCACACAGTCCTGCCCCACATCCCTCAGCTTCCTCGTGCAGAGCTGGCCTCGCCGGGGCAGAACCCAGCGACCACTCCACACCAGCCCGCTAACTCCACGGTAGGCGGTAGTCCCAGCCTGTGACTGGGCCAGGAGCTGTCTGCCTGTGCAGATCAGAGCCTGGGCGGGCGCCACCGCGGCCATCCCCGTGGTCGGCTTCCCTTAGTGCTTCTGTAGGTGTCCACAGGGTTGGGGGCGAGCAGTAACGGCTTGTTTTGTTGATTGAACAGGAAGACCCCAGTGTCTGAGTGAGCCGGCAGTCCTGCTTGCAGCCACCGACTGCACAAGACACCCAGCACTGACCGTCCTGCTGCTACGAACAAGGGATCCTTCGCAAGCACCCACCCTTTCGTGCCTTGTTGGGGACACCAGTGACGCAGAGGCGCGTGTGGATGTTCAGGAGTTTACACAGGGGAGCGGGAGGGGAGGGGCTAGTAGAGTTTTTGTAAGCTTTCGACTCAATAAAATGAACCCATGTGGAAAATACTTGAAATTGAACTCACTCTTTCCACTTTTCCTCTCTCCCCGGCCCACGAGCTAGACCTCTTGAAAAGACTTGCGTCTGGGAAAAATTGTGGGGTTTTTTCCTCCTAATTTAATGTGTTCCTTCTTGACTGGATTTTTAATTTATCGTGGAGATTTTGCCGGATGGCTTCGGCATCCACTTTAGACAGCGAATCTTGGCGATTTCTGATCTCGCACTGGGGGTGGCGTCTGGGGGCCGCGCTCACAGCCTGCGTGGGTGGCGTGGGTCTCGGGTCATCCTCAGGTTTGCACATTGTCTTTTTCTTACGAGCCCGTGGAGATCTGTGATTTTGTATTTCTGGGCTTTCTGGGGAAGTGTTTTAACTTTTTAGTGATTGATGATTGTTGGGTTTTGAAATACCAAAGCTTTCTTTTGTTCTGTTTTTAAATAAATCTCTTTCAAACTTCATGAGCAGTTTGTGTGTGGTTGAAACCTTTGGAGCCATCCTCCCTCCCTCCGTCACCAGACTTCACAGGGGTGTCTGAAGCAGGAGGGCCAGCAGCCTAGCCCCCGACAGGAAGTCTTTTCCCACGTTTCCTCCTGTCAGAGGAGTCTGCTCAGAGGTGGAGGCAGCCTCTTTTCTGCTCCTCTGGGGGGAGGGGGGTAGCCCGCCCAGCGGGTTGCTCGAGAAGCACCATCCTGGTCCTTTTCCTGCTACCGCGCCCTCTTCCCCACCTGCCCTAAATAGTCTTGATTTGCCTGCCCTGGGTCTTGCTGGCCATAGGTCTGGGCAGCAGGGGAAAACCCTGGGTGGACTTCTGGTGGTGGTTTCCTAAAATTAAGATCTGACCCTTGCCTTTGTGGGGAGGAGAATGGAGCTGCCCCCCACACCCAGCTAGGAGCTGGGTGTGGCGGTCCACCTGGGGAGGCTGTTCTTTTAAGCAGCCTGACTCACCAGAAAGCCTGGTTTCTCTGCCAAGGAGATGAGCGTCTGGCCCGCAGCAGATGGCTCAGGGAGAAAGTCAGGCTTGGCTACCAGCTGTCTTGGTTTTCTAGTCACTTCAGCCCCACGCACCTTCCACTCCTGCTCTGGATAGTGCAGAGCTCAGAAATACCTCTCCACCCGCCTCCCCTCTCAGCCTGGGTCATTGGCTGGCTTGCACATTTTGGGGAGTGGAAACTTCATGGGGTGCAGTGGGGTGTGGCTGACGGTATGCTATGCCCTCTAGTCCCCTCTAGTTGTTGCATTACCGGGGAAGCTGTTTGACACGAGAGCCATGCTTCATCACCCCACTCCCTCTGTTTAACCCGGAACCCACATGTAGGTTCCCAAACATGGAAAAATGAACCCACATACCTGGTGCTCAAAAGATACCTACTGAACAACCAAAACTAATAAACTACTATTTGTGGATTATAGCTCTCATTTAAGTACTCACTGTACGAGTATGTGTTAGGCATTTCACATGAAGTTGGCACTGTGTGGGGAGGATGTGGGCTGAGGGTTAAGATACCAGTTTGAGAGATGAGGAAATGACCTCGGACTGAATGATTTGCCCAGGATCACTCAGCCGATGAGTGCCAGGCAGGCAGGCAGACGGGGCAGACCGTGGGCCCAGCCTCCCTCTGAGCCCCCACATTCCCTCCGTTTCTCCCCACTCTGCTCCTGTGCTGGATTTGAGTGGTGGACTGGGCTAAGGCGCCCTCACCCCCTCCAGGATGGCATCAGCAGCCCACTATGAAAGTGACTCGGTTCCTCCATTCGGCCCCCCTTGCAGAGAGCAAACGCTGGCAGGCCTCCGTGGGGACCCTGAGTGGGTCCACCTCACACAGTCCACTCATGCACTGAGCAGCACTGCGTCCTCAGCCTCTCGGGCAGGATGCGCGGAGAGTCTTTATCAAATTGCTTTTTCAGAGGTGGACACCTGGTATGGAAATTTGGGTTGTGTACTACCCAGCTGGGGCACAAGCGTCCCCCTCTGCTGTCCCGTGGGTGGACGATTCTGAGGCACATTCTATATGTGGCTCCTGGCAGGATTGGGCCACTACTGCCCACACTGGTGATGAACTCGATAGGCCACCCTCCTCAACCTGGTTTTCCTCCCTCCGTGTGACTCTCCCCCAGGAGCCCATTTCTGTCCCTGGCATTTCTTCTCAAATGAGCAGCCTGCACACAGGCACCTGCCTCAGACTAAGGCACTAACCATGAAGCCCATGGCTCGTCCGGAGGGCTTTTCCAAGGGGAAGTGGGATTCTCCTGTGGATATTATTGCAGACTCAATATTTGTGTCCTGTCCACTCCCCACAAATCCATACGCCGAAGTCCTAACCCCAGTGTGATGGTATTTGGAGGTGGGGCCTTTGGGAGGTGATTAGGTCACAAGCGTGGAGCCCTCATGAGTAGGATTAGTGGGGGCACAAGGAGAAGATAGCAGCCTGCAACCCAGAGGAGGTTCTTCTCAGAGCCTGGCTGTGCAGGCACCCTGATCTCAGACCTCCAACCCCCCAGACTGGAAGGGATCCACAGGTTCACAGGACCTTTCCCAGAGAAGAAACCTGAGTGCTTTCTTGCTTGAGAGCTCCTAACCTTGCCCTGGCACCACCCTATAAATCAAAAGGTTGTGGGTTTGATTCCGGGTCAGGGCACATGTCTGGGTTGCCCACCAGGTCCCCAGTTGGAGGCATGTGAGAGACAACTCAAACACATCAATGATTCTCTCCCTGTCTTTCTACTCCCTTCCCTTCTAAGAAAGGAAATCTAAATAATAATAATAATAATAATAATAATAATAATAATAATAAAATTAACACACACACACACCCGTTTAGATGTACACCCAGCCCTCAGAGCCCAAAGCACTGGACACAGGCATTTAATTCTGACTGACCTGAGCTGGTCAGGTGAGGAGCAGCTTGCCTGGGGGAAGGAAAGTAATACTGTCCCACCATGTGAATAGTGTCTGGGACCAACGGAGCAAGCTGACCTGTGGGTAACTGCCTGACAAGAGCTGGCCACAGGGAGGAGCATGGGAGGCTGAGAAATGAAGCCCCAGCAAGGAACTTTCAGAAAGATTCCCTCCCTTCTGTGCTGGCTCAAATGCTGCTAGTTTTCCTTCTCGGTATTCTCAGACCAGCAGAAAGCCTCATGGCTGCCTAGAAGAAAGACTACATTTCCCAGCCTGCCTTGCAGCTAGGCGGGCTCAGGAAACAGTTCTGGCCAATGGTATTAGTAAAAAATTTCACTTCCCTGTTGCGGTTCTTCAAGTCCATTATAATCATCATCATGTGTCTTTCTCATTCCTAATAGTAACATATGAGCTCGTTGTAGTTTTAAGGCTAAATTACTTCATCAAAAAATGAAAAAAAAAAAAAAGAAAGACCCAACAATACTTATAAAAACGTTACAGAAAATTTTCAAATTTTAAACTTATTTAAAATACGCAGTTAAAACATTGTAAATGCAACACTTAACAGCCAGTCAGAAAGGTGCTAAGACTTGCCTGGTATTTACCTCGAGAGATGTTGTAAGAGTCACTTTCAAATAAATATCTTTATTTGAGGCATGCGCAAAAACCCGGTTAAGTGAGTACCGTATACTCAAGAGATGCCTAAGCCTCCCCGCACTAGAGGTTCTGGAGCATGTTTGGTAGTCGGTGATGGAAACGAAGTTCTATTTTGTCACAGCACAGAAAACGCTGTTTTAGCCGAGAGTGTTGTTTTACTGTATACTCTATTCTGTGGTCATAGCGCGTGCACATGAAGTTACTCGCATTTCAAAGTCAGCTAAGGAGAACATCCAGCACTACATGCGAAAAATCAAAGCCATAAATTACGTATGATCTAAATTCTAACCATCAGGGATAAACCAGTGTCTACTTTTTAAACATGGATTGTTAGCCTTGTAAGGACAAGGCCTCAAAAAATTGGTTATAAACTCAGAATTGTTCCTCTCCACGGAAATCTTTAGTAAAAGGCGAAAGATTTATACGATCTGAAGAGAAACCAGAGTATGCTTAACATATCTGGCCCACATTCCTCGAGTAACTGTTACCCCTAACTCTATAATGGTGATTATTTACCTGAAAGAGCTAGTCATGTCTTCCTCTACTCCAGACAATTCTGTGGGAGAATTCTCATTTGGGGGGGAAAGATAGTTCAAAGAATAAAGGAAAATCCAGTCATTTTTTAGGGCAGAAATTGTTTTGTGTGCAATGCATTCTGGGTATGCAAATAAATCTTCGCCACCGAACCGGTTTCCGGAATACTTTAAATAGATCATTTGTTTTGGTGCTGAGACTGGGACTACCACCAGGGGGCAGAGCGGAAGACAGATTTAGGGAATACGAGTATAAACCTGAGCTTTGGTCCGACCACAAAGAGTCTGACTTATACGTTGGCACTGCAAGTAAAATTTCTTTCGGACATAAATAAATAAAAAAAATACAATTATAAAATAAAACTTGAAAATAATTACCCTCAGAGAATATCACTAACATTTCATCCTTGAGGAGCGCGCGGTGTGATGGGGGTGCCAAGTGTGCGTGGTCAGCACTGATCACAGAATGTTCGCGGACACGCGGGCAGACCCTTAAAGCATCCACAGTAGAGGGCTGGCCAGGGCATTCTGGCCGGGAGGCACAGTGCTGCAGGGGTGCCAAGCTAAGAGCTGGGATTTCCCTAGAAGGAAATGGGGAAGCGTGGAACAGTTTTAAAAGAGGGTAGCATAATCGGATCAGTGTTTTAAGACCATGGTCTCAACATGGGTGGTCGCTGGATCCACAAATCAGCATCATCTGGATACGTCCTCCTAGAGATGCAAATTCCTGTGTCCCACCCACTCCAGACCTACTGAATCTGAAGCTGGGAGTGGGGTCCAGATGCCGGCTTTTAACAAGTCCTTCACAGGACTGCCGCACAGGCCAGCTGGAGAACGATCCTGGACAACCATTCCGGCAACTGCGGCAACTGCGGCAACTGCGGCAACTGGAGGAAACAGGAAGTTGTGGGGAGGCGACTTAGGAAGCTGAGAATTATACAGAGAGAAATACGTGGTGGCCTGGATGGCGAGGCAAGGCCTGGGAAAAAGTGGGAAGTGAGGAGAGAAAAACGTCCAGGTAGCACCTTAGAGGACAGTGGCATAAACGGGGGTGGGCTGGGTGTCACAGGGAGAGCCTATGAAGGGCATTTGTAAGATGTCAGGGAGGCAGAAAACCACCCAGGAGTTGGGCTGCCCAGTAGTCAAGGGCGGAAGAGAGCAGTCACTTGTGCTAAATGTCCATGAGAGGTCGAGTAAGAGGGGGATTGTAAAGGCCATAGGATGCCACAGCAGAAAAGTTGGTGACCCTGGACAGAGGTATTTCCAGGGAGTGGGGGTGTTTGCAGCCCAACTTCCAGGATTTGAGGAGGGAGTGAGTATGTGGGGGGGAGGAGGGTGGAGAGGGAGGCTCAAGGGGTGAGAGGTTAAAGGAAGACTTTTTCTTTCTTTTCTATCAGGAGAGTGACATGGATGTGAGAGGCTGAAGATCCAGGAGAGAGGAAATAAGCAGTCGTGGAGAGGGGGTGGGAAAGGAGCTAAGGCTGACTTCAGTCTAGAGGGAGGCCCCCAACTCCATGGTACAGTAAGGACCGGCAGCATAGTATATACAATATTGTGAATGCATTTAATGCCACTGACTTACATACTTAAAAAATGGTTAAAATGGCAAACTTTATGTTGTATGTATTTTGCTGCAATAAAAAACCCAAGCTTTACGGTAGCCCCAAGAGAACAGTGAAGCTATTCATTCTAAACAATCATTTTCCCCTGAGCTTCACCTTGAGAAAGAAGCTTGATAACTTTTACTGTTGGTTCACTGACATCAGCTGGTACCGAACCAAATCAATTCTCACACTAGACGTTTTCTAAATGACCTAAGAAAGTAAACAATGGCTTACAAATCTTGAGATGAATTGGAGCATCACAATCTTCAATATGCATTTTAATTAGGTAAAACAACTCTATAGTAAACCAGGGTGCTTATTTTTCTCTTTTCCTCCACTTCCTCACTTCTCTCATTCATTACCACTAAAATATGTCATCACAAAATATTTCTAACTCCGCAGAAAAGCATAACAAATGAAAAAAATGCACATCCAGCATTCAGATTTAAGAGATGTCAACGTTTCTCCAGATGTTCCTTAGGTCTGGCTTTCACAACAAAAGCAAAAGCAAAAGCAATGAAAACAGTAAGCGAGTGGGGCTCCTGCAAACTGAAACGCTTCTGCACAGAAAGGAAACCATCAGCAAAATAAAAGTGCAACTTATGGGTTGAGAGAATATATTTGTGAAGCATATATTTGATAAGGAGTTAATATCCAAAATATATTAAAACCTCACACAACTCAATATCAAAAAATCAAACATTCCACCCTGGGTGGCGTAGCTCAGTGGATTGAGCATGGGCCCGTGAACCAAAGGGTCACTGGTTCGATTCCCAGTCAGGGCACATGCCTGGGTTGCAGGCCAGGTCCTCAGTGGGGGTGACATGAGAATTGACCACACATTGATATTTCTCTCCCTCCCTTCCCCTCTGTCTAAAAATAAATAAAATGTTTTTTAAAAAAACATTTCTATTTGAAAAATGTACGGAGAACCTGCATAGACACTTTCCCAGAGAAGATATACAAATGTTCACCAGGTACATGAAAAGGCCGTCAACATCACAAGCCATCAGGGAGGTGGAAATCAAAATGACAAGGGGATACCACCTTACGCCCATCTGTCCATCCATCCATCCATCCATCCATTCATCCTTGTGAGGTCAGGCTCCTGCTTTGAACCTTTCAGCTGCAACTTTCTAAGGTACCGGGAGGAGAAATACCCACACCTGTTTACAGGCTCAAGTATAGGAGCTCGTCTTCTGAGAGGCAGCCTGGCCCCTCTCCCTGCTCTTTGTCCTAACTCACCCCAGTCTCCCCAGGGGCCAGGGACCACGGAGATGCAGTTCACTGGAGATGCTGTTTACTGTATTCCCAGCAGGTGGCGCTAAAGGCTCTCTTTACCTGGGTGACCCTGACTGCTGTACTCCCTTTGAAAAGGAGCACGCAGGCCAGACTCTGCAGTGGCTCAGCCCAAGGCCATCAGGCCAGGCAGGGGAGCTCGCATAAGAGAACTTGGTCCTTGTGTGAGCATTTCCAGGCTGTGGAGGAGGGCCTGTCCCACTTCTGTCTGGGATCAGCTGCCCAGTGGTCAGAACTAACTTCACTCTGTCTTCCCAGAGAGTTATTCCTGGGCTGGAAAGGACATAGACCTTGCACTTACACAGGCCACAGTTCAAATCCCAGCTCTGCCTGTGGAGGGCTGTGTGACTGCAGTCAAGTTGCTTCCTGTCTCTGAGGCTCAGTTTACTCACCAGTAAAATGGGGTAATGATGCCTGGGTGAAGTGAGTTGTCATGTAAAAGTATCAGTCGGAATATGGTCTGTGGGTGAGGTTGGTTCCCTCTGAACTCACAGGCCTCATATTAGTGGTCCTGTTGGCAGTCTGAGCCCAGTGAGGGGCTGTGTTTCTTTCTCCCCTAGCAAGGCCAGAATTGGGCTCCTGGTAAGACAAAACTGAAGGTGGGGTGAGCAGGGTCCTGCTAACAGCCACACTAGTATCTGTCCCCCTTTTGGGGTGCTTGGGCATGTCACCCCAATTTTCCAATACCCCCTGCTTCTTTCACAACAGGGCTGGAGGAAAAATTCTACTTTATTTTTAAAAAGTGATTGCTTTTCTAGAAAAAGCCTGTCCATGCAAACATCCTCATACTTATAGGGGATGTTAAAACATAAAAGATCAGCCTGGCTGGGTAGCTTAGTTGGTTAGAGCATCGTCCCTATATGTAAGGTTGCAGGTTTGATCTCTAGTCAGGACACATACAAGAATAAAGCAAGGAGCCCTGGCTGGTGTGGCTCAGTGGATTGAGTACTGGCCTGTTAATCAAAGGGTCGCCGGTTCAATTCCTAGTCAGGGCACATGCCCAGATTGCAGGCCAGGACCCCAGAAGGGGGTACATGAGAGACATCCACACATTAATGTTTCCTCTCCCTCTCTTTCTCCCTCTCTTTCCCTCTCTCTAAAAATAAATAAATAAAATCTTAAAAAAAAAGAATAAAGCAATGAATCCATAGCTGGGTGGAATAACAAAGCAGTGTTTCTCTCTCTTCCTCTCTTTAAAATTAAATATATATATATATTCATACATAAAAGATCAAGGATTTTAAAAAGCAGCAAAATGTAGTCCTAGGGGCAGGGTTTTGATTTAGCTCCCGTGGAAAAGCTGGGTCTGGCCCCAGTGGCAAGCCTGGGGGTGCTTGGGGTGTGTGTTTCTGAGCAGGGGCGATGGAGTGTCAGGGCTGGTTGGAGCCTCCAGCGGGGAGAGTGGGGGAGTGACAGGACCCCAGACAAGACCCACGCCCAGGAAGCAGCAGTTAAGTGGGGGAGGGAGTGGGCAGCAGAGCCAGGACCCCGGAGTCAGGGAAGCTGCCGGGCAGGTGTTTTTGAAGTGTGTTTGTGTCCTGGGCGATCAGAGGCTGAACCTCCTGTATCCATGGATTGGGCTGGGGTGGGGAAGGACTGTCTTTGGTCCCAAGGGCTTCCCTTGGGTCTCCTTTAGGGCACTGTAATGCTGGCTGGTCTCAAAGGCAGGGTCCACAGATTACCAGTTTGCTTCTGCCCTATGGGATGGAGGAGCCCAGTGGGGGGCACTGGGGTGGCCCTTCCCATACCCGGCTTCTCAGAACTCAGGGCTGCAGGATCTTGAGAGGCCAAACGGTGGGGCGGGGGGGAGGACCCTTTGGAGGGTAAGGAGCCTGAGCAGGTGAGACACAGGAAGGCACAGATGCGGAGGTAGCCTCAGAGATCTTGGGATTGACACTGGAATCTGCCCGTAACCGGCACCCTACCCATCACCTGACCCTCCTTCTCCTTTTCTGCCCTCCACCAGACCAGACCCCGGGGAAGGTGGGGCTGTCCCTGGAGCTGCAAAAATCTTGGTGTCACATGCCCCATCAGCACCTCAGCGACCTTATCTGCTCCTTCAGCTTTTCTGGGTGCTGAGAGCAGGGGCCTGGGGGCTCAGGGGCAGCTCCTGGTGCAAAGGTGCGCAGTGCCTTCCCCGCTGCAGGCCACCACAGCCCTCCTTTGCCACACAGCCTTGACTTAGCCGAGGGGAAAGAGCACCCCTCTTTGGCATCCAAGAGACCTGAGTTTATATCCATGCTCTACTGCTGCTGCATGACACTGCAAGGCACTTCACTTCTGGACCTCAGTTTCCCTAATCTGTCGGATGGGCGCAGCAGCCTGCCCCATCTGCTCACAGCGTCAGGGTGCTAGTTACAGGAGACAATGTGCTTTGTGAATAAGAAAAGCATAAGCTCACAGCCAATGCTGCCTCCCCGGCCCTCTCCAGAGCTGGATACCACCTGCAGACACGTTTTGCCAGAAACTCTAGCAGCCAAAAAAAAAATTTTTAATTTTTGGCCAAGATTTAAAAATTGGATTTTTACAGATTTTGAATTTACACCTGCATCTGACAACACTAGTACATTCCCCCAAATAGTAGTCAGGTCCCCACAGCCTTTTGCATGTCCAGGGATGCCCTCAACACTTAGGTCAAAGGTCAGGTGCACTTTGTCACGTGGCTTGCTTACCTCCTTACACTGGCCATCCAACCCCTCTAGGTGTCTGAGTTTGTAACCCATGTGTTACATGCATGGGAAGTACAGTATTGTCACTGTCCCTCTGGTCATCTCAAGGCTCGGCATCCTTTCTGGTGGAGTAACAGCCCCCCTCCTTCCCGCTGCTCCATCTAGCCCTGTGTATGCCCACCCGCCTGGCAGCAAGCACCAGCTCTAGAGGCGGGGGACCTTTAAGAAAGCTGTTGGCCCTGGAAGAGAAGAGAGGCTCTTCATCCACTCCGACAGCCACTGTACTTCCCTGTCCTGACAGACCAGGGCTGCGTGGGTGAAGCCTCACAGCTGGAGACATGTGGGGGTTCCTGATGTGCTCTGCTCTGGCTGGGTGGTGTGGGCCAGCACCCCTGACTCAGAGGGACGCCCTGCCCCACAGTGCCATCTCTGTCCTCCCCGACCCCACTCAGTCTCTGATGGGCCTGGTTGAATGATCAGACTCCCAGGTTTTAGGGCAGGAGCCCCCCCCGCCAGGAGCCTGACCTCAGAGAAGGCCCCCTCAGGGAGCACACCGCCCCCCCACAGCACCTCCAGGGAGCCCCTGGATGTGAGGTTTGGGCTCTGACTGAAGCAGATGGAAGCCAGGAAGGCCCATGCTGGCTTTTTTCCTTTGCGGTGTGTCCCCTCCCCAGCAGGACAGGGGGTCCTCATGGGCAGTGTCCCCAGGGAGTCTGCTGAGTCCTGATTCCGGGACACCAATCCCTCAGTCTGCTGCTGGTCCCTTTAGAAAGCTCACACGCTGCTGAGCACCTGGGCCTGCGAGGGGAGGAGCTGCTGGCAGAGCCTTCCTGGCCCAGATGCATGTGCCTGGCTATTTCCCAGGCACCTTCCTCATTGAGGTGTGGACCCACGCCTGGCTCTCTCAGACCCATCAGCTTGGACGGCTGCAGCCTCCCTCCAGCAATGCCACCTGGAACTTAGAACTTTGGGGCTGGTGTCTTCAACCTCCCACTAGTGTGCTGTGTGACCAACCACAGGCAAGCAGGCCTGCCCCTCGGCCTGCTCACTTCGGAAACCCAGAACAATCTGAGGAGAGGACTTGGGGGAAGGGGCTGGGACAAAGGGAGAGAGGGCTGTTGTCAGGATGGAAGTGTGATGACAGAGGCTGGGGGCCAGATGTCCTGAGTTCAAATCCCAGTTTTGCCCCTTGGCGGCCTCACCACTTTGGGGACAATAACAGAGGATTAAATGGAAACATGCCTAAGAAGCAATTGGCAATGCAGTGAGCACTCAGAAAAGGCTTAGCAGCTGTTGTTATTGACACAGAAATGGCACAGACCCTTCGAAATGGAAAACAGAGGCTTCCTGGGTCAAAGTGTCAGCTGACCTAGGATTCCTGCAGGTAGAGATAGGGTTTCCAGGAGGGTGGGGACCTGACTCGGCCCACCTGGGTGTGTACCACCCCTGAGCAAGGCAGGCTGGCAGGAAGGAGGCAGAGGCGAGCTCTGGCTGGTGCTGCTGCCACAGGACCCCTGGCAGGGTGGGTGCTGTGCGCTGCCCTCTCCTGAGGCCAGTCTGCTCATGCAGAGCACATGTCAGGGACACAGGTCCTTCCACCCAGACCCATACAAGGCCTTGGGCCTGTGCTCCCAGCTCAGATCACGGGGACGTGGGGGCTTCACCTTCTCCAAGGAGGGGCAGGGACAAGAGGGAAAACAGGGAGCTATTTCAAGAAGGTGTGGAGGGCCGGCCACTAAAATTAGACCCTTGGTTCCTAAAAAGACATTGGCGCCGACCAAGGCCCTGGAGAGGGGCTCTTCAGTGTGGAATGCGACCCCAGGAAGGGCTCCCACGGGCCTGGGCAATGAGGTCAGCCTGCAGGTCCAATGGGACTGCCCGCTGGCCAGTGGTCATGGGCACGTCTCCCCCAGCCGCCCTCCTGCAGAATTTAGAGCTGCTTCCAACCGCTTCCCGTCTGCGCCCAGAGCTCAGAGAAGGCAAGTGGCCAGAGCTACCCATTCTTGGCGCCATCCGACCTTCCAGTCTGCTGCACTTTTCCTTTTTTGACTGTCTCCTTGCCTCCACACTTGCTGCTCCATTCTGGGGGTGTGTATGTGTATTGGGGGGTGGCTCACAAGAGGCAGACACCTTGAAGCCTGGTGCTCCCATTGGGAGGCCAGGTGTCTCCACCCAGGTGTCTCAGCCCAGGTGGGCCTAGGCTTCCCTGCCCCAGCTCTGCAAGCCTGGGGCCTAGACACTCTCACAGACCAGAGTGGACAAGCAGGTGGGCTGGGATCAACTCTCAGGGACCTTGCTGGGGGTTTGGAAGTACAAGTAGGGGGAAGCCACATGGAAAATGACTTGCATGTCTTCCCCAAAGCTGGGCACACACGGGGCCCCTCTGGACCCTGAGACCATCACCCCGGGAGTCCTTCAGATGGTTGACTCAGAGCCTGTGGGGGCTCAGCCTGTGGGAGCTCAGAGTCTGGCCTGAGGTTCTCCCACCCTGGAGCTTCCTGCAGCCCTCTTGGAAAACATGTGAAACATTCAGAAAAGAGGTGCGCACTTGCTAGCCCATATCCACCTAGGCTTTCACTAGATTTCTACTTGGCTTTTTTCAGAAGGGAGAGAGAGAAACATCAATGTGAGAGAGAAAAACATTGATCGGTTGCCTCTGGTACATGCCCTGACTGGGGACTGAACCCACAACCTGGATGTGACCGGGGATCCAACTAGCAAATTTTTGGTGTACAGACAATGCCCCACCCAGCCAGGGCCCCCTCGCCTGCTTTTCAACGCTGCCCATTTCATGCCCAGACCACCCTCGTTTGGACTTCATGGTGCAAGCTTATGCTATTAAGTCAACATATGTTCATGTAAGATCATCTCTAAGACCAGTTAGTAATTTTAGTAATTTAGTCATTGACTAGCCTAATAATTTAAGTCAAAGAGTAGAAATGTGCACAATACTGGATGCCTCCTACTGTCAGGCAGCTGTGTGTGCTGGGTGTGGGTGGGCTGTCCCGGGGAGCTGTGGGGACCGGACCAGGGCCCACTCGCTCGGACGGGAGCAGGACCCGGCAGGTAGGGCTCCCAAGGGGTACAACCCTTTCGAAAGTTGGACTCCCTTTTTATTATCATGAGCATGTGTGACTTTTTTGCAAAAAGCAAAATTAAAGAAAACAAAAGGCCAGTCATCCACCACCTGCCCTCCCCCTCTCCTGCACTCTCAGGCTTCTGTTATGTGTCTCAGGGCTTCCTCCATTGTTACTTTTCTGCTACTTATTGCTGGGTTTTGGTGGGAAACCGTGACATCTGGCCTTTGTAATGAACGACACAACAAAGCAAAATACAACAAAAAAATATATTGGTTTTTCCCTCCTTCCGGACTACGAATTCCACTAGGACGGGTACACTTGGGGTCCCATCTGTCCAATAGAGCATCAGGCTCACGGTCAGGGTCAGCAGATGTTTGCCGAGGCCCAGGAGTGGAGTAGATGAAGGCCAGCCTGCCTCTCTGAAGCAGGAGGCCTGCAGATTCGCTCCCTGGAGCCCGCCCTTGGCAGTCCTCCCATCTTTTCTGGGAATTTTTCTAGGTCTCCTACCAGGAAGCAAAACGTGGTCCGTCTGGGAACAGATTCTGGTGGATTGGTAACAGTAGCCCTGGGCGCGGCCAGCGGTGCCTGGGGGGCGGGGCACATGCCATCTGGTGTGACGGCAGCGGAGGCACGCTCACCGCACTGGCACGGCTAGAGCATCCCTGGAATGCGGCAGGGCTGCTGACAGCACTTCATGCTCTGAGTGTGACCACTCATGTGACTTCCTCGGGGACCCGTGGAGAAGAGTGTGTGGGTGGGCCCCGGCCCCCTGTCCTGCATCTCCAAGGTCCCCAGAGCCCCAGCCTAGGGACAGGGCTGGGTGCTGAATAGCATCCAAGGGGACCTGGAGATGAAATCTAATGGGACTTGATAAGAGTCACCACAATCATAGTCGTCATAACAGCTGGGTTTTGAGGGTTACCAGGGGCCAGCAAGTGTGTGGAGCGGTTTACAGGCACCGTCTCCCTCCGCCGTCAGGAGAGCCCCGTGGGGGTAGACACCATTGCTATGTCCACTTTCCAGACCGGGAAACCTGAGGCTGGAGGACCCGGAGCCATTCTCCCAAGACCGGACAGCTGGTGGGGGGAGGAGCAAGGCCTGGCTCAGACTTCCGGAGTCCAGGTTCTGTTCCTAACACCTCGTCTCCTTGTTCCCACCGACTGTGAGCCTGGACTAATGATTCCTTAAGGGAAAATCTCCCACCCCACAGCCTGGGGCGGTGCTTGCTGGCACTGACCAAATGGACACTGAGCAGCATTATTGCAGGTGTTATGAGCAGCAACCAAATGACGTTTCTGGGAGCCGCAGCCTACTTCTAGGGACCTGTTCAGTGCAGGGTGGCTGCCCCAGAAGGCACCGTAGGAACACGGTCAGAGGCTGTCCAGGTTTGGACAGGCCTGAGCCTCGTCCAGAGCCCACCCCAGTGGCTGTGGGACCGGGTGGGTTGCTAGGGCTATGATACAAAGGACCACCACCGGGCAGCTTCACCAGCGGAAACTTCCTGCCTCACAGTCCTGGGGGCTGGAATTCCAAGACCATGGTGTCGGCAAGGTGGGTTCTTTCTGGACCGAGAGGGAGACTCCGGTGTGTCTCTTCCGGCTTCTGGTGGTTTACTAGCCACCTTCGGAATCCTCGGCTTGTACAAGCGTCACCCTGATCTGCCTTCCTGTTCGAATGTGTGCCTGTCTCTGTGTCCAAGTTCCCCTTTTCATGAGGTCACCTGTTCTATTGGATTAGGACCCACCCTAATGACCTCACTTAAATTCGGCAACCTCTGTAAGGACCCTGTTTCCCAGTATGCTCATTCTGAGGTTCTGGGGTTTGGGGTGGCTTCCACATGACCATAACTATGCCCTTGGGTAAGTCAGTTCACAACTCTGGGCCTCCACTTTTTGTCTGTAAAATGGGATTGGGATTAATCCCTCCCTTCCTGAGCTGCTGTGCAGAGACACTGAGAGGAAGAAAAGTGCTTGGCACAGCACCCAGCTCATGTATGTGGTCAGCGGTCAGGAACACAGCTGCCATTTCCCGTTGCTCTCCTGGGACGAGAGGCTGGAGGTCAGGAGGCACTAGCATTTGGGGTCTGTGGGCAGGGCAGAGCCTAGCTGGGCTGCAGGGAGCCAGCCTGGGGAGAAGTTGGGGAGTCTGGTCTTTCCCAGCTGGGTGGCCCTGGAGGGTGGCTCTGGTCCAGGCCCAGGCTCCAGGCCAGTGCTTAGATGTGGCTTCCACACTCCTGGGTGAGGCATTCAAGGCCCCGTTTCTGGGTTTGCTGCTGTGTCCTCCATCTCCGAGTCCCTTACTCAGTCTGGGCAATGCTGACATCCTGGGCCAGGTAATTCAGTGTTGTGGGGTGTCCTGGGCACTGCAGGGTGTTTAACACTACCCCTGACCCCTACCTGCTGTAGCAGGTAGTCTCCCCTCCCTAATCATGACAACCAGTGGTACCTTGGACATCGCCAAGTATCTCCCAGGGGTCAAGATCAGCCCCTTGGCCCAGCTGGCTGCCTCAGGCAGGGCTGGGATGCTGTGAGCCTCATTTTCGAGCAGAACCTACCTGGATGCATCGGGAAACAGGAACCTGCACAGCACGTGGACAGACAATCTCCACCCCGGGGGCGGCCCCCTCCCCATCCTGAATGAACTGTCCTCAACCCTGCTGCTTCAAGCCTGGCTCTCCAGGGTCACCTCAAGGTGATGGCAGCCCGGCCGAGACATGGCGATCAGGGAGTGGCTGTAAACAGCAGGAAGCACAGACCAGAGCTGGGCTCTGGGCAACCTGGCCAGGAGCGGGTGTGGACACGGTGCTGACAGGCCCAAGTTGTCAGGACCAGAGGCCCAGGCTCCAGACCAGTGTGGGTCGTGGGGCTTTATCAGACGACAGCCTTGTTGGCCGAGGGCGCTGACAGCCGGGAGCTGCCCCGGTTGCAGCTTCTGTTCAGGGCCTCTGGTTCCCACCACAGGGCGGGAAGGGCACCTCAGCGGACTGATGAAGAGAGGAGGGAATAGTGGGGAGAAGGAGACGGAGGAAGACATTCCGAGAGGCTTGCTTTCCCTCCACTTCTCTTTCCTTCACAGGTTTAAAAACGTGTTTACAGTTTCTGAGCTGAAGCTTGCTTCCTGCAACCAGTTAGATGATTTGAAAAGGGACTGGGGAGTGTTAGGATGCATTTGATGGAGAGAGGCGGGGGTGGGGGGCGAGCGAGAGAAGGGTGGTGGGGGACACACCAGGAACAAAATCTGAACTCCTTCCTGTGCACTGCACTGCTGCCCTGGCCTGGCCTGGCCTGGCCTGGCAGCTCCCCCGCAAGCCCTCACCCTTAGTGTGTCCTGTGGCTGCTGGAACAAATTACCCAAAACTTGCTGCCTTAAGACAATGGAGCTATCCCTGTTCTGGGGGTCAGAGGCCCAAACTCATTATCGCTGGGCTAAAGCCAAGGGGGGTGTGAAGTGTGGTGTGTCTGTGTCTGTGGGTGGGGGTGGAGGGGGCACGCTCCCTGAGGAGAATCCTGTGTCTCCCAGCTCCCAGTGGCTGCACCTTTCCAACCCCTGTCCGCGTGGGCACGGCGGCTCCTTAGCTGTGTGTGCACCAGCTTGCCCTCTGCCTCCCTCTTATGAGGACACCTGGGGTGCCCTCGAGGGTCCACCTGGATCTCTCATCTCTGGATCCTTCACTTAAGTCACATCTGCAAAGCCCGTTTGTGCCTAAGAGCTGGGTGTTGTTATCACAGACGAGGCAAGGGCGGCGCCAGTGGCTTCCCCGAGGTACAGGGTGAGCACCAAGTGACCAATGGCTGCAAGCGTCACCTGCAGGGAACCCAAATTCCACCACCCTGTAGCTGCCATTGGGGCTGCTGGCTTGCAGCTGTTTATGAAGAAATAAAAGCTTCGGAAAGAGTCTTTGACCCTCCCCCCTCTCCTGCCCAAGAGATTCGGATAGAGAAACCTGCTTCAGGAAGATCTTAGCAGGCTGCCTTTGCCTAGTTTGAATTCAGAATGGTGATTAGAGGGCTTCAGGCAGGGGCCTGCTGGGGAGATACCCCCGTGTCCCGTTGTTTCCAAGTCACTGAGCAAGTGTTTCTGCCAGATGTGTTCCACTCTTCCTCAAGCACCTGCCAATCATGCATTCTCAGGTCTGAAATCCTAGACCCCTTTCCTCCTGTGTCCAAAAATGGCTTATCCACCCAGAGTCATTCACTGTCTCCGAAATTGTCACGCCTCTGTGAATTCCCCATGGGCGGGTATTAAAACTTTGATTTTTGTCGTGTTAATCTGCCTCGGTTAATCTGTCTATTAGCTCAGCTTAGAAGAATTTAGAAGTAAGAGGAAAAGCCTCTACGTATCCCCAAACTTACTGGCTTAAAATAACATTTCACTCTCCCTGGTGGTTTCCGGGTCAGGGGTTTGGGGCAGTCCGAGGATGCTGGCTACGGTCTCTCAGCCACCGTGGTCAGATGGGCTGGAGCTGCAACGGGGGCAGGGGCTGGCCTGGCAGTTGGCTCTGTACACATCCTCAGGGCACGTCTGGGTGGGTGAGTTGGGCTTCCTCAAGGCATGGCGGCTGCAGGGCAGTGGGGCCGCTCACCTGGCAGCTCAGGGCTCTGATGCACGTGGTCTGGTGAGCAAAACAGAAGCTACTTCACCTTCTGACCCAGCCTGGGACGTAGTAAGGGAGCATTACCATAGTCTCTCTCAAGCTCATCCGGATTCAAAAGGACGGAACCTGGACCCGCCCTTTGATGGGAAGAGAGTCAAAGACCCATTAGGGGAAGAGCCTGTTGCAGCCATCGTGGGAGATTTGATCCACCACAGCTAGGAAGGGGCGAGACTGAAATCGGAAAGCAGGAACGCTGAAGCCAGGACCCCGGGCTCTGCCTCACTGCAGAGCATTGTCCTGCTAAGGACACAGGAGCCCAGACCACTGATCCTTTGCAAATACTAGATGGCTGTGCTCCCCACTGTGGCAGAAGGCACCAGGAGCTGGGGGCAGGGAGGCCAAAACAACAGAAATGTGTTCTCTCCTAGATCTGGAAGCTGGAAGGCTGAGATCAAGGTGTTGGCAGTGCCACACTCTCTCTGAAGGCTCTCAGGGAGGATCCTTCCTTGTTTCTTCTGGCTTCTGGGGGCTGCCTGAAATCCGTGGTGTCCCTCGGCTTAGGGACACACCACTCCAACCTCTGCCTCTGTTTGTACGTGGCTTTCTCCCTTCGTGTCTATCTGTATCTGTGTCTCTCACTTTTTCTTATAAGACACCAATCATATTGGATGTAGGGCCCATCCTACTACAGAATGACCTTGTCTTAACTAATTACATCTGTCAAGATCCTATTTCCAAATAAGGTCACATTCGGAGGCTCTGGGAAGACATGAACTTGGGTAACATCGTCCAGCCTAGTATAATGCTCCCTTCTTTCTTTCTTTTTAATTTTACTTATTTTTAGAGAGAGGAAAAGGGAGGGAGAGAGAAAGGGAGAGAAACAGCAATGTGTGGTTGTCCTTCGAGTGCCCCCTACTGGGGACCTGGCCTGCGACCCAAGCATTTTGCCCTGACTGGGAATTGAACTGGCAACGCTTTGGTTGGCAGGCTGGCACACAATCCACTGAGCCACACCAGCCAGGGCTATAATGTTCTTTTCTGATTTTCCTGTCACACCTGGCCAGTTTCTCAGCCCCTCACATTGCTCCACACAGCTTTTTAAATGGGGGAACACAGCTCTGGGTCCCCAACCAGGTCCTTGCTGCTAGCCTTGGAGGGCCTGGGACTCCAAGCCTTATAGGGATGGCATGACTTCACCAGGGAGTCACGTCAGGGGACAAGAGCCAGCCAGAGGGCCTCCGGTGCCTTGCCAATGCCTCCTCCCTTTCTGACAGTGAGGCTGTCACAGGACCTGCTTCCTGCACACCCGGCCCCGAGCCTGTCTGACCCTCCCCAGGCACAGAGTGTCCTCTCCCGGAGGAGCTCTATTAATATCCCTCGTCCCAGAACGTTTACGTTCTGGGACGGCCATTCATGATCTCGTTCTCATGGGTTCCCCCCACTCTGAGCCATTCATGAATGTGACCCCCCAGGCTTGGCTGGCTGTCCTGTGCACTGGCTCTGCTCTCTGCTCCTTCCCACCCTCCCTCCCCTTCTCCATTCCCAGTGTGTCTGCAGGATCTTAGCCAGTGCCTGTTTGCTCTCCACAATGAGCCCCACACGCGAGAGGCTGCCGCCTGCGTGCGGGGCCCTAGATGAGCCCCATCTGCCTGGAGATGTGCACTTCCGGGGGCTGCAACCGGAAAGGTGTCCGCCGCCCCACCCCCCGCAGGTGTGTGAGCAGTGGCAGGAAGCCGTTCTTTGCCCTGCACGCGAGGAGCATTGCTTCCATGAGGATGCTCAGTTCCAGCCCTCCGCCCCCCGTGACAAAGACTGTGGAGGCCTGTGAGCACGCTCATAGCCTGTAATTCAGTGCATTGCACCCTCAGGCCTGTATCTTGAACAAAATTTCTAAAACAGTGGTTCTCCACTGAGTACAGTTTTATCCCCCCCAGAGGACATTCGGCGCTGTCTGGGGTCCTTTTCGGTCATCACAGTTTGGGTGAGGGGTCCACCAGGGATGCTGCCAAGGACATGGGACAGCCCTACCTCCCACCCCAGGAAAGATTTATGTGGTTTCAAATGTCTCCAGGGTCAGGGCTGAGGAACCCTGATGGAAAAGGACAAAAAGGCCTGGTTGGTGTAGCTCAGTGGATTGAACGTGGGCCCGTGAACCGAAGGGTCACCAGTTTGATCCCCAGTCAGGGCACATGTCTGGGTTGTGGGCCAGGTCCCCAGTGGGGGGCACATGAGAGGCAACCACACATTGATGTTTCTCTCCCTCTCTTTCTCCTTCCCTTCCCTTCTCTCTAAAAATAAATAAAATATTTTTTTAAAAAGGACAAAAGCCTACATATTTATAGATTTTCGTAGCAGCATAATTTAAATTAACAAAACATCTAGGCACTATCTATCAAGTTCAAGGTAATTATATTAGGAATATTAAATTCAGTATAAAATGGCCATTTAGGGAGGCACGTATGACAGCTCATTAGCAATATTGAGAAGCATATTAAAGTGATATGTAGGATTATATATACTCACACATACACATATATGTATGAATTCCTCAAATGACTGAATGTAAAGTTATTATATGACCCACCAGTTCCACTCCCAGGTAAATACCCAGGAGGTGAAAATGTACGTTCACATAAAACTTGTACGTAAGTGTTCACAGCGGTACTGTTCATAATCGCCTAAAGGTGGAAGCAACCCCAGTGCTCAGCTGCAGATGAACGGACAAACAAAATGCGGTCTGCCCACACGACGGAATATTATTCGACAGTGAAAAGCAATAATATACTGATACGTAACATTATAACCTTGACAATAACATGCTGGGTGAAAGAAGCCAGAGCACAAACGGTCACATCACGCGTGGTCCCGTTTATATGGAATATCTGGAACAGGCATAGTGAGAAACCACTAGGAATCGCAGCCAGGGGAAGGACCGGCAGCTGTATGACCTTTCCTAAGTTGGAAGCATCCTGGGATGGAGGTAGCTGGGGCAGAGGCAGGGGACACCCCCAAGTGACAGGGCAGGGAAGAGCTGGCAGAAAACTACCCAGACCTCCCTCTTTTTTCTTACTCCCCCTGAACTTTGTGGCTCCCCTACCATTGGCTGAGTCCATTGGGAAGCTAGAGACCACATTAACCAGTCTATGTAAGCCATAAAATCAGCCTCTGGGATCCTGGGCAGTGGGGAGAGGATGAAGGGTAAATCTGCCCTGGCCAGGTAGCTCAGTCAGGTAGAGCATCATGCCAGCAGGCCAAGTTTTCAGGTTTGATCCCTGGTCAGGGCACATACAAGAATCAACTGGTGAATGCATAAATATGTGGAACAACAAATTGGTGTTTCTTTTTCTTTCTCTCTCCCTTTCTCTCTCTCTCTAAAATCAATTGAGGAAAAAATACTTAAAAAGGCAACTATCAGTTATCAAGGAAATACGTCCAGCAGATGGATTCACCAAGCTAATACATCTGAACACACAAGGTCAACAGAGAATGCCAATGTCACCACGCATGACCCGCACCGTCGGCCTCACTGAGAGCCAGAGCACACAGCAGCCAATGAACGAACTGCAAGCCTCCAACACCAGGTTCCAGCAGAGCCACTTGGCCATTGTCAGTGTGTGGATGGGAGCCACAGGGGAGGGAGGCTTAAAGGATTCAGGGTGGGGGGGAGGAAGGAGGAGGAAGATAGGGCAGAGCAGGAGAAAATAGAGATCACAGGTGAAATCAGTCCCGGAAAGCTCAAGTCCCCCTAAGTGTCCAGATGCTGAACACGGGTCTGGGACTTGGCAGCTCACAGCACTGGCTGCAGGGAAGGGGCTTCGAAAGGGCGCAGGTTGAAGCAGGCAGCCTTCACAAGGCAGTGCTTCTGGGAAGGAATCCAAGCAACAGTTGTAGTAGCCTATTTCCAAGATGGTCGTGCGGGAGGGGGCCCTGGGCTGGCAGTATATGCTGCTGGGTGCAGCCCTCTCGGTGGCCAAGGGCCACTCTGCTGCTCCCCAGGCTGTTGCCAGAGGGTCAGATGGGGGCCTCAGCACCCTTGAAGGCGGGCAGGGAGATCAGCGCTGTATCAGCATCTACCTCATTGGGGAAGGGGCTGTGACTGCATCTGTTTTTCTTTCTACACTGTGCTCCTCAAAGGCGGGATCTGTTTGGCCCAGCCTGTGTGCTTACCTCCAGAAGAAAACTTCGTTTTACCTGCATGGTTCCATCTCACCCTCACAGCAACCCTGTGAGGTGGGCATGAAGAAACTCAAGCCCTGGCTAGGTGGCTCAGATGGCTGGAACATCATCCCCATGCACCAAAAGATTGCAGGTTTGATCCCCAGTCAGGGTGCATACAGGAGTCAGTAAGTGGATGTTTCTGTCTCTCTCCCTTCCTCTCTCTGAAATCAATCAATATATATGGTGAGGATTTAAGAAACAAAGAAAGAAACCAGAGGAGAGAAGAAGCAACTGCCAGAGCTCACAGCAGTAGTAGGGGATTGAGGTGGCATTATAGCCAGAGTCAGGGCTCCAGACTGTTGGGGCTCCAGACTGTTGGGACCCCACGCCTTTGACGAATGAAGGGTCTTCTCCCTTCCTCTGCAGGCAGCACCCAGGGTTTGACACTGGTGAGAACCAACACTGTCACCACGGCCACCTTTGCTGTGGGCTCAGAGTGCCAGGCACGGCGCACTATCATTCAGCCTGCCACATGTACCCCTCATTTGCTTCTTGGGTGGTAAAGCTGAGCTGTAGGTGGTCGAATCAGCTCCGTTTAATGGAAGTGGGAAGCGCATGGAGTACAGCAGGCACTCAGCAGACACTTGTGGGGATAACCTGCTGGGAGAGCTGATGGATGATGGATTGTTACTCCCTGGACAGAAGGCCCTGGCATGATGCGGATTCCGTCTTTGCCTGCCCTCAAGTCCTCCCCCACACCTGCCCTCCCCCACACCAGGCAGGTAGCAGCTTTGTCACCATGTTTAGCACTTCATTGTCCCGACCCCCTTCTCCCACCCGGGGTGACTTTGTTTCTCCTCAGATACAAGGACAAACTCTCACATGCCTTCTTTGGCTCTTTCCACACTGCCTTGGGCTTCTGCTGACACCCTCTCCTCCCTTTTTGGTGCCTGCAAGGAGGGGACGTCTGTCCAGTTTACAGAAGAGTGCGGTGCAGCTCAGGCTGGGTGCGGTTGCTCCTGACAGGCACTGGCTGAAGAACCCCGCCTTCTCTCGACCCTTTGCCTCATGACACCCCGCACGTGGGAGTCCCTGTGTCCTCGGCGGCCTGCCCCGGACTCTGCTCCGCACTTGGCTGGATTTTTGTCTCTCTCGCTGCCATTTAACCATTGCATCTTCTCTCTGTGGTGCACACACTGCCCCAGTCCCCAGAATTTCCCCAGGACTGGCCATCTTTGTATGCCTTCACCCTCTCTCCTCTGCACCTGCGAAACACAGACCTTTGCTGGAGTTCGAAGACTTCCCCCCACACACACAGCCACCAGGCTTCCCCAGCCCTCACAGCCCAGCTCCCTGTGACTTCAGAGAGGACGACGTGCTCATCTGATTTTATTTTATTTTATTTTTTAGAGTGGAAACACCTTTGGGTCATCCCACAGTGATTAAGAGCTTCAGGTCCGAAGTCAGACTAGCCAGATTGGAGTCCAGGCTTCAACGCTTGTCAACGGTGTGACCCAAAGAAAGTGAATTAATTCCTCTGAGCTCAGTTTCCCCGTCTGAAAAGTGAGGAACAACGACAGTACTTTTTTCACTCCATATCTTGCAGGTGCTTTTCTTTTTAAGGCAAGATTTGCTTACAAGTTGCCGCTTCTGCCCCTCAGTGACCCTTTTTCCATTTCTGTTGTCAGCCGTCCCCCTCCCTGGGCAGTGCTGCCCCCCCATCCTGCTGACCGCCAACACCAGTCATCTGGACGGGGTGGCGGCACTGGTCACACACACTTTCCGGGGATTCGATCTGCTGGGTCTCTTCCCAGGGCCAGTTTCCTTGGAACCTCATTTCTAATCCCAGATGACAGGTTCAGGCTGTCTGCTGGTGGGAATTAGATTAGAAGTGACCAGCTGAAGGAGACATTAGGGTGAACACTCCTCATACCTCTAATAACCCCCCCAATGGACCCCATCCTGCAGGTGCCCCTCTTTCCCCACAGGCACTGCTGGCCTGGAGCAGGAGAAGAAGTGTCGGGCCTGGAGGGATGTGACAGTGGCATCTCGGGATGACCTCATCTCTAGGCCTCCCTCTCAAAATTCCAGCCAAATCAGCTGTCCTCTCAGGGTCGGAAGCAGGGTCAGCATTCCAGAAGTTCCTTGTCATATCCAGACGTTTAATCAGGTGACATTGGACAAGTTGCCTCCTAGGGAAGGGACTTGTGGGAGGGTCAGGTGGAATTTTGTCCGCACCCCACACTTGCCTTTCCAGCTAGACCTGTGTTACTGGAGCGAGACCTCTTGCTTTGAATTTGCTCGGGGTGATCAGAACCACGGACAGCGCTCAAGGCTCAGGGGAGCCCCGCAGGCAGGCCCGCAAACGGGCGCCAGGCGGGAAGGAGACGGAGTCGGGCTGTAGGGGTAGGGTGTTGGCTGGGGCTGTTCTCGGGGTCACTGGGTGCACCTCACACTTGTGTCGTCATCGCAGGGGCCTCAGTATCCCGGAGTTCTCCCTTCCCTCCGCAGGAAGGGCTGGGGTGGGGAGGGAAGGGAAAAGCTCCATGTTAAGGTCCAGGATTTTTGCAGGAAAGGAGGAAGTGGGAGGCGAGGGACCCTTGCTGTGATCCATGCGCCCCACACGTGCTCTCGCCCCAGCCAGGCTCCCTTCTCTGCGACGCCTGCTCTCCGCAGCCTCCGCCCCCTGGCAAGTGCTGGTGGCGGGCACCGAGGGCGGAAATGAAGCTGATAACTCAGAGATAACCCCGGAGGACAGACAGGCAGGCACCCAGGCCAGGGATAAAAAGGCTGCGGACACTTCAGGATCCAGAGGAGCCCCCGTGGACCTGGAAGAGGTGGTACCGGAACCGGGACACAGCCACTGAAAGACAGCAACCTCTGCCCACCTCTCCGGCGACATGGACCCACAGACGGGTCTGTCCAGGGTGCTCTTGCTGCTTCTGTTCCTTCACCTGTCACCGCTGAAAGGATGTCCCGACTTGGGCCTGTCTCGGGATGACAACAGAAGTGAAAAGGTCTCTACCTACTGTTACAAGAGGTCCCTTTGAGAATCAGAGAGTGGTGAGGTGGGAGCCAGGACCCTGACCCACAGTGGTCGGTTCCCTTGGGTGCCAGGGGATGGTTGGGCTCAGGGGAGGATCCCTGAAGCTCGGGTTATTCCCCCCACTGCAGGAGCCACTGAGTTGTATTCCGGAGCCCCCCCAGCAAGGACCCAGTTTGGAAGAAGCCGGGACAGTCAAGCAGGCAGCTCCTGCTGGTGACCTTAGGCCTCGTGACGATGACCTCCAGGCCCCATGGGAACAACAAATCCCCAAGAAGTTGCCTCCCTCAAGCTGCTTCGGTGGGAGGAGGATGGATCGGATCGAGTTCGGTGGCTTGGGCTGCAAGGGTGAGCTCCCTGCCCGTCAGCTGGCCATGCCCACCCCCATTCCTGGGGGTTCTGCCATGGAGTCACTTCTGGGTTTGTTGCCCCTGGTCTGAGAAAGGGACTCCCAGACACCACTGCCTGTTGCTGACAGTGCTCGGGGCCAAGGAATGCCTTTCTGGGAGTACTTACTGTGGCCACCGTTCATTCCCAAGCCCACAAGACCCACCCATCTTGTTTGTATCCACCTGCTGCACCTGTGATCAAAAGGGCAGAATTGCTTTAGGGTGGAATTCAGGGGAGTCTGGCAGCCTGTCCTTGGGGCAGAAAGATCCCTAAATACTTTCCTCCTGGTTTCCTCTCAACTGTCTACAGCTGCAAAGGCAGGCCCAGATTACGAGGGCAGCCTCGGCCCTGCTCACAGCGGAGGAAACTGAGTCACAGAGTGATGGAGGACACTCCAAATATCCAGACAAGCAGAGGATGACAGTGGGGTGAGGCGGTGGTGGTAGCAGGGGTGGCACAGGGTGAGGGGAGGCTCAGATCCTGCCTCAGTGTCCCCCCAACACCACCATCACCCCCTCTCTTCCCCCCACAGGACTGAGGAGCCAGTTACAGGAAGTCCCAGCGACAGACTGATTTCCCATCAACCCCCGGCCCCCTTTGAAGCACCTGCCATTTATTTACTATATTTTTAATTTGATTGATTTCTATAAGCCAGTTCTTACCTTTGAGCACAAATGTTCCATGAGATAAAGTCAGCATTAAAGCTTTTTCTTTTGAAACTGATTTGTCTCATTGCATTCAAAATAATTCATCATTTCAAAGAAATTAAACAGAAAACAGCAAAACACCCCCCAACTCTGTGTTTTCTTGGAGGTCCCAAAGGGGTCTTGATGGTGGGGTGTGGATGCAGGCCTCTAGGGCTGGTCATCTGGGGGGAGTGGTGGCTTTCTTACAAGAGTTTCCATGCTCTGAAATGTCCAGAAATACCTCAAGCAATTGAGACACTTCCCAGAAACTGCTTTCCAAAGCCTGGCAGGTGCTTCCTGGAAACGGGCCCTGAGGTTTCAGTGCGGCCTGAGGCTGCGCGTCCAAGTGATTGTGGAGCTAGCCTCTGCCTGCCTCTCTGTGCAAGGCACCGTGCCCAGAGTTCATTGTTTCAGAAGGTCAGAGACGGGACAGAGAGAGAGAGAGAGAGAGAGAGAGAGAGAGAGAGAGAGTGTGTGTGTGTGTGTGTGTGTGTGTGTACATGTATGTACATGTGGCTCATTTGCACTGGTGAGTAGGAGTGAGCCCTCTGTCCTGCCCCTAACTGCAGCCTCAAGCCTTGGGGTCCTGATGTCATCTGAAAGGAGCCTTTCAAACCCTGAGGTTTAAAGCACTTTCATTTCCCAAACCCACAAGCTTAGAAGTGTGGGGCAAGGGGTCCAGCATTTCAGTGCTCCTCACCTGGGCTTTGCATCGTCACCTTCTGAAAAGAAGACAGGCCCCAGCATCCCATCATGTGGTCTCAGTTGGCGGGGAGTCCTCCTCGTCAGGGACACCACCTGTGTTCTGTGGGCCCTCCCTCCCCTGTCACCTGCGTTCCAGATATCCGAGGCCACGCCACTGACCCTGACCCTGCTTTTCTGGTTTTGGGGGCCGTACCTTTCATGACCCAACTCAGTAAAGGCGACAGGACTGTTATCTTCCCCATGTTATGGATGAGAAAACCAGACCTAGGAGAACAGTGTTCTGCCTCTCAGCCTGCAGCTGCTCAGCACCAGTGCTGGGGGCTGAGCGCAGACCGCAGTGGCTTGGAGCCCGTCTGCGTTCCTGGAGCTGCGGGCCTTGAACCGTGCTGTCAACCGGTCTGCGCACCTCGCTGGTGTTTCCTTGAGAGAGAGGGAACCAGAGGCCGCGGGTCTCTGTGTTGTTTTCTCGTTTGAACCCCAGGTGCGTCAGAGATCATAGGCATCTAATGAGATCTCCTGAGATTCGAAAAGGAGGTTTTAGACTCTGGCCAGGTGGCTCGGTCGGTTGCTGGGCGAACGCCCCCGACATGCTAAGGTGGCAGGTTCCACCCGCGGCCAGGGCACGTACAAGACGCAACCAGTGAGCGTGTAAACAAGTGCAACACCAAATCAGTGTTTCTGTTTCTCTCTTTCTCAAGCCCATCACTAAGGCAAATGTGTTAAAAATAACACAAAAAATGAGGTTTAGAAGCAACTTATTTGCAATAAAACTGTGAGCCGTCTTTGCCTAGTGCTTCTGACAACTCTGAGAAGTAAAAATTCCTATCAGCTCCCATTTTACAGGTGGAGAAACTAAGGTGCAGACGGGCAATGTAATTCGCTCAGGGTCACGAAGTCAGTACATGGCAGAGACAGGATTCAAGCTCCCCCAGCCCGGCCCTGGCACCTGGCCCCTCCCAAGTCAGGGAGTTAGGCTTGCTGCGGGGGTGGCCGTTTCCCCTCCGGATCACATCCCTCAGGTCAACCTTTGGTGCCATTGCAACCTTTCCTCTGTGCTCAGGTGGTAATGATAAACCTCTCCCAGAACACCCACTCCCCAAACCCAGCCACCAGCTGAGTCTGCTCTCCCGTAAGTAGGGCTCAGGTGGTGGAGTCTGCTTGCATGATACCGAGGCATCCTTTCACCGGGCCTTTCCAGGAAAGGGGTCCGTAAAGCAACTGCGAGGGAGCCGAACTTGACTGCTGGAGGGAGGATAGCGGGTGGCCTTCGGCACCCAATGGAGCAGTGTCCCCAGGAGCTCCCTTGGTGTTTGGTGCCCGTGGGCAGCCTGGCAGCCCACACACCATCTGTGGTGCCCCCGAAAGCCAGCCTTTTAACCTGTGACCATGGCCCCTTCAAACATGTCCCTCCCCGGCTTCCCTGTTACCGACCTCGTCCTGCAGAGAGGCTGCAGGACAACACATGTCCGTGGGTGTCAGTCACTTGAGTCTTCCCAGAAAGACATTGGTGAACACAGGCCCAAGGAGGTCTAGCCCATGCCTCCTTCAGCGCTGGAAGGAGGTTCAGTAGAGGGTAGACGGGCTTTGCTGTGTCTCAAAAGTAAGGTTCAGAAGTCAGGACAGCGTGGGACCTGAACACTGCATCTTGTCACAGAGTCTGCGTCTGCCACCTTCTCAAGCAATGCTGAGCCCCTCTCCGTCCCTCTGTGGCACTTTGACCCTTCTGAGAATGACTGGAGGCGGCGGAGGGGATGCATTTCTTTTCCTGCAGACCAGGTCTAAACAAAATCATGAACTTGGCCCTTGGTCTTGGTTCCTGGTGTGGTCCTCAGCCTTCCATCCGAGTGTCTGCAGGAGTTCTCATGCACTGCCTGCACTTTAACAATCAGTCCGGTTCCACGAAGTGACCTGTGTCTGCCATGGGGTTGGGATACGGCCTCCTGGACGTCCTGGAGGATTTCCAAACCTGAACTCCGTGCCTCCCCTGGGACACAGGCTCCCAGTCTTATTGCCGGAGCTCTCTCGTCTCTGCTACGCGCAGTCCCTGCCCTGCAGGCTCCGGGCCACGGGGGCCAGGCGGCCAGGCCGTAGCTCCATCCAGCAGCACCGCACTTTCCTCTGGCAGTGGAGCCCACCTGGCTCCCCTGGGGCGGGCAGGAAGTGCTGGGGAGTTCACGTCCACGGTTCACAGGTGGGACGCATCTGATACTGGCTCCCAGAGTTCTTTGTGGGGAGGGAGGGGTAACCTCCGGCTGCCCTAGGTGGTCACTTCCCCACTCTCCTGGTATTTCCTGGGATCCTCCCTGAAGTAAGCTACTTTGGCTTGGATTCTCGTCTCAGGTTCAGGGGAGCCCAAACTAAGATGTTCCTGAATGACTGAACCTCCACCTGGGGCTCCACCGTCGGTGATTAGAGCCCCGGGAGACTTCGGTGACTCCCTTCTCTGGCTAAACCACCCAGGTGGCACTGTGTCCGCCCCACGCCCCTCCCCAGCGCTTCCTGCGCCCTGTCCTTCCCTCCCTGTCCTGGTTTAGACCCTCGCTGCTCGTGGGGACACTGGCACATTGGCTCCCTATCTGGCCTCTCCCTCCAGGTGCCCCACCTGGCTCTCCCTGTGTCAGGAAGAGAGCAGAACCTTGCTGCTTCATCCAGAAGGTGGCTCCCCGTCCCTGTGAGGCCCCCGGGGAGAGCAAGGTGCAGCACTGGCCATGGGGGGCTGTGGGAGAGGCACTGAAGACACACTAGTTGACCCAGTCATTTGGGAAATATTTTCTGTGCTAGGTGCTGGGACACAGGGGGGCCTGCTGCAGCCGATTCATGCTCTGTCTCACACCTGCTCAGCCTCTGGCTTCCTGGCAAACGCAGCCCTGGCAATGGCTGACCTGCAGTTCCACCTGCTGTCCACCCCCATTTACCACCGCCTCATCCTCTGCGCAGGGTCAACTGGCAGGGAGAGATTGCCAAGCTGGTTCATGGGTGGCCAGGCGGGGGGCGCTGGGGGTTCTGTTTCTGCTACTCCCTCACCACGACTCCATTGCTGCCTGAGGGAACGGGGTGACACAGCCCAGAAGTGAAGAGGAGACAATGGCCTGGATGGGGGGTGGGGTGAGGGTGGGGGTGGACCCCTTTGACCAGTGGCAGACTGGAGATGAAAAGAAGCCCACACATAAAGCACTTGTGCCACGGGTGGCATTACATGTCCCCTCCCAAAAGATACGTAGAGACCCCAAAGCCCAAGAACCTCCGAACGGGACCCCATTTGGAAACAGGGCCGTTGCAGATGTAACTAGTTATGACGGGTCACACTGGAGTAGGGCGAGCCCCTCGTGCACCATGCTGGGCGTCCTTACAGTAGAGAGACACACGGACCGGAAAGATGGCCACGTGGTGACAGAGGCAGGGATGGAGTGACGCATCTGTGAGTGGGGGAGCTGGCAGCCACCAGAAGCTGGGTGAGGCCAGGAAGGACTGTCCCTTACAGGTTTCGGAGGGAGCGCGGCCCTGCCAGTGCCTTCGTTTCAGCCCTCTGGCCTGGGAACCGTGAGACAAGACTTTTCTGTTGCCAAGTGCCCCAGGCTGTGGCGCTTTCTCACGGTAGCCAGGGATCTGATGCGGTGCCTTCAGCCTTTGCTCTCCCCACAGATGGCTCTGGGAAGCCCCCTGGAGATGCTCAGCCTGGCCGACCAGCCGCTAAGGTGGTTTTTCAAAACCGTGGCCAGGTGGTAACACATCGCCTTGTATTTCCTCTCTCTGTGTCCTTCCCTGGGGGTGGGCAGCCTCTGGGACAGCCCCAGGGAGGCTCGTGTCCTGGTGCCCATGCCTTCTGTGTGGTTGGCTTCATCCCTCTGTCTCTCTTTACCTAAAGAAAGTCGGCGGCTTCTCTGTAAAGAAGCCCACGTGGCAAGGAACCTGCACCTCCAGCCCACGGGGGCGCAAGGACCAGGGGGCTGCTAGCAGACACGGCAGCGGGGCTGTAAGCAGATCCTGCAGCCAAGCCTTGAGATGACCGTAGCCCCAGCCAACATCTTTTACTTTTATTTTTATATTGATTTCAGAGAGCTAGAGAAAGAGAGAAAGGTTGGTTTGTTGTTCCACTTATTTATGTATGCATTTGTTGATTTTGGCATGTGCCCTGACCGGGGATCAAACCTGCAACCTTGGTGCATCAAGATGATGTTTTAACCAACTGGGCTCCCTGACCAGGCCTTGGCCAGCCTCCTAATGGCAGCCGGTGAGAACCCGAGCAAGAAGCGCCCAGCTCAGTGGGGCCTCATCCCTGGTCCACAGAGACTATCAGATGGTAGACAGGTGCTGCTTTAAGGTGGTAAGGTTTGGGGTAGTTCGCCATGCAGCAATAGTTAACTGATATACTACCTCATTTTCTTTGATCTGGAACTCCCGTAAAGCCTTAACAAATGAGTGTTTCCTTGGGCTTTGTGTTCTAGGGAACCTGCTCCCGCCTCCCATCCCAGGGGCCTCCATATTGTACCAAAAAAAAACCCAAACCCTCCAAAAAAACAGAATAGCGTTTTCAAAGTCAGAAGCAAGCATCCCTAAACATGCAGCAGTGTCCGACCCATTTCTCCCAACTGGGGCTTCTGCTTTAGCCCACGCAGGTCTGACAGGCTCACGCCATGCATGCGATGGGCTTTTCATCCCAGTTACGCACACGTGTGACATCGCTGGGCCTCATGGCTCCCCAAAGCATTTCGCAGCATCTCCGTGATCCCTCTGGAGGGTCATGAAGCCAGACTCAGCCTGAAACTGGAGGTGCCCCAAGTCTGGGTCCTCCCACCACTTACTATGTCCATTCGGTACATGACTAACCCGACTCTTTCCAGTGATGAGGGAATAAAGCCTTTTGATTTTTCAGCCAGTGGTGGGGGTGGGGGGTTAGATCCGGTTATCTGTGCCTTTTGCTTTTCCTCTCTCTCACTCATACAGGTTGGCTCCTAAATACCCCACTGAATACTCCATACGCACAGCCTGAAGTTGAGCAGGGGGTGGAAACGAAGAGAGACTTTACATCGAGCCGTTTTTCGTTTGTTTGTTTCAGGCTCAAGTCCAAGGCTTTAATGGGATTTGGGGTAACTTGTGTGTCTGGGAATTGTCTGTTTTCTCCAGGTGCAGTTAGTGCAGGAGGGGGTGTTGGTTCAACACCAAGTCCTCAGGGCAGCTAAACTGAATATTCTTTTTGTTGCCGACCCCTTCTGCAAATGAACAAACAAAGCAAACCCTGGCTAAAGAGAAACTCCTCAGATGACACCCATGCCCCACTCCAGTTTCACTCTGGGAGAAGAAAACTCATTTCCATAAAAGGTGCTAGGTGGATTCTGAAATTCTCTTTCTAGAACCTTGGGTGGGACTTCTGCTTCTCCCTGGGCCACCTGCAGACTTCAGATGTGGCTCAGGACCGAGCGGCCCCCTGCGTGCTTGGAGGCCACCTGCCACGATGCCCTTCCAGAAGTCTTCGCCAGCATCAAAGTCTTGTCTTAAAGGGCATCTCCAGGAGACGGGCTGTGTGACGCAGGCAGCTGGGAGCACCACTTCCTCCCCGGGTGGCTGCTCGCTGAATCCTCTTGGCTAATAATAACCCTGCCAACCAAGCAATTAAGCTCTGAGCACACGCCAGGGACTTGTCAGGATGCGATGGCCCTTGGCCGCCAGAGCTCCTACTCAGAATGGCAGCCGTTTCGATTTCAAGTTGAGTCTGCCTGACCTGAATCACTTCCTGAAGAGCCCTCCTTTTTCCTTCCGTCTTAGAATAAAACCACCCTGGATGCCTCTCAGGAGATCTTGCCCCATCCGGCCCTGAAGTCCTGTCCTTGACATCCGATTAGCCAAGGAGTGAGCACTGCGGGGGAGGGGCCTGGCCAGCATGCACTTACTGGTCATCAGCACGCGTTTCCCGAGCTCCTGTGGAGATGCGGTTGGGTGTGTCAACAGGTCGTAGAGGTTGGAGGTAGCACTTTTTTCGAGACAGTCCACACACACTGACTTGTCAAGCACACAAAGCTCCAGCCTCCAGGCGGGGGGCAGCTGTATTTCACCAGGGCCAGCATCTAAGGGGCTTGTCAGGAATCGTCCTGCTAAGCAGCAGCGTATCGGTGAAATGGATTAAGAGCATGGGCGTTGGTGTCAGACCTGGGGTTCTGCACTCATGACCTTGGGCAAGTGACATTTGTGCTTAGCCTCAGTTCTGTTCCTTTGTGGATGGGAACACTACTCCCCACCTCCTGGGGGGCATTACAAGCTTCAAGCTCAAAGAATCTGAGCTTCTGTGAGCAGGGAGATGACAACAGGCTTCCTCTCAGGGCCCGTCTCCCCAACACCTCGGAGGGGCCGTGGGGTGGGGAAGGGGAGCCAGCTCTACAAAGGAACAACTGTGCCCCCCAACTTTTCTTGGTGTTCATGTTTGGGAGCTGAATTCTTGGGGCATTTATCACATTCGGATCCGGCTGACTTGGTACTCTGAAAAATAACTCGCTTTTCACCTGATTACTGAGAGCGGCAGCCAAGTCAGGGCAGCCCCGTTGGAGGGAGAGGTTCTGCCCTCTCGGCCGGCCGATGAGTCAGGTGTGAAGCCAGCTCGAGCATCTGGACTAATTTGTCCCCAGCATCCGGCTGCCTGCCATTTCCTCCTCTCCCACCCTTATTTGGAGCCCTGACAGCTGAGCCGTAAACCAACTGGGCGACTGAACCGTCACCCTCCTCCGCTTCCCGGCATGGGTCCCATTGCCCAGGAAAAGAAGCCCGAGGCATCGCAGTGAGATAACCAAGGACTCTTTTTTGCTCTTCTCACACCTTTGAAGTGGGAACCTCTTGAGGCAAATCAACAAGAATGTGGCTCTTGCAGCCTAGGTTCCCGGGGCTTGCTGGGGCTGCTCAAGGTGGAGGGGCTGTGAAGGGCTCTGCTGGACTGATAACTTTAAAAGGGCATCTTCTGCTGGCTCCTCACTCCGCTGCTTTATCGCTGCAAGTGACAGAATGGGGAGGGTTCTGTCCCTCTTGCGCTCTTGGAGAGCTGGGGGGCTATAAAAGGAGGAGGCGCAGGGCAGCTGGGAGACGAGACAGGCGGAGACGAACAACGGTCGGTAGAGGGAAGCCGGAGAGGAGAGAAAAGGCAGCAAGCATGGGCTCCATCTTCCCCATCACCACGGGCTTCCTCCTCTTTCTGGCGTTTCAGCTCCCAGGGCAAAGCAGAGCCAACCCTGTGTACAGCTCCGTGTCCAATGCTGACCTGATGGATTTCAAGGTAGGGTCAGGACGGGGGCATGGTCTGGGGCCAGGGGGCTCTGTGACACTGCCCGTCAGTGAGACCTCTTTCTTTCCCCGTGTTCTCCTTCTGTAAAGAATTTGCTGGACCATTTGGAGGACAAGGCGCCTGTGGAAGATGAGCTCATGCCCCCACAAGTGCTCAGTGAGCAGAACGAGGAAGCCGGGGCAGCTCTCAGCCCCCTCCCCGAGGTGCCTCCCTGGACTGGGGAGGTCAATGCAGCCCAGAGAGATGGGGGTGCCCTCGGGCGGGGCCCCTGGGACTCCTCTGAGAGATCTGCCCTCCTGAAAAACAAGCTGAGGGCACTGCTCACCGCCCCTCGGAGCCTGCGGCGGTCTAGCTGCTTCGGGGGCAGGATGGACAGGATCGGAGCCCAGAGTGGACTGGGCTGCAACAGCTTCCGGGTAAGAGGAAACTGGGGTTGGATGCAGGGCAGGGAGGAAGGAAACTGTGGTTTCACCAAGTCTCACACCCCATCATAGGACACTGCCAGGGGATGCCTTCAGTGGGAAATGGGCCAGCAAGCAAGCTCACTCCCTTGCACATTTCTGCCCCCACTTGGTGGGTGTCCCAAGAATGTAGGGCCAATGGCATCATCCTTAGCTTGCTGAGAATACGTTGAGAAAGCAAAGGGACTCCAGTGAGCCCTGGGGACTTACGTGTTCACGGGCCAGGGCACCTTCATCCTGCAGACTGGCAGGTCCCTCTCCTCCCCAGAACTGTCAGACCCCAAAGGTCAATGGAAATGAACCAGTGCTGGCCTTATAAGCTTCTTATGAGCAACCTGTTTGTCAGTTCATGCAACTCAGAGGGTCGTCAGGCTACGAGGGGGCTGGTGGGAAGTGAGTGCAGTCTCATGAGTCTGTGGAGGGCGTTTATTTTTTAGATGCCCAGTAGAGCCAGGACACCAACCCAAACGTGTCTGTGTTTTCTTTGTAGTACCGAAGATAATGGCTAGGCCTGGGCAGACTTCAGAGGCCCGCGCCCCCGGGGGTCTTTCGCTCCACCTTGTACCATCTCATTGCCATCGAGTTGAGTTGTGACAAGCACCCTGTTCGAGCTGCAGCCGCCTGTCCACACTTCTCACCTTTGATGCTAAACGTAGATGAAGTGGTTTAACTGTGGCTTCCCCACCTCTCCCGCCCCATGCATTAACATTGTAGGGTAAACCCTCACCTGTGATTGAAAGAGGTTTGAAAACAAATAAACTTCAGCACCATGGACAGAAGCCAAAAAGCTGGGTGTGCTTTCTTTTCTGTTTCCTGGGGACAGGAATTCAGCCTGCCAGTCCTGATAATCTTTTGTCAGAGAGAAGAATGCTCAATGCCTTTCTTCCTCTGTTTAAAAGTTATGAACAAGCTCTGTTTTTAGAGCAATTCTGGGTGCACAGCACAAGTGAGCAGGAAGTGCAGATCTCCCAGAGACGCCCCTCTGCTCACTCGCTCAGCCTCCTCCACTTCCCACGTGCCCCGGGAGGGGCGGGGGACGTTTGTTAGTCCATGCACCCGCATGGACAGGACTCACCGTTCTCACCCCAATGCCACAGTTTACACAGAGATGTTCTTGGTGGTGTGCATTCTATGGATTTGGACAAATCCTTCCTTCCTTACTCTTTATTTTTTGGGGGGGTGGGTTGGGATTCAAACTGCAGTTTTCAACCTGCTCTCTCACTCCAGCCTCATCACAGATCCTGAAGAAGCCCCCAGAGACTGAAAGGGCATTGTTTTTTTTAGATTTGCTCTTAATTCAGGGCCCTTAATTATTACAAAGAAAACTTAAAACATCTAAACTTTCTTCCCCTGGTTACACCTAATGTAGCTGGTGTGCAATAGACAATTTTTGCACACCTAGTACTTTTTGGTTATTTTTTTAAAGGAACATTTACATAATGAGGGCAGAATTTTCTGATCCATTTTGCTACCGTTACCTGCTGCTGCTGAGTGAGTTGCACTTTCAGTTTTAAGAACAGGAAAAGAATTTGGGTTTAAAAGCTGAGCAAACTGAAAGAAGGAATGTTTGCTATGCTGACACAGTCAGTTTACGTGCCTTTTGAGTACTGACACGCTTTTAAAAATTGGCATCGTCTTTCCCTAATTCAGGCCCAAGGTGCCTGGATGTGTAGATTTCACTGAGGTGGGAGCCCCTGGAGAAGACAGTTTCTTTGTATCGGCTTCTGAAAATGTATCCTCAGTAGAAACTGCCCGGCACTGGGTCCACCTGCAACAGGGCGTGGCTCTCTGACCTGTTTCCCACCCTAACCTCCCTGCGCCCTACTCTCCGTATCAGCTGCTGTGACCCTCCTCCTCTACCTGTGCCATCACCTTTCTGTGCCCTTGTCCATGCTGTCCCTTCATCCAGTGCTCCCGAGAACAGCCACTCTCTTCCTCAAGGCTCACTGTGAATGCCACTCATTCCCCAAAGCCTTCCCGGACACCACGCACCCAGTGTAAGCTCCACTCCCTGCTGGCAGCACTGTGTGCATAACTATTGTAACAGGGCACAATCTGTCTTGGAAGGCAAGTTCTTGGAGGGTAAATGCCCCTTTCAGCACCCCGAATCATGGATACCTGTAAATGCTGGTCACTGTCTTGATCTTGTATGGAAATTGGGAAAAGAGGTAATCAAGTAGCAACTTACTCCTTGTAGAGCGTGTGGAAGCCAGAAGTGAACTCGTGGTTAGGGGGTGGAGGCAAGGAAAGAACTCTAACCTGATCACCTGCAGTAAGAATGTTCCTTGTGTGGACTCCAACCCGGAAGGGCAGGAAAACGAGCAGCAGGGAACTCACAAGGACAAGGGGAGAGGGAGTGGAAGTGTCCAAACCTGGCTCTGGGGTCAGGTGCTGAAGGAATGAAGGAGATGCAGGGAGGGAAGGGTGGTGAGCTGGGTGTCGCCGTGACACAGTGGGCTGGCTGAAAGTGCCAGACATACAGAAAATGCCCCTGGAACTTGGGGACAGGGGGAGGGGACTGGCTGACCATTTCTACCACTGCTGCAATGGCAACTTGAAGCAAATCAGTGAGAGAGAAAGCAAGTCCCACTTCTGGCAAAACCAGAAGCTACCAGAAAGCAGGGACACATGGCGCCAACAGGAGCTGGCCGCAGGGTCTAGACATGTGCAGACTCCGCATCGACATTGTTGCTTCTGGCTGGCTCATGGGATGTTTGTGGGCAAATTCCTAAACACAGCCCTGACAGGACTACAAATGGACTCTCCACCGGCTGCTGTGGGAAGCAGCTGCTGGAAGGAGCAGGCAGAGTTTCCAAAGGAGAAAAGGATGGTCAACACGACCTGACAGTGCCCACGCAAGGGGGAAATGGAGGGGCAGCTCTGCAATGTTTGTCAGGACCCGTGGGGCTCAACTGCTTATTAAGGTGGTGTGTGGACCCTTGCGAATGAAGACACTGCTGGGAAAACTCTCCAAGGACAGAGCTGAGACCACACAACTGTCTTCTCGCTTTGCAGCCTGTACATACCAATGACAAAGGGGGTGTAAGGCAAAAGTCAACACCACTTTAAAGGAGCACAGCGGAGACCAAAGGCTAGAGACAGATGACATTTTACTCTGACATGGTAAGGTTATAATGAGACGTCCAAGTTCCAACAGTTCAAATAAAAATAGGAATTTACAAATTAAAAAAGATACCATTTACATACACAGTGGAATTAGCAAACATCACTGTACAAACCAACAGTGCAAACGGAAAAAAGGAAGCCGTGGCTGCCACTATGACCAAGGTCCACGGGAGCTGCAGGGCAATGCTGCCCTCAGACCCCGCGGGCCAGGAGGGCGCGCCGGCCTTTCTGGTCACCAGGCTGTGTCAATGTGTCATTTCACATCAGAAATGTCCTATGGGCGGCTGGGTCAAACAGGCGTCCAGTCCAGCCAGCAGTCGCTAGTTAAAGAAGGTCACGAGCAAATCACCTGGCAGAGTGCAAAGGCCCCACAGCCGTGGGGACCCTCCCCACAACTTCCCCACCCACCTCAGCCAGGGAGCCACAAAACACCAGGCTGGAGACAAAACACGACCACCTCTAGCCACCCCAGAGCCCTCTGTGCCATTTTATCTGTGGCACATCACCAGAAGGTCATGGGGCTCGCAAAACTAGGTGCAAGCTGGAAATGCAGGCTTCTAACAGAAATCAAAGGCGCGAGGCTAATAGCTGCTTTGCTACAAGGCGGGCAGTGGCTGTCTTTGGGCTTATCTGAAAAGGACAGCTGTCCACAGAGGACAGGAAGCATGTCCTTCCAGAGGGGCTGGGTGTAGGTCCTCTCTGGTGGCCACGCAGGGAGGTCGAGGGGAGGAAGGTATTGCATTCTGCCGTCTATCTCTGAGCTATGCTGGTGGGAACAAGGTATTTTGGTGGCTTAAGAGCAATGCGATGTGCTTGGGGATCAGTTCCAACGACATTCTCCTGGTGGCTCCAGGGAGCGAGCACCCGGTGGCCCGGCCCTGGACGCCAGAGGCCCTCCCACAGGATGTGGGCTCCTCCAGTCTCTGAGGGCTGGGAAGGCGGGTTCCGCCCATGACCCGTGCGACTGGCTCCCTTGGTCATTAAAGGGACAGATCAGGCGGCCAAGCTCTGAGCACTGCTTTAGAACAAGGTGGCAGTTGGTATAACACCATCACATTGAGAAGGGCTTGCCTTTTTTGGTCCCTGTGACTTCCTGAACGATTTATTGGGTTTCAGCCATGTTTTACAAATCAAGTGCATCCAGGGATACTGAAAAAACTTAGGCCTCAAAGTACTTTTGGTCAAAGACATGAGAAAATAGCCCTGGCTGGTATGGCTCAGTGGGCTGAGCACAAGTCTGTGAACTAAAGGGTCGCCAATTTGATTCCCAGTCAGGGCACATGCCTGGGCTGCGGGTCAGATCCCCCAGTAGGGGGCACATGAGAGGCAACCACACACTGATGTTTCTCCCTCTCTTTCTCCCTCCCTTCCCCTCTGTAAAAATAAGTAAAATCTTTAAAAAAATAGCAAGGAGGGGGCCACAGTCTGTTAGAAAAGATCCTGAAGTGGCCCCTCACTGAAAGGAAATTATTCATCAGAATGCGTTGAACATGAGACCCAAGCCCCTCACCCCACTCCCTCAGCTGAAAGGGTCTTGGCATCGAAGTCACCTTGAGGTGGAAGGAAGGAGAGCAGTGTTGCCGGGCCAGGCACCACGGTCCTCACGACTCCCATGGTTAAAACAGAACGTCAGATGCAAACGGACACCATCTGGAGACCCAAAGCACACCTGCTATGGGGCTGCCCGACAGGCCTGGGATGCTGATGAACACACAGAGGGGGCGGAAGGCAGAGGCCAGTAAGAGCAAATGCCCAACACTCAGATGCCCATTCAGGGGCCTGTACCGAGAGGACCAGCCAGCCTGGAGGGAAACCGAGTCACTGAAAGACACAGGGAGGCTTCCCATGCATGATGCTGATACCCTGGGGCCCGCCCCTCCCCACTCCAAGCAGATCCCTCCTGAAGTTTCTATGTCTGAGCCCCTCAGTAGGCAGGGGTGTGGTGACAGCAGGGAAGTGACAGATGTTTATGAAGGGCAGACAGCCTTGTCCTCAAATACGCTGTCTGCTTTGTCACCAACACCTGGGCTTTTCCAGCTGGAACACGCACCTTGCAGTGGCTACTGCCCCAGGGCTCACTGCTTTCTACCTCAGAGGCCACTGCACCGCTCTCCAGAGCCAGGCAGTCCATCTGGGGTGCTGCATTAGTGCACTCGGGGTGGGAGGACACCGGGGTCCTCGGGCTGGGCTGTGGCCGCTCTTCCAGGGAGACGCAGGCACAAATGAAGGGGGGTTTCCTGCTGCCCGGCTTTCCACTCGGAGACTGTTAGTGGGGAATGCTTTATGCACAGAGACTGAGGCTGCAGGGGCCAGACCAGAGCCCCACAGCTCACGCCCCAGAAGCAGAGCAGGGCCCTCAAATGAACAGTAATCGAGCCAAGAGGCCCAGTGCAGGAAGGCCTCCAGGGCACAAGGCCGTTTCCTCAACGCCCAATTCCAGAACTTAGTAATTCACTTAATTTTGCAACTGATTCCCCCCAGTGTCTGCCTGGGCCACAGCCCCTCCCATCACAGTTTAAGGCAACAGCGGGGTTCCCCAGGAAAGCAGCAAAGAGGGGCAGGAACAATGCGCTGGGGCCCCCCCTCTACCGAGGCCCACTGCTCGCCTGCTCTGGTCCTGGCATTAGTGGGGTGGAGGGGCTGTGGCCTGTTTGGACACTGGATGGGGGGCCTTGGGGAGTAGGAAACGGGAAGGTACTGCTAAGCACGGTGGCCAAGGCCCAGCCCTCATGGGTTAATACCGTCCCCGGGATCTCTGACCAGCAAAGCATCTGATGACTGCAGGCTTTCCGAGTGAGGGGGTGACTGTGGATATAATGAGCCCCAGAACGGCCCAGGCAGGGCTGCCTCCCCAGGGAGCCCCAGGAGAGGGCCGGCCGGCCCGTGGCGTGAGGCCACTGAGCTGGGGCCTCAGATGGTCTGGTAGTGCTGCCGCAGCCGGGCCTGCAGGAACTCGTATGTCAGGTTGTGTCGGGTGATGATCCCGACGATCTAGGACGAGGAGGGAAAGACCTGAGTCACCCCCAGAGTAAAACCCCCTGGGGCACGGCGAGGAGCGAACAGGGCGCGCCTGGTCCCTCACGAGAGCCGGAGGACATGGAACTGGGTCCTGGCGGAGCAGAACAGACGCGGCCACAGAATGAGGACCCTCATTTCAAAGGCTACCTGATTTCTAGACAGGACGGGACTCGATGACCAGGGCTCATAAGCTAGAGGCATAAACTTAGCTTCAAAACACACTGTGGTCGGGCCAGCTAAAATCTGATTTCGCCCATCTTTTTAAGCAGGGCACTCGCTCTCCGGCTTTCTCAGCTCCTGCTACCCCCAGGCTGCTCCACGTATGGGTGCCCAAGGAAGGGCCTGGCCAAGGAGGCTTCTGACAGGCTGTGACCCTGGCGTTCATAAATGCCATCTTCCGAACCACCGTCATACTGATTCATAATAAGAAACTCGAGTACATATTTGTTCTGTGTCCAAGTTCCTGCAGAAAGCTCTTAAAAACTTTTGGAATTTCCTAAGTGGTAAGAGTTAATAAAGGTGTCTTTTATTTTTCACAACAAGCCCTTCCAACCATACCTGAGTTTATGTTGATGATGTAACTTGTAGAAGGACCCCAAGGATGGAGGCTGGCTGCCAGGGGAACCAACCCCGTGACTAGAGGGTTAGCACTTTCAGCCCCAAGTCCCTACCTGGGGTGGGGGAGGCTCGAGGTTGAATCCATCCCCAACAGCCAATGACGTAATCAGTCGTGCATGTAACACAGCCTCCCTTACAACCCCTGAGCTGCAGGGTTCGGAGGACCTGCAGGCTGGGGAGCACGCCAGGTGCGGGGAGACAGCATGCCGGGGGGGGGGGGGGCAGGAAGCCTGGCACGCCTTCCATACATGTTGCTCTGTGCATTTGATTCTGTCAGGCTGTGGCTGAGGTGCGACCCTTTGTGATAAACCAGTAACCTATCAGCAGACTGCTTCCCTGAGTTCTGTGATCAGGGGTCATGGAAACCTTACTAGAGCCAGGTCAGAAGCCCAGGGGACTACTGGGACTTTCGGCTGCCAAGGGCAGTCGGGAGATCAAGCCTTTACCCTGTGGGGCCTGGTGCCCTCTGCAGGTAGACAGGGTCAGCGGGTGTCCAGAGGATCAGAGAAATGCCCGGCGCGGGGAGCCCCACCCCTGGTGACAGATGCACAGGAAAGTGTGGGGGCGCCTAGGGACAGAGTTCTTCCTGAAGGGCTGCTGCTCACGGTCACCGCAGCAACGCCCCGTCACTGAGGCAGGCGCCGCACACTGTGAACTGGCAGCCCCGTGAAGCCAGGGACACGATCGATCCACGGCAACAACCACGTCTGAAGGAGCTGCGCTGTGCACTTTGACCTCGAGGAGGGACCTGTCCCTCTCTGGGGGGGCAACCTGGCAACATGTGCGGGGAGCCTCAAAAGGTGACCGCTGCAGGGACATCTAACTAACACTGCAGCCCAGAGGACGACTGAGCGCGTGACCGCCAGCCCGGAGCGGGTGCTGCGGGGCACCAGGGCCTCACACGTGAGTGCTTCTCGGTGCAGCCACATCCCGCAGGTGCTGACCAGTGCAGCCCTGGCGTCCTGTTCGTTAGAACTTGGTACACAAGATCCCTGTCTAGGTGCAGAGGAAAAGGATAAACTGGAAAATTAACATGGCTACCTGTGGAGAGAGAGCGGTTTGGTACTGCTTTTTGGTTTTTTGCTTATCTATGTCTTCTTATTCTTCTACAATGTAACAAAAAAACATGGAGCTCTAAGAAAAAAAAAATGGCCAAGTCTGTAGCAATAATTATTGAATACTAAGTGTTGCATCTTTTAAAACTGTTCCAGTGTTTTGCTTGATATTCTCTCATTGAACGTTATCAATGCCCACAACAGGTGGGGAAATGGCATCCCCCACCCCCACCTGCCTCCAGGCGCTGCCAGCCCAGGTGTAGAGAGCTGGCCCCGAGCGTTTCCAGTCCACAGTGCCACAGGAGACACCTGCTGGCCACGCTGGAGACAGCATGTGAGGAATACAGGAGGCAAAGGGGAAAGTGGTTGAGGCTACCTCAGGACCCCCCACCCACTCGCTCCTGACTTCCATTGGATAGTTTCAGAGGAGGTTTTAGTCTGGAAACCTCCCCGGTGGGCTCTGATGTGTCCTCGGGGTTGAGAAGCCCTGACTCCCAAACAGCGCTGCGGTCTGAGGGTCCTTTCCAGAAGGCGGGAGGATGGACGGGGCCGGGGCAGCCGCAGACTCACCTCTCCCACGGCATTCACCACCGGCAAGTGCCGCAGCCCCATGGTCCTGAACAGGTTGAAAACTTGGGAGACGCTGGTGTTAGGTGAAACAGTGAAGGGGGACGGGTTCATGTACGGGGTGACATCCTGCAGAAGCAAGACACCTCAAGTGAGCAGCAGCCAGTGCTGCCCTCGCCAGGATGGGGCGCCAACCAGCTCGGACCGGCGGCGGGCCAGTCCGGGCCCATCCCTGAGGGCGGCCCTCCTCACCACAATCATCCGGGGGTTCAGCAGGGTCAGGTCCAGGTCATGGATGTCAGGGTACCGGGGGTAGTCCTCAGCCATCTCAGCATAGGACAGGCGAGGCTGGCTGGCGCTCTGCAAACCCAACCAAGACATGGTCCTTGCACGGGGTGTGGCAACAGGCAGGGTCACAGGTAGAGCCCCGTCCCCCCCCACCAGGGTCTGCATCTGCCCCCGAGAGCGAGGCGAGGCGGCCAGAACAGGTGCTTTGGGGCGAGACCCTGATTCAAGGCCAGCTATCAGCCTGTTCCCAGCCACGTCGCCTGGGCAAGCCTCCGAACTCCCCTGAACGCCCCTTTCTCCATCTGTGAAGTGGACACGGGCCGTTCTGAAGTTTAAGTGAGGAAAGCACTAACAGTGGCTGTGTGCGCTGGCTTGTGTGCTCCCAAAAGATAAACCCAAGTCTTAACACCTGGAGCCTGGGAACGGGGCCTCACTGGAAGCCAGGCCTTTGCAGATGTGGGCAAGCGCAGACGAGGTCCCCCTGGATTAGGGCGGCCTTGAACCCAGTGACTGGTGTCCTTATAAAAAGAGGAGCCACAGGGGAGAAGACCGAGCAGAGAGGAGGCAGAGACGGGAGTGACACATCTACAGTGAGGGAACGCCGAGGGGGCTGGCCGCCACCACTAACTCAGAAGGTGAGGAGGGCTCTCCCTGGAGCCTCCAGCATGCGCAGCGCTGCCAACCCGGGGGCTGTGCTCTGGCCTCGGGAACTACTCGGGAGCCAGCTGTTGAGAGAAGCCACCCGCCAGCGGCGCTGAGTACAGCAGCCACAGGAAACTCGGACGCTAGCTCGGTTCCTGCTCCTCCACCCTGAGTCTCACTGTTGCTGTCACTGGGCCCCTGGGCCACCACCACTGGTGCCCACAGTGACCACCAGTACTGGTCACTGCTCTGCTCCATCCTCCTCCCTGAGTCCACTCTGCACACAGCTTTCTCTGCCCTCCACGACTCCCAGTGCGGTGTCAGGCCGCCTCTGGCTGGCTAGGTGTGCAGGCAAGGCCTCTGCAATCTGGCCCCCTTCACGCCCCCAACTTCCTTGCCCCTGTGCTCCACTCGTGCCCGCTACCCCACTCCCAGCCAGGCTGGTCCTCCCCAGAGACCACCCCCTCAAGCCCCAGCCTCTGCACCTGAGGCTCTCCCTGCCCTGCCCCACCCTACATGTGCTGCTCTTCCGTGCGCCAGCTGGACCACGAGTGACCTCAGCTGACCTCCAATGGACAAGACCTGAACCAGGAGAGTCTGCTGGAAAATAGGCCTCTAAGCAACTTTTCCAGGCTCCTTTCCCAGCTCCACCTGAAGGGATGCAGTGTGTGAGGGGGAGCGGGTCTCGGGTCACTAGGGAACCACTGTGGACAACACCCCCCGCATGTCTCCACAAAATCCAATGGAAGAGAAATGAGAAGCTACAGGGGAATTTATGGAAAGGATATTTCTTTTGATAACATACGTGAGCAGGTTCATGCATAGCAGAAACAAAAACACAGGAATTTATTAAAAGCCTGTAGGCCAGCAGGACACCTGAGGACAGGTGAGAGACCAAGTGTAGAATGGGGGGGGACTCATGCGCTCTGCTCAGTGTCACCTGGAGCGTGGCGAGTGGCACAGAGGGGGCTGTGGGGTAGCATGCGCCCCTCAATAGCAGCCCGCGGCACACGACTCCCAGTGCCCCCTCTTCTCCCTGAGGTGCAGGGCTGTGTTCCTGCCCTCCTGCCCCCCATGATCCCACTGCAGACAAGAGAGACTTACCGACTGACTCTCGGAATAGCAAACTCCTCGGACCAGCAGGGTGACAAGCTGCGACCGAAGGATGAGGCCGTGGAAGGTCAGAGGGCGGAAACGTTCCTCCATGGTCCAGTCTTCACTTGGGGACTGGTCAGGGTATAGGTTGGGGTAGGGAGTGTATCTGTTACGTGAAAACCAGACGCTGCCTAGTGCACCCTCGCAGGACCGCGTGTCTTCCACGCCTGAGCCCTCCCCAAACCCCCAGACAGCTCCGGAGCCGAGGCCTGACCCCTCCCGACCCCCCTCGGGCCACCGGCCCCCATGCGCGCGGTGGGCGGAGCTGCACCCTCACCTGCGCTCCAGCATCTGCTGCAGCAGGTCCTCCTTCTCTGTGGGCTCCTCCGAGGCCACGTGCTCATCACACATGTTCCGCAGCTCACTCGACGGGTAGGACTTCATGGACTGGCTGCGTCGGCGCTGCTCGCCGGCTCGGGTGAGGATGCTGGATTTCTGGGGGTAGGGACGGGGGAGGAGGGCAGAGGTCTCTGGCGGGAAGGCCGTGGGTGGCTGCACGCGGGCACACCAATACAGCACCTACTTGGCGTGAGGGTCTGGGCGACAGAGGGGTGCAAAGCACAGGCCGACAGGGACTGCGAGGCATCCTCGCGGTGGTTTGAGGACTCACAGGAGCCTCCCAGGGCCTCGGGGCTTGTTGCAGACCCTGTGGTTTCAGCCAGCCCACATTCCTGCTCCTTCGATTTGGAAACCACCCCTCAGTTCTCCAGTGGGAAACCACCCTTCTCCCATGTCACGTCTCGGTGGGACTGTTCATCTCTGTGCCTCTAGGCCCCCAAAGCCAAGGGGTGGGCACATGGCCCGGGTGTGGCAATGGGACTCTGCCTCTGCCTGGACTTCGAACTGGGAGCCCCTGAGGATAGAGAACAGCCAGCTCTGAGGCCCCCTGGCCCCCAAAGAGCGTCCACTAGCCGCCTGCACACCTGGGGCACACACACCACTATGGTTCTTCCACATCCCTGTGGGTCCTGCAGCTGCCAACTGCTTTTTTCCTTCTTAAGTAGGCCGAAGCCCGTTTCCGCACTTGGCAGCTCTGGGCCCACCCTGACACGACCTGCACACCGTAAAGAACGAAGCCCAAAGACTGCGGAACAAAAACCAATCTGTCCACAGGCCGCCCGGGAGAATGGATGCGTGTCCTGCTGGCCTAGACGAAGCCACACTCGCTGTGCTCGTAGAGCCGACTGGAGTCACCCCGTCGGCGGGGTGTGACCAGCGCTAGTCAGCGTGAGCGCTACGGGGAACCACTTGTCATCTGTCCCACTCCTCTCGGGCTGCTTCTCTCACCTTGAACTTGATGTTGTTGCTGATGAGCTGGTTGCCCTTCATGAACTCCTTCTCGTTGCCTCGGTTCTCGGTGACCACTGGGAAGGCGTGGTGGACCGTGGTGCGCAGGATGCTGACCAGAGACTGGATGCGGGTGTGCGGGTAGACGTACGTCAGGTTGGGCTCCATGATGTCACTGGCTCGCAGCCTGGTGAGGGAGGAAAGCTGTCCAGCCTTGCGAGAGGGCCCCTGGAAGCAAGCTGGGACGGGCTGTGCTGGGTCGCCTGCCACTCGGGCTGCCTGGTGTGCGGCTCCTGAACCGTGTCCTCCGCACATGCCTGTCCCCATGCTCAGGACGCCCTTCCCTGCCTTTTCAAACTGCTGGGCCTCTACTCGTCCCTCGGCTCAATGTGCTAAGTCCTCTCAGCACAACCCCATCCGCTAGCCCAGGGGACTGACTGGCCGTCCCCTCTGAGCACCACATGGCACATTCCACATATCACCACTGACTTGCTAATTCTACTACTGGAATTAAAAAAAAAAGGGGGTCTGAGTGCCCCTTTAACCAGGGATGACTGCCCATGGCTTCTTCCACACTACCAGGGCAGAACTGGGCTGCCTCGACCGAGACCACGTGGCCCGCAAAGCTGACAAAGCTCACTCTCTGCCTCCGTACAGAAGTCTGCTAGCCCCTCTATGAGACTCCGAGGGCCTCGTGCGACAGCCCCGACACAGGAGGCGCAGACATCTGTGTGCTGATGGGTGATTTGGGGGTTGCGCCCGGGAAATCACCGCCGACAGTACGAGATGCCGTGAGGCGGACTGGTTCTCAAACGGGGCTCGGCAGACCCTTCCACGTTCAATCCTGACGCTGACCGCCTGCAGAGCGCTCACTTCCTGTTTAACCAGAACGCCACAGGAACCAAACGAACCCAGGAACCGGCCCTGCCCGCCCTGCCCCTTTGTCCCCTGCCCTGTCCCAGTGCCTGGCCACACCCAGCGGAGCCATGTCCCCAAACACGTTCAGGAACCAACGGGCTTGCTATTTTAACGACCTTCCTGATCTTTACTGTTTCACTTAATTCCAGCCCCAGAATCCAAACAACCACTTCCTACCCTACAACAAACCTTCCTTGGGCCCTAGCGTTTACAAGTTCTGAACACGGGACACGCGGGGGCACCGTGGCCTCACTTGTCCATCTCTGCCTCTGTCTCCCATTCCAGAAGCGGCACTCCTCGCAGGCCCACGTGGATGTCATAGATGCCCTTATTGAAAAAGTCCCCTGTCCACTTGGCCACCTGCAACACACAGCAAAGACTTGAAGAGAGACTGCCGTGGGGCGAGCTTGGCCCTGTACCTGAAAGGGGCCTTGCAGGGGAGTGCTCACCATCAGAGTGACCATAATGGGAAGCCCGTAAGTGATCTCATTGGTAGACTCGATCAGGATGACCGTGAGACTGATGGTCATCCGGACGACCCCGCCCAAGAAAGCTGCAGCTCCGATCAGGGCAAAGGTCCCCGAGTAGATGTGGCCCAATCCGATGTAGCTGGTAGAGGGAGAAAATGAGAAGGTGGCTTAGAATCATACCTGGGGGCGGGGGGCAGGGGCCACGGTTCACACACTTGTGCGTCTGTGTACACATGTGCACGCTCAGGCATGCACACATGGTACCTTTTGAGGACATTGGCGACCAAACGCCCAAAGGCAGCTCCGCACAGCAGAGAAGGCACAAAGAGGCCGCTCGGGACAGAGATGCCATAAGTCCAACATGCAAGCAAGAAGTAGAGGACGAAGAACAGGGCCAGAGTGACGGGGCTGAAGGTGCCTGCAAGGCAAGGGCAGACCTGAGTCCCGCTACCGGGTGCTTGCTTGCCAAGGCCCAGCAGGCCACCGCGACTCCTGCCAGGTCCTCCCGCACCCTGACCCATTTGCCACCACCACGGGAGGCAGAGGCACTGATCTGTCTGGGTTGGCATGACAGCAGGAAAGCCCGGTTCTCGCCTGGAATTAAGGGCGAGGCTGGCTGCATCTGAGGGCCAAGGAGTCACTGTTCTTTGTTCTCTGGAGAAAAACCGGCTGCCAGGGATGCGTGGGCGCGCAGGAACATACCGTCCTGGTGGAAGAGCTGCAGGATGGCAGACTCCTGGGGGTTGAAGAAGAGTGTGGCCATGTCATTGTAGGTCTCATTGGGGCAAAAAAAGGTCTTGATGCTTGAATTCACATCTTCTGACGTGACCTAAGAAACAGAAGTCAAGGTCAGCACACACAACTGCAGCCCTCGATCTTCCAGCAGGAGGTCCCCGGCTGGGTCGAAAACTTCTGGCATTCAAGTTTTCCCCGTAAATTAACCAGGCATTAAAAAACAGCTCTGTACCCAGGAGCAGCCAACTGAGATGTACTCCTTGCACTTGGGGGACGATGAACCAGGGTGTGGGCCCTCGGTTGCCCACACTCACAAAGACGACGTCGTAGGCACGATAGGAGCCCCTGTGGACTTGGCCTCACCTCTGCCCCCTGTGCTGGCTTTGTGACACTCTTGGAAGCCCAGCCCAAGACCTCAGCGACTAGGGGAAGATGAGACAGTTGACAGGCAAGTGGCTGGGCGCTGGCAGGTTTGCGAAGCCGTGTTCAGGGTATGGCTGACCTAACGCCCCAACTTGGTTCCAAACAGAAGAAGCCTCCACCCTGAATGCGCTGCAGAAGCAAAGCCACTTCTGCACAAGGCCTGATGTACACGAGGTGCTGCAGGCTGCCCCCGCCAGGCTCCACCCGGCTGAGCAAGACCCCGCCTGGGAAAACAGATCACTTCTTCGCTTCTGAGACCGCTGGTTCTCTCCATCACTTCATGCAGAAGGTGAGATTCCGGCACTGCCTAACTCCTTAGAGGGCAAGGGTATCCGGACTATGCAGTTCTTGCTTTCCATCTGATGGTGTGGGACAGCATGGGGGTGAACCTCACCCCTGTCGTCGGGCACACAGACAGAAAGGGTTCCTGCAAAGCTCACTAAGGCTGTGGACTTGTCCTGGGCTCAATCCTACTGATAACACTGTAGAGACAGCAGTATGTGGACACTCTAACAAGACTAGGTGATGGGCTGGTCTAACCCTACCAGGCGAACCTGGATGGGTTCAGCTGGAGGAACGCTGCAGGAGGAAGTGGGACAGTGCCCCCTATCGGTGGAATGTGGCAGGGAAGAGCTGGCAAGGGAGAAATGTGTTTAGGGCAGCGATGCGTGGACAAGTTGAGATGACAGTGCAATAGACAACACATACAGCATTTCCCAAACGTCTGGAGGATCGCCAGTCCTGAAGGCTCCCTGGGAAGAGTCACATGCCTTGAGAAACACCAGAGCACTTCCTGGCAATCAGAGCATCCCCTAAAAGCAGAGTGCGGGCTCATATAATCAGAGGGACTTGACACTCTCTCGTGACCTTAGAAAAGGTACTATATTTTGCCATGTATAATGCACACTTTCACTCCAATTTTTGAGCGAAAAAGAAGGATGTGCATTACATGTGGGCAGTACTAACTCCCATGTACAATGTGAATTATACACGGACATTAGCACTAAAACGTGGTGTGCATTATACACGGCAAAATACGGTATTCCGTTTTGTGCTGCTTCAGCTTCCTCATCTACAAAACGGGAATGACTCCCACCCCATGCTGCATGCTGCTAGCTGAGTAATCTTGGTCAAGACCTCACTTGGCCCCAGTTTTCCCACCTGCAGAATGGGGATAACGACACGCGCCCACACGGCTGTGGTGGGGATTATATGAGATGATTTTGTAAAGCACCTGATGGAAAATCTGGGACAGTGAACATTCCAAATGTTTGGAACACCTACTAGAACTTCAGGGCCTTACGAAGTCCGGCATTAATGAAACATTCTACTCTGGTTAACCCATTTGACCACAGAACCTGTTTCCACTTGTTTCTGAATCGTGTAAATCAGTGTTCTTAGACCACAGTTTAGGAGACACTGGTTTAGTGACGAGGTGGCGGCCTTGGGAATAACCAGTAGCAGGTCAGCGAAATTTGTCTGTGAAGAGCCAGATAGTACATATTTTAGCCTTTGCAGGCCATATACAGTTTTTCTTTTTTTTTTTCAAATTGTATTTATTTATTTTTAGAGGTGGGGAAGGGAGGGAGAGAAACATCAATCGGATGCCTCTCGCACACCCCCAGCTGGGGACCTGGCCCTCAACCCAGGCCTGTGTTCTGCCCAGGAATTGAACCAGTGACCCTTTGGTTCACAGGCTGGTGCTCAACCCACTGAGGCACACCAGCCAGGGGCCACAGATAACTTCTGCTGCATATTTTTCTTGGCCTTTTTCAGCTCTTTAAAAATGTAAAAGCCAGTCTTAGCTCGGGGGGCTACACGGAAACAAGCGGCTGTCAAGGGCCGAGTTTGGCCTGTGGGCTGCAGTCTGCCCACCCCGCTCTGCTGCCTGGGCCGGCCCGGGGACCCTGAAGAAGCAGTCATCCAAGACAAAGGCCCCAGAGGGGCTCTGGGGCACTCAAGCGGCCACTCGGGACTACAAGACAGGTACTTAGACAGCACTCCCCAGGCTCCACCCTACAGGCCAGAACTGCACAGCTGACCGACCAAAGTCCAGCTTGCAGACCCACCTCCAGGTTGGCCCCGAAGCCGCAGGGCAGAGTAAGTTCCGACTCCTGCCCCATGGACCCTGCTCTTTCAGAGAGAGGTTCTGGAAACTACCACATACTCCTAAGAATGGAAAAGGGGCAGTGCAGACAGGACGGATGCCAGTAAGTGACCTCACCACCGTGAAGTCAGCACTGCTGTTCGCCCTGTGGTGGTCACTCCTGCCGCCCTGTCTCAGTGCGACCCATGGTCACCGGGGTCGGGGGAGGAGGTAAGGCTGGTGGCACATCTCAGGTGTGGATAGCTAGAAGAGTGGACTGGGGCTTGAAGAAGAAGCAGACTGTCCACTTCTCCAGCTTCTGCTTCTAAATAGTGTTGTTCAAGAGAGAGAGGCCAGAGGTCACGCTTATACCAGGGCCAGTCAGGACAGCGAAGGAGACAGAGGCGCACGCTTGCTTATGTAAAAAGACTGTTGCACATCCCCCCCCTTGGCAAATGGGGCAGGTGCGGAACAATGCGCCCGGCAGGCTCAGCAGCTCTACAGAGAGACACGTCCTCTGTACTCCCGGGTCTTTCTTGTGGACGCAGCACAAAGGCTGCAGTTGCACTGGGGTTACCTGGGGCAGGAACGAGTCATTCCCGATCTGACTTGAAGACGACACCTGCCGGCATTCCCCTAGCGCCATCGAGGCCACGAACACCACCACAGTGGTTGCCAGGGACACCAGGAGGCTCTCCAAGACTCTAGGGAGCAGAGGAGGGCTGCGGTTACTCGATGACAGGACACTCCAGTCCCGGAAACTCGACATAAAACCCCGCCTGCCCCTACCCTCGTCTCCCCAAAGAGCATGCACACAGAGTAGCCCCCAGTCAGTCAGCACTTGGTCCAGCAATTTCTACGCAAAAAGTAGGTAGCCAGGGATGTGGCTGCTGCATCCACATCAGCTCTCTCTGAGGAACAAGACAGCCTTTTGTATCAGGTCCTGGGGGTGAGAGTCTCACTGACCCTCCTGAGTTGGTCAAGTGCCCTAGTGGCAAGTCAGGAGAGGCTGGGGGTCAACCAGCGACTCTGATATCAATTAAGCTCAGACGCAGCCTTCTGGCCTGTCTGACAGATACGGCAGGTGTGTGACCCTGTTTTCTGCCCCAATCTTAGATGTGAAACCAGAGCTGGTGTGGAAGGCAGGGTCTGGCCACATGGTCGCCTCCCTTGGGAGAGACGGCCCCGCCCACACGAAGCTCAGGGAGCCGCAGCAGGTTGGGGGAGGCGGCTGCTCAGGTACCTGACGAGCTTAGGCTTCGGGTGCACGTTTCGCATACGGTACTTTGCAAGCCTCTTGTTCAGACAGTTGAATGTGGCTCCCAGGAGGCCCCCGATGACCCCCATCACGATGAAGAAACCCAAATCCACAGCTGTCCAGAGGTGACATTTTTTGTCAGAGTCAGAGCACTGAGAGAAGGGCAACAGAGGGAGAGAGAAACACCACAGGGCCCCTGAGAACAGGCAGGGGCGTGGCAGAGGAGGCAGACACGGGGACGAGGCTGCCAGCTCTCCTCAGGAGCCATGTGGTGCTGGAGCCCGGCCCACACCGGGCAGGGCCTGGGAGACTGGCGGGGCAGAGACCCCCCCACCAGAGGCTGCACCTGCCCTTCTGATCACTTCTCCCTGGTACTTAGAGCAGTGGTCACGGGTCACGCCATGAGTTCTGGGGGAAAAGGACAAAACATACCTTAAACTCGCCGAAGCTCAGCAATCCAGGGAGATGGAAGGAGCCCCAACTCCCAAACTGAATCCCGGAACGAAAGAAGTTGAGGGTGAAGGTGGCCGACATGGAACAAAAGAGCTAGGGATAGGTGACAAAACAAGGACGTTCAACAGTGACCACTCCTACTTTCTCCCTAACCCTCCTGGTAAAGCCCCTGCTCTAGACAGAAACCTGCAAACTCCAGGTCTGATCCAGGGTCCGGTGAGCACTGCAGGGAGGCACCCCTGGTGCGACCCACTGCGCTACGGGCCACAAGCAGCTTCCGTTTCCACAGCCTGTTGTTACAGCCTATCTACTTGCAGCCAGTCACGCACCAGCTCCTGAGCCAGGAAGGACAGCAGACACAAGAGGAAGAACGTGCTGCTCTGTGGTGGGGGTGGGGCTCAATGTGGGCGTGGCCCTGCCCCGATGGCCATGCCAGTGTAGCCTGTTCCTGGCGGACGGCTCACCGAGAGGATGAGGCCAGTGTGACGTGGGGAGGTGAGGGCAAGAATACGAAAAGCACAGGAGAGTCCACGGCCTGGTAGTTGTGGGCGTCTAAGGCAAAGGGATTTCCGACCGAGGGAGCCACGCTGGTCATCAGGACCACAGGTCCCAGACGAGGCGTGTCCAGTCTAACCCTGTGTGCATGGCTCCTTAGGAAAAGGCTTTCCCTGGAGGTCCTCCTCACCACTTTCCACGTGAGCCCTTGGTTCCAGAAGGACGAGCCCTCCTCCAGGCTGAACAAGGTGCCCCCGATGGGAGCCCCAAAAGCTGCAGCAACACCCGCAGCCGCCCCCGCAGATACAAAGTCTCGTTTATCTCTGAGGAGAGAAAAGACAGGCAGTTTATTGGAAAGAGAACTCAGACCACAAAAGGCAGTTCTTCCCTTCCTTATCTGCCAACATTTTATCCAACATTTTATCTGGGGACCCATGGGGTCAGGGCTGCAGGGCAGGTCTCTGGGGAAGCCGCCTGGGCAGCAGATCTGCTCCCCTGAGAGCCAGGTGCTCTCGCCAGCCTGAGTTTGGCCAGGTGGAGGAGGTCCCTTGAACATAGCTTCTCAGCCCCAGCTCAGCCCCTGCTGAGCCAGATTCTCCCCAGCTCTTCCTTCCAGAAAGCCACAGCTTCATGAAAATGTCCAAATGCTGGTTACAAGCAGAGGCGTGGGTGACAATGACGTGCAGGAATACTAAGACGGGAAGGTGGACCACAGCTCTGACCCAGGGCCCTGGACTCCATGGGCCTGGTGTGCTCAGCAGTGTAACACACACAAATCCCACAGGGCAAAAATGTACTGAGAGAGAGCACTGTCCAACCCAGAAAGGCAGCAGACCAAGTACACTGCTTTGGACTACGAAATACACCCTTGAGAGCATGCCTGTGGACTGTCTCGGTCATGGTTTTCACCTCCCTGGCTCGAGATGCCCCCAGGCCTTAGTTCACAACAAAACAGAAGCCACTGGACCAGCTGGGCCCTTGTTGCTTATTTTCAGGACAGAAGCTCAAGGCCCGCTCCTTTCTGATGCTGGGTTTTACACACAGCCTGCCCGGCAGGGGAGACGATGAGCCAGCTACAGCAAGTACCAGGTCTGAGGGGCAGTAAATGTCACCCTACTAATTTAAAAAAGCAGCAGCCAAAAAAAGAAAATCCAATTCCTAACCTTTCCATACCTGTCACTTCGGAAATAGGGGAAGTTCACCTGGATCTTCCGGAAGGAGATGCTCTGAAACTAAAATGAGAGGAAACTAAGTAAGGGCCGAGTCTGCAGGACCCCAGGGGAGCCCCCCACACCTGCTGACCACCTGGGCAGGTGTGCTGTGAGAATAGCAGCCCGGAGAAAAAGAAGTTATCTTTGGGAGAGACTTCCTTTCCTGCCCCTAAATTTCTACCATCTTCGGAAATTGCACTTTGTACGTGGTCAGTGTGTCAGAAAGAAAACGGGGAAGGAAGCAGCTGAGTGGAGGGCTGGGAGAAAGTGGAAGCTACCGCAGAAGATGAAGCGGCCCCTCTCAGGGTGGCGGTAAGGAAGGGCCAGGCGCCACCTACCTATCCGTCTGCCACATGCTCACTTCCGGGAGGCCTGGGGCTGGGCGTGAGGATGGAGCAGCAGCAGGACGGAGAGAAGATGGACTGTGGGCGAGACCAACTTTTCTCCTCTGCTTCAACCACACACTATCAGTCACCCTTTCCCCTCAGAACGGGAGAGGGACGTGTCCACCAGTGACAGATCATGAGGAACGGGGACGTCCCCTGCCTGTAGCCGGAATCTAGACTAGCCCACAAGGACGGGAGCTTCGGAGTGCCGGGCCGGCTCCTCACCCTGAGCTGCTGCCGGCCCTGCACTGCCTCTGGTGCACTCAGCACAGCCCTGTGCTCGGGGCCACCCGGGACAGGCTCCCAACCCCTTGGGATGTGGCAGTACTGAGCCGGCCGCCAATCCACCTCGGGTGGAGGTGCCAGGCAGTGGCTGCAGGGGCACCAGGTGGCTTCCATCTGAACACACTTTCTCTGGGTCCCGTTTCTGACCCTAGGACTAGGCAGGGCCTTGTGAAAACTCTGAGGCGTCATGCCCTGGCCAGTGTGGCTCAGTTGGCTAGGTGGCATCCGGCAAACCGAAGGGTCACCGGTTTGAATCCTGGTCAGGACACACACATTGGTTGTGGGTTCGGTCCCTAGTTGGGGCGCATGCAAGAGGCAACTGATTATTGCTCCTGTCTCACACCGATGTTTCTCTCTCTTTTACTCCCTCCCTTCCCCTCTCTCTAGAATCAATAATCAGACTCCAAAGTCAGGTTCGGGTGCTGCCAGTGGACTTCTGCCCCCAGGGCATCACAGAATGGCCCTGCCCGGGAGAGCGCCGCAAGGGCCTCCCTCCCCCCTCCCCCAGCCGTCCTTACCTGAGGGAGGCCAGCGCCCACCACTGCGCCACTGTGGATCATGGGGCCTTCCTTCCCCACGAAGAGCCCTGGGACAGGGGAGAGGGAAGACCATCAGTCAGCACCGAGCCAGCTCCAGCGCAGGAGGCCTTGGCTACGCAAGTCTTCCTTGTGCTGACGTGACAACAGAGATGGTCACGTGACTATCTCACAGAAGGAGCGAGTCAAATTCCCATCAGGTGAGAGGAAATACTCTTCATTTAAAGTCTCAACTGGGCATCAGCAAAGTACAGCCTGCAGGCCAAACAGGACTGCCAGGCTGTTTTTGTGCAGCTGGAGAGGGAAGGGTAAGTTTTACATTCTTATCTGGGTATGTTTTATATGGTTGTGTGTTGGGGACCACTTTGTGTGGTATCGGAGACTGAGGCCACTCCCCACAAGCAAGGCCTTGCGAGAGGCCCGTGAGTCTCAACTGGAACACCAGGAATGCTGGAGGCAGGCATGACCCAACACTAGCCCCCACGGTTCCTGTGGGAAATCAGGCCTAAAGAACACACTGTACCCTTTGAAGCTTGCTTGGCTTTTATGGCTCTGTCGATATACACTGGATGTTGAAGTTCAAGGCATGAGGAGTGAACTCCTTATCTCATGAAACACGTCTTGCAGACCATCTGGCGTCAGCATGACCAACAGACCCTGACCTGAGGCAGATCTCTGTGCTCCTTCAACTGTTATCCGTAGACGATACCTGTGTTTGTGTGACTACAGGCCTCTGACATTGGTCGAAGAGCTATGCATGCATGCTGCGTACCCCTACACACACCATTCCCGATGAAAGCCGTTCCAGAGAAGGGCTCGGGGTGTTCCCCACTAGAGGGACTCACCACCCCCTTTTCCTCGGGAACAGCAAGATTGTGTCCGGGACGACTTATTCTCATCCACAGCGGCTGGCAGAGCTCCGTGGGGCAGGGCGTCCCACATCTTGGCGCCCCAACAGTGACCCTTGATTCGGGACCAGCATCGGCCAAGAGTCTACAAGCCATCCTCACAGAAGGCACACCTAGACAGATGGGACTCGGGGCCTTGCATCCCACGGTGAGGGACAGCAGCACCAGCGCTTTTGGTTATGCTGCTGGCGCATCTAAGATAAGGGAAAGGG